>CM053407.1:99613103-99665306 GCA_028644305.1 Xerus rutilus
AACCCACTTAAATACAGTTATCTTATACTAGACAAAGGAGCCAAACACGTACATTGGAGAAAAGATAGTCTCTTCAACAAATGGTGCTGGGAAAACTGGAAATCCATATGCATCAAAATGAAACTAAACCCCTATCTCTCACCATGCACAAAACTCAACTCAAAGGGGATGAAAGTCCTAGGAATTAGACCAGAGACCCTGCGCCTAATTGAGGAGAAAGTAGGCCCAAATCTTCGTCACGTGGGATTAGGCCCCGACTTCCTTAACAAGACTACTAAAGTGCAAGAAATAAAAGCAAGAATCATTAATGGGATGGATTTAAACTAAAAAGCTTCTTCTCAGCAAAAGAAACAATCAATGAGGTGAACAGACAGCCTACATTCTGGGAGCAAATCTTTGCCACACGCACAACAGATAGAGTACTGATCTCCAGGATATATAAAGAACTCAAAAAATTTAACACCAAAAAAACAAACAACCCAATAAATAAATGGGCTAAGGAGCTGAACAGACACTTCTCAAAAGAAGATATACAACTGATCAACAGACATATGAAAATGATATTTAACATCTCTAGCAATTAGAGAAATGCAAATCAAAACTACTCTAAGATATCATCTCATGCCAGTCAGAATGGCAAGTATCAAGAATACAAACAACAATAAATGTTGGTGAGGTTGTGGGGGAAAAGGCACACTCATACATTGCTGGTGGGACTGCAAAATTGGTAAAACCGAGCTGGAAAGCAGTATGGAGATTCCTTAGAAAACTTGGAATGGAACCACCATTTGACCTGGCTATCCCACTCCTCAGTCTATACCTAAAAGACTTAAAAAAAAAAAACAGTATACTACAGTGACACAGCCACTTCAATGTTTATAGCAGCTCAATTCACAATAGCTAAACTGTGGAAACAACCTAGTTGCCCTTCAATAGATGAATGGATAAGGAAACTGTGGTATATATACACAATGGAATATTACTCAGCAATAAAAGAGAATAAAATTATGGCATTTGCAGGTAAATGGATGGAGTTGGAGAATATCATGCTAAGCTAAGTAAGCCAATCCCCAAAAACCAAATGCTCAATGTTCTCTCGGATAAGTGGATGCTGATCCATAATGGGGGAGGGGACATGGGAAGAATGGAGGAACTCTGGTCAAAGAGGAGGGAGGGAGTAGGGGGCATGGGGACAGTAAAGATGGTGGAATGAGATGGACATCATAGCCCTAGCTTCTTGTATGACTGCATGTATAATGTGATTCTACATCATATACAACCAGAGAAATGAAAAGTTGTGCTCAATCTGTATACTATGAATCAAAATGCATTCTGCTATCATGTATACCTAAGTAGAATAAATAAATAAAAATAATAATAACAATAATAATAGAAAAAAAGAAAAGTAAGCCTCTTTAACAATGGTGCTGGGAAAACTGAGAATCCACAAGTAGAAGATTAAAACCAGATCTCAATCTCTCATCCTGGACAAAAATCAATTCAAAATGGATCAAAGACCTTAATATAAGTTCTGAAACTTCAAAACTGCTAGAAAAAACAGAGTGGCAACACTTCAGTGTGTAAGTATAGACAACAAGGGAATAAAAGTAAGAATTGACAAATGGGATTAAATCACATTAAAAAGCTTCCACACAGCAAAGAAAGCAATTAACTGAAGAGACAGTCTATGGAATGGGAAAAAAAAATCTTTTCCAGCTATTCATATGACAGAGTATTAATGTCCAGAAAATATAAAGAACTCCAAAAGTTACCTACAAGAGCACAAGTAATCCAATCAATTACCTGGCAAATGTTCTGAACAGATGCTTCTCAAAAAAAGAAGTACAAATGGTCAATAAACATATGAAAAAATGCTCAACATCTTTAGCCATCAGAGAAATTCAAATCAAGACTGGGTTGAGATTCAATCTCACTCTAGTTATAATAGCTAATTAAAAAAAAATAACAAACACTGTTAGTGATGAGGAGAAAAAGGATCCCTTATATACCATTAGTGGGAATGTAAACTAGTAGAGCTGCTATGGAAAACAGTATGGAGGTTCCTCAAAAAAATAAAAATAAAAATAAAACTACCATATAATCTAGCTATACTACTCCTGTATATATACCAGAAGGAAATAAAGTCAGCATACTGAAGAGATACCTGACACTCATGTCTATTATAGCACTATTCATACTTGCCAAGATTTTGAATCAACATTGGTGCACTTCAACAGTAAAATGAATAAAGAAAGTGCGATTGATACATACATATACACACACAATAGAATGTTATTCAGTCATATAAAAGAACAAAACCATGTGATTTGCAGGAAATTGGATGGAACTGAAGATCATTGTGTTAAGCAAAATAAGCCAGACATAGAAAAACAAACATCACGTTTTCTCTCATATGTGGAAACTTAAAAATACAAAACAAAAAAAAATGATGACCTAAAAAGTACATGAGGGACTATTAGTGAAGGGAAAGGGGGTACTTAGAAGAGGTAAGGAGAGGAGAGGGCAAAAGAATGGGGAAAAAATCTTTTCCAGCTATTCATATGACAGAGTATTAATGTCCAGAATATATAATGAACTCCAAAAATTACCAACAAGAGCACAAGTAATCCAATCAATTACCTGGCAAATGTTCTGAACAGTGGATATGATCAAAATATGGTATATACAAGTATAGAAATCTTACAATAAAACCCATTAATCTGAACAATTAATATGTTAATATTTATAATTTTAAAATTTTGAGCCGGGCACGGTGGCACATGCCTGTAATCCCTGCACTTAGAGAGGCTGAGACAGGAGAATCACGAGTTCAAAGCCAGCCTCAGCAATGGCAAGGTGCTAAGCAACTCAGTGAGACCCTGTCTCTACATAACACACAAAATAGGGCTGGAGATGTTGCTCAGTGGTCGAGTGCCCCTGAGTTCAATCCCCAGTACCAAAAAAAAAAAAATTTTTTTTAAATATTCTTTTTGTTTTTCACAATCTATTTTTTAAATTTTTTTAGTTATAGATGGACATGATGCCTTCATTTTGTTTATTTATTTATATGTGGGTGCTGAGGATAAAACCCAGTGCCTCATGCATGCTAGGCAAGCACTCTACCACTGAGCCACAACCCTAGCCCCTCACAATCTATTTTCATAAGCAATTTTGAAGCAGATTCTCTACAGAAGAATTATGTTAGTGTATTATGTGGAGAAAAAGGAACTTTTATGCACCATTAGTATATTAGTACATATAAAATAAATGTGTATTTTTCTCCTTTATTCTGTTTCAGAAATTAATGCATATATAAGTCTCTGTGAACATGTATTATTGTCCTTAGTGAGGATCCAGAAAATCTTCAGGAGTTGGTGTTTTCAGTACACTTCCTAGAAGAATAAACAGTTTTCCAAATATAGAAAAAAATAATTTACTCAAAACATTTTTTAAATATTAATAGTTATTTGTTTTAATACTTTTCTATTTTCTTCCTGATGCTCAGCCTTTTTGTTTGGAGGAAGGACACATAATTTTATATAATCTTATTATCACTATCAGTATTTTCTCTCAAAATCATTAATTGCATAGGAATTATATGATAGAAATAGATGTAACTTTTAAAATGTGGAGAAATGTTGATGAGGGTAAAGGAAAATAATGAAACCTTTCTTTTCCTGAGTATTATGATGTGCATAGCATTATCAGCACAGTGTTTGTCTAAGTTCTCAGAGGGAGCTATTGCTTTGCCCATAATTATGGGGAAAGAAATACTTAATGGGGCTCAGTATCATCTCAACTCATGAACCAGTCAAGTCTGATCCCTCACCATAGCATAGGACCCTGACCCAAGAGCCACACCCTTCCAGCCATGGCAGTTGTGACCACCCAGTGGCATGGGTAGGAATACTGAAAGCATATACATTTTTAAATGGAACATTTCATACCAAGTGGCAAGTGGAAACTTTCTTTGAAGTTTTTATCCTTGTAACTTAAATTACATAATATGAAATTTTGCCTGCTTTAAATCACACATAACAAAAGGTACACTGTAATGTAATTATATGTAAATTCCTTACAAAAAAAGAGAATAAATTGAATGGGGGACAGAATATAATAATAACCTTATCTGGTCTTTTTGGTTTCATATCAGAAATCAAAAAGCAAGAAAGGGCATCTTCAGCTTTCCCAAAAGGCTGCTAATCTGTGACACTCAAATCTTTCTCTCTTGTAGCACTTGTCCTGACTCTGTCCTTGTCAATCATCTCTTCAAATATAAACTGGTCTGTCTTTCCCTCTGAGCTTATTGATTCCAGCTTCCTGTTAGCAATCTCTGTGGTTTTCCAATAGCACCTTCAAAGGCTGCATAAGATCCTGCATCTTGTCCAAACTGCAATATCTTTTTTTTTAAATATTCTTTTAGTTGTCAATAGACCTTTATTTTATTTATTTATATGTGGTGCTGAGAATCAAACCCAGTGCCTCACACATGCTAGGTGAACACTCAACAGCTGAGTCACAACCTCAACCCCCAAACTGTAATCTGCCCTCACTTAACATAATGTTATCACTGCATCACATTTGACAATTAAGCAGCCACTGAAAGACATTGTGGTGGGCAAAGGGGGTGGGAGGATATTTTGAATAAGGCTTGAATTTATCAGCAGCCAGTTCATTAGAGAATACTTTCTACTTTGACTATCTTAATGTTCCCAGGAGGTAATAGATGGAAATAAGGAGGCCTCCTGTTTCATTTATGGGTGAAGTCTCCAAGGCATGGCATAAGCACTACTGTTGTACCTGACACTGAAAAGTGGAAGAGCCTCAGCCATTAAAACCAAGAATAGTAGGATGTAGAGATCAGAGCCAACTACTGGCACATAAGGAATATGGATAGAAGGTGTTTTGAACAGTCTAGAGATATTATTCACTCATGGAGTGCATGTTTATCCTATCCAAGGCTGTTGATTCCATCCTTAGCACAGAAAGTAAGAGAGAAAGGAGAGGAAAGGAAGGGAAGAAAAGGGGAAAGATTTTAGGGCCAGATGATCATGTCAGACAAGAGTCTCCTTGTTCTTCCTCACATAATAAACCACAGTGTGGTAATTAAATAATGATGGTTATCTGTTCCACTAGAATGGGACCCCAGCTACTCAGCAATAACCTGTAAGACAATCCAGTGTGTTTTGCGTAGAGAATGATTCAATTGAATGGTGTGGATGGGGCCAATTCCTGTCCCTGGCTTTCTGGGTCTATGATCATCACAGCCATCTTTCTGCCTCTGAGACTCATACCTTTGCTTCTCTGTCCCTCCCCCTTTGCTTTTCACCTCTCCTTTATGTGAGCTACCAGATTCCCATTGTGTCTCCTATCCAGTGTCTTCCTTAATTTATCAGGACTCTTTCCTTTTCTCAAATCCTGTCTGTAACCTGATTCTTATCTCAGGAGCAGTCTCAGCTCCATTCCTTCACCGCTTGATGATTATTCAAAGTGCTGGGAGGCCAGCAGAGACTCTACACTGCCATCCTATTCCTGCTTCAATATGGCCCTAGTGTATGTGTCTCATCTTGGCTACCTATCTTCCCCTATCTTAACATCTATAGCCAGCTATAAGATAGCTGGATCTATGTCACAAGTGGACTGTATGTGAAAATATTCCAATAATGACCTGACTGTTTGTTCAATTCCTTTTCATAGAGCAGACACTCATAAATATCTTCTGCATGGATGAACAAATGAATTAATACATACTAAATAAATTAGTAACCATAACCCCAACATTGAGATGCAATGTAATGATTTGAGAGCAATTTGCTACACTTTGCCTTATGATTTAATTTTTAAAAAAATCTCCACAAAATAAAAGCCAAAGATGAAGAATGATAAAAATATGTATTTGTCTTTCATTGCCCACAGATGTACTGGACCAGGGCTTGAGGGCTGTGCAAGAAATGGGTAAGTATCAGTTTGGGGTCCAATGGACCTCATCAAATATTACCAAAAGTCATTTCCAATTGTTCTGCATTTCTTTTTTTTGGTATCAGAGATTGAACTCAGGGGTACTCGACCACTGAGCCACATGCCCAGCCCTATTTTTTGTGTTTTAAGTAGAGACAGGGTCTCACTGAGTTGCTTAGCACCTCGCCATTGCTGAGGCTGGCTTTGAACTCACAATTCTCCTGTCTCAGCCTCCCAAAGTGCTGGGATTACAGGTGTGCACCACTGTGCCCAGCTCCAATTGTTCTGCATTTTGGATTGTCCTATAGCCTTGTCAGTTTCTTAAATCTTCCTTGGGCCAGCCCAGGGTCCCCAGCAGAAACTACCCTGCTGATACCACCTTCCTACCCTCTATTGACTTTGTTCTTCAGTGGAGGGATGCAGGAAATGTGAGGCTGGGGCCTTCTCCACAGGTACTGGTGCCCATGGCCCAACCACCCCTTTATACACATCTGTCTCTGGCTTGAGCTGTTACACCAGTTTTCCTTAGTCTTACTATCTGCTAGCTTCTACTCTTTTTTTCCCACTAAATCAATATTATCACAAACCTGTGTTTAAATGACTTTTCTATTAGATGACAAAGAACCAGCTTAGAGGGAATTTTCTTTTATTTATTTTCAAAATACATTATCCAGCAATGGCAAATGGATTTCCTTCAACATTTCAATTCTGATCAGTTTGCCATCATTGCTGGATGCACTGAGAAAAGCAAAATTACAAATTTCTGTTTGACTTATTGGGAAACAGTGGTATCATCAATCAACATTGTTTAGTGAAGAGCTAAAGAATCATGCACAAAACATCTTTTTGCCATTTCTAAGAAATCTGTAGCCAAACTCCCAGGTAATGGGTGCCATTCTGGTAATGTTGACAAAATCCCTCATCTTACTGAACCTGTTTACTCTTTGAATATAGCCCTTTCTGCTTATTTTAAAAGGGACAAGTTTTTCTTTTTCTCTTTTCCCTCTTCCCTTCCCTAACCTGGAGACAGGAAACAAGATTACTTTATCTGTTCTCCACAGGAAGGAGATGACCCCAAAAGAAGGAGACTATCTCCCAAATTAACAAGTGAATTTCAACACACCATTCGGGCCACACCTGGGACCCCCTGTCAAGGCACACCTGGAATATAGCCTTTGAAGAGCTTTTTTAAAATCCCTCTGTTTTGAAAAAAAAAATAATAATAAAATAAAATAAAATCCCTCTGTTTTGCCTGATGGGCAGAACCACAGCCTCTGGGACTAGAGTCCCCTGTGTTTCTTCTTTGCTAGCAAAGCAATAAACCTTTTTCCTTTTTTCTCAAAACTCTGTCCTCATTATTAAATCTGCGTGAATTGGAATCAGGGACAAGGATCGAGCTTTTGGTAACAAAACTTTTGCAACTTCAGCCTACTCTTCTGCCCCAGACCTGATGGTTGTAGCTGACCTCTCTTGCTATCTGGTGAAACATTAAAGAGAAATAAGCTAATTTTTGAGACATAGGATCTCCTTCCATCCCCACCTCATCACTGAGCCTACAAAGATATTCAACAAAACCTTTCCTGTCCTTACCCTACAATCTCAGTGATCTAATAATGAATAAAAGCAAAAATAATCAAAATAAGGACAGACCTTGACTCATCAGTGATGCTTTTATTAAGCAGCAGAGGAGCACATTTTCAGAAGAGAAAATGGTGACAGGCTACAAAAAAGGTCTGAGCTTTATAGGGTTCAGCAGAGTCAGGTCATGGGATGAGTTGGTTTGGCAGGCTCATTTATGGTGAGACAGGAGGGCCGATAGGTAAGTTCCCTGGGGCCTGTTTTACTGGGGTCAGTTGGTTCAGTCAGGTGGAGGTCCAAGTTCCTTTTGTGTTCTCCCCATTTTCCCTTCCTGCCTTCCCTCCAGCTGAGGCCTGAGCTTCTAAATGACAAAAGCACAGACATCTCTCCTACACACATGTGGCGGGAAGGCAGGTAGGGGAACAGCTATAGATAGGAGGAATGCCCTGGGGTTTATTCTCCATGTCCTTCAATGAGATATTCTATCACCACCCCACCTTAAAACTAGTCAATTCCATTTTTTGTAAGTTTACATCTGTGTGGGTGTGTGGTACTGGGGATTGAGTCCAGGGACACTCTAGCACTGAGCTACATCCACAACCCTTTTTACTTTTACTTTGGAGACAGGATCTTGCTCAGTTGCCCAGTCTGACCTCAAACTTGTGATCCTCCTGCCTCAGCCTCCTGAGTAGCTTGGATTACAGGCATGTGCCACTGCACCCAACAATATTTACTCTTTTTAATTTTTCTCTTCTCAATCACTCATTCTTACTACTGTGGTTCCCCATGGAACTCATACCCTGGAACAAATTATTCCTTATATCTTCCAGTGTTCCCTTTAATATAGTAAAAACTCATTAATTCAGACTTTATTAAATTTGGGATTTGAAATGTAATGTAGGAGATGACTTTTGCCCTCTCTAAAAGAAAAGTGTTGTGAACTATCATTTTTATGAATTCATTTGACGCACTTAGAAGAAAGAACAAGGACTTTGGCATATTTTTAATGTACAAATGATGCTGCTAATTAATCTTTGCTATTCATTAACATCTCTACCCAAAAATAAGAACCAATATGCCAGGAGCTCAATTAGAATAGACATATTAGAATAATAACTTTCACCTCAGCAATAGACACACACACACACACACACACACACAATAACTGTTTGGTAAAGACTCCAAATGCAGTTACTTATATTATTAGTTCATATGGTCCTTCCTCCAGTGAGCTGAAAAATCTGACTTCTGATTTTTTTCCTCTCTCTGAAATTAGGAATGACCTTGGTAAGACACAGGAGTTAATGTACTCCTGGGGCATGAGGCTACATGACAACACTCACTATAACAATGATGCTTTTTTGTCTAAATCATATCACTTTACAACCCTCATCAAGCATATTCATAGAGCAGTTCATACAGCTGTGGGACCCATCTTAAAAACCAAGGACCCTTTTAGGGATTTTATTGTTCCTGGAAGGTTCTTTCACCAAGCCTGGCCAGGAGACAATACCTTCACTTGAACTGGCATATTGTTGGAAAGGACAAAATACAAATTCATATAAAAAGCATTATTAAAGTCTGAATCATTTTTTAAACTGTGTATTTTCTTAATCAATAGATTAAAAAATTATCACCATGTGGAGCAGTTCAGATGAAACCTCAGTTTACAAAGTGAAAAATGGAGGGCTAGGCTAGGAGGAGAGAAGCTAAAAATGTTGAAAATATTATCTTAGGAATCAACCAGGTATCTTTTCTCCCTTTAGAAACTACATGGTATCATACCACTTCCTGAGAAAATATGAAATGACATTAATGTGTCAAAAAGTGCAGAAGTGGGGAAAATGCCAATGATTAATCTGTCAGCAAACCTCAACCTTGCTTGTCTCTCCATCTCATTCCAGACCCAAGATTCCATCCATTGCCACTGGGATTGTGGGTGGCCTCTTCTTACTGGTAATAGTGGGCCTTGGGATCGGCCTTTTTATGAGAAGGCGCCACATAGTCAGGAAGCGCACGCTGCGTCGATTGTTGCAGGAGAGAGAGGTGAGTGCAAGGCCCTGGTCCCACTGGGACCAGAAGCACCATTAGGAGCCAACACTGCTCCAGAGAGAAAAGATAATCTTCCTTTGAGAACTTGTAACTTGCAATTTTGTATTTTGGTGTTGTTTTAATCAGTTTTCCATTACTATAACAAATACTTGAGATAATCAACTTGTAAAAAAAAAATGTTTCTTTTTTATTTTTTTTTTTGGTACTGGAGATTGAACACAGGGGCACTCGACCACTGAGCCACATCCCCAGCCCTATTTTTGTGTTTTATGTAGAGACAGGGTCTCACTGAGTTGCTTAGCACCTCGCCATTGCTGAGGCTGGCTTTGAACTCGCGATTCCCCTGTCTCAGCCTCCCTAAATGCTGGGATTACAGGCTTGCGCCACTGTGCCTGGCTAAGAAAAAGGTTTCTTAACTCACATTTTGGAGCTTTCAATCCATAATCAGTTTGCCTCATTTTTTTGGGCCTGTGTTAGCACATCATAGTAGAAGCATATGGCAGAATAAAATCACTCACTTCATGTCAGAAAGTGAAAAAGAACAAAAAGACCAGGGTCCCACTGTCCCCTTCTTCTAATACACATCTCCAATGACATATAGACCTCCCATCAGGCTCCATCTTCTAAAAGTCCCACCACTTCCCAATAGTACCGTGAGTCAGAGGCCAAGCCTTCAACACATGGACCTTTGGAGCACTTCCCCAAACAATAGCAAATATATAATTACATTATTATGAATTATTTGTTATAATGGAAGAATGAGAAAAAAATCTTAGATATCCAATTCTACTTGATTACATTTTGACACCTCCAGACAATGAAATGTAAATGTTTCTAGGTTAAATCCTATGAAATGCTTATAAAAGCTGAATAGAGGCCCAAGATGCAGCACCTGTGTGTATACACAGGAAGAGGCCTGGCAAGAGATGGCTACTAAGATTTTTCAAAGCCACTGTGGTCAGATAAGATGTTACTCTGGAAAAGGCCATCATCCACACCAGTGGCTGCTCCTTTTTGAGTTCTGTTTGAGATTGTGATCTTTCCCTGTAGCTGGCATCTGTATCCAGCACTGTGGTAGAAGCCATTGTCCCTCATATGCATAACGGTATTGTGTGTTGGGGCCCCACAAATGAAAAAATGAACACCATATGCAAATTTTCCTCACCAGATTTTCAGTCTAGCTAGTTGATGTGAAAACAGAAATAGAAATTTCATTTGTTGAATGCAGATATATCAGTGAGACTCTGTTCCTATTGTATTTTGTCAGGCTCTTTAAAGAAAATGTCCATTTGTCCTTTTGAATAAGCATGGTGAGTGCTCTGTAATAAAAGATGACCACATGTTTTTGGCCACTAGCTGCTCATGCTCTGGACCCATCTAGCATCCACATTGCTGTCCGTGTGGTATCTTGAACTGGCATCCTAGATCTGTTTCCTTCTCTTTCACAGCTTGTGGAGCCTCTGACACCCAGTGGAGAAGCCCCCAACCAAGCCCTCCTGAGGATCTTAAAGGAAACAGAATTCAAAAAGATAAAAGTTCTGGGCTCAGGAGCATTTGGCACCGTGTATAAGGTAACAACCATGGAGACAAGTAACCACTGGCTTTCACCATGACCCAAGTCAGTGATGAATCTTCAGTATGTCACTGATTTCCATCACCTCTCCTCTTTGCTTGGCTGAGGGTTTGGGAAATTCCAATTTTTTCCCCAAGTTATTGAGAGGAAATCTTTTCTAGCCACAATGCAAATTAGTGGTCCTTTCAGGCCAAAAACATTGTTAAAGATGTCATTGACTTTTCAAGGGGAGTGTGGCACAGGCAGGAGGCTGTAGCAGGTGAATACAGAAGAGAGTCTGCCTGTCATTAAGCATCAAAATAAAGCCCAGGTCAGAACAAGTTCTTCTTAATATGCTTCTTTCCTGATCCTGTTCGCTTAAAGTCTGGTTTTAGTTAGGCCTAAACTCAGCATTTTAGACTGGACTAAGTGATCCACACTGACTTCACAATTGGTTCAAGCAGGTTTTTTAACCTCATGGACCTGATAGATAGCTAAAGAGATCCTTAGATGTCACAGTTGGCCTTGCAGTGCAGAGCTGTGGCTCCATTTAGGATTGTCATTAATAAAATTCATCCAGCACACAAGACAACATATTGCATGGTGTGATAATCACCATTTAATGTCTTCTCTTTCTCTTGATATCAGGGACTCTGGATTCCAGAAGGTGAGAAAGTTAAAATTCCTGTAGCTATCAAGGAATTAAGAGAAGCAACATCTCCCAAAGCCAACAAGGAAATTCTTGATGTAAGTATCAGCTTTGTTCTCCAGTTGTCCATAGGATGGACATGAGAAGCCACGTTTTCTGGTGTCTGGCATCAGGTTGCTCTATTTTAAGTGTTTACTTTTCATATCTTTTTCCTTCTAGCAATAGGGAAATAGTGGATCTATTTCCCTCCTCTTCTGGAAAAGATTCTTCCATTCTGTTATTCAGAGATTGCTGGGAATCTCAGGAGCCTGTTGACACTAGTTTCTTTACATACATTACCACAGTAAATACTCATGATGAGCCTGTGACATAGGTATTATGTTCAATATTTTTTGGATAAAGAAATGGTGCTACAAAGAAACTTAGCCAGCTTCCTATGGCTGGGGTAGAAGTACAACCCTTCACTATTTCTGACTCTGAAACTCATGTTCAGTTTGCTCTTCTAAAGTATCTCATCTTTAAAATGACTTTTATGGATGGTACCTAAGATTCACAATATAATTCTCACTCCATGAACTATTGACCACATTTTGTACTTTCTCCCAAAATAATATCAATGTAATTCTTCAATGCCTGATGATTGTTAATGTTTGGAGTTAATCTTTTGAATATTCCACAGATCATCTTTATTTTTTACTTCTGTTAAACTTTCTTCACCTTCTCTGGACCCTCCCTAGCCCATGATAGGGCTGAACCTTGCAAGGAAGAGGTTAGCTGAAAGCCTAAAGTAGGACAGAGCCCTCTTTAGTATTGGCCTGGGCTTATTATGAGTTACTGGAATCTCCTGCTCTTATCCTGAGACACAACACATGAAAGAGGAGACAGGGGGGGCCTACCCAGTAGGTTGGAAAGCAGAGTCAAAGTAAAGGAAATATGGCTGCCTATTATGTCAGAAATTTAGACAATTTAGTGATCTTACAGCCAAGGACAAAAGCCAGATAGTAGTATTCCTCTCTCCTTTAACCTACAGATCTGTAATAAATGAAGCAAACATGAGCCTTTTTAAAATGTGTTTAGATGTGATGCATTTTCCAGTGGCAAAACTCTCTACCCTTTCATTTTCTCTGAGTAGTTTTCACTCCTTTTATTATAATGTGGGGAAAACCCGCACTGGTACACTAAATGAAAGATGATATATTAATATAAGGTAATAGAAAATCTTACATGTTGATGTCATACTTATCAAGCAAAATTATCTTTCATTTTAATGGTTTACAAATCAGTGTCAAGTCCTGTTAATGTTACATCAAGTTCTGTTAACTGCAAAAAATAATAAGTAGACAAGGATTTGTAAAGTCTCTTTACTTACAACCTCTAACCCCTCACCTCTACTGTTAAAAAGAGAACATTTTGCCAAATTTGCTTCCTTTATTAATTTTCTACTCATTTGAGGCATTCTAATAAATTACACAGAACATACATTTCAACAATATTTATAATGTAGAGTAAAGACAGCCTGAAAGTATTCTAAACAATAGCTATGCTTTGGGAAGGAAGTAGTTTTCACTGAAAAATCTCTCCCTTCTCCCAGGACTTTTTCATTGAAGGAAGTCTGCGTTTCTGTGGGTGGAGATGGGTTAGAAGAGAAATAAAGGAAAGGTTTAAAAATTAAGTGCACCTGACATCTGAAGGTCCTATTTTGCCTCATGTTCATCCTCTTGCTTGGTCTCCTTTTCTCCCTCGATTATTTTTTTTCCTTCCCCCACTTTATTTCTTTTTTCTTGTCATCTTTGGTCTTCCCCTTAAATATCAGATGTTATGACTATGGCACTGAATGATAAACTTGAGACTTTCTCATTTGCTTTTCCTAAGGCTCAATCTCCTGGGTACTCACAAATCTTCCTGGCAGTGTGGGGTCATGTGCTGGTGCTGGAAAGCATGCTACAGAAAGCAGGGAATGTTGAAGAAGGTGGTTTCTGCTAAAGGAAACAAAGCCAGTGATGCTAAGGCCAATTTCAACAGTGTGCTAAATAGCACATTAATTCTGTAACAGTACAGCCCATGAGCCAAGTATTTTTTATTTTTAAATACTGGCTGTACTCATACATGGTTCCAAAGGCCCAATACTCCGTGGTCCACCATGTGCCACAGCAACTGTTTTACCTGGCTCAGTGGCTTAGTTAACTGTTAAAGTTTTTTAAATGTGAGGGGCACCTACTCTTCACTCATAAGACTCATTAGGCCTCTTCTTAAGGAGTTCAGAATCTAGTTGTATTCTTTTCCCTACTTATAACATAAAACAGTTCAAAAATGGAGAGCAAAGTGTCGTGGTGCACACCTATAATCCCAGCAGCTAGGGAGGCTGAGGCAAGAGGATCACGAGTTCCAAGCCAGCCTCAGCAACTTAATGAGACTCTGAGCAACATAGCAACACCCTGTCTCAAAGTAAAAAATTAGAAGGGCTGGGGATGTGGCTCAGTGGTTAAGTACCCCTCGGTTCAATCCCTGCTACCAAAAAAAGAAAAAAGAAAGAAAAAAAGAAAATGGAGATAGGTAGCAAGGCAGGACCCAATAATTATTGCCAGCAATTAGGACAAACATAATAGACTTTCAGGGTCACCAAAACCTCAGGAACAGCCCTGCGGCTGGACTTGGACAGCAGCCACCAGGGTCTCCAAGTGAGAACTCTGCCTCCTGTGTGGCTTGTGCTGAGATTGTTGTGGAATACCAAGCATACTTGGTGTAGGTTATGGTGTACCTTCACGGTTTCCAAGATAAACAGTAAAGAACAAAGCTCACTTTAACTTCTTGTGCACACTGAGCAGGGCACACGACAACAGTGTTCCCATTGTGCCCTGAGGGTGGGGGGCAGGAAGTGACCGCTAAGCTCTGTTGGTCTATCAGGTTTTAGTAGGACCAGGGACCTGGCAAGCCCCTAGACTCTGTGTGGCCTGACACCCACACCCCCTTCTCTGTTCCCAGTTCCGTGTTCCAGATCAGCCTCTTGCCGGCCCACAACAGATGGGCTGCTCAGAGTGCTCCACTTTGCAGATTTTTCTCCCCTTTAAAATGAATACAGTGTATACCCAAATCTCAACCAGATCTTGAGAAAATAGGAACCTCCAGAGGATTTCTTTGATGTTATGGTTGTACAGCTTCCCAGACTCTGGGGAGAGATGTGATTTGTGCTTTTATAGCAATCCTATGGCTTATTAATTTTTCCAGAGACTTTCCAGTTTAAATTTAAGGTAAGCAATAGAAAAGGAATGCAAAACAGATTTATATATGGGCTACATGTGTGTGTGTGCACGCACACGTGTGCCACCTAAAGTTTTCAGGCAACCCATTAAACAGAGCACCTGAAAGACACCATCATTTGCTTCCACATGCACATAGAGGCCCTAGGAACACCTGGTGCTACACATGTACTGAGTGGGTGGACCATGGAGGGAGGCCCACTGGCCCAGGGATTAGGAGACCCAGATGTGGGCCCAGTCCTGACACCAAAAAGTATAGCCTCTGGTTGTTCATTAGTTTCCCTAGGCCTCAGTTTCTTCGGACAATACTGACCTCAGACGTAATGCACTTACTTGCTGGCCCCATTCAATTCACTGACTTTTGCAAGCACTTTTTCAAGATTAAGGGATGTTTTCACTGACCCCAGAGTCCACAGGTATTAAACATCTACTCTGCTCTCTAATGTTATATTATTTTTATAGTAGAAAAGATCCATATCCTGCTTGAAAATAATATTGTGTTTATAATAGAAAAATGCATATCCTACTTAAAAATAGAGACTATAAACAATAAAGAAAGTATCTCCTATATGTTAGAGGGTGGACTTTCAGGCAACAAATAAGGAAACATTTGCTAGTGTGACCTAGTACTATGCAGTGCCAGCTATACTCTAAGCACATGCTGGGCCTGAGAATGTAGTCCATCCTTTGAAGAACTTGGTTGGGGAAGGACATGTTTTAAATCACACAGATAATTATACATTAGGATGTGTGCTCCAAAGCAGTGGCTCTGCAGTTTAATCAAGAATCCCCTGAGGGTTCGTTCAAACAAATGACATCTCACCTATAGGCCTGAGGGGAGCTGCAAGAGACTGCATCCCTGAAGAAAAACCTGCAAGATTCCAGGGGAGTTTATAATGGGGAGTCAGTGAGGATCCTGAGAAGGGTTGGTCAGGAGGGGCTTTGGGTACAGAAGCTCTCCAGTGGAGAAGGCCTGAGGGAAGAGCAGGCAGCAGGAGTTTCCCAAGAATGGTGAGGACCCAGGGAAGGATTCAAGGCAAGAAAAGTGCTGTGATCATATTTGTGTTTAAATACATATATAGGGGCTGTGGATATGTAGCTCAGTGGTGGAGCATGTACCTAGCATGCACATGCCCCTAGGTTTAATCCCCAGTACCACAAAGAGTAGATAGATAGATAGACAGACAGACAGACATGCATATATACATACACATCCACATATACAATAAATGAATCTAAATTTTCATATAAATACACATACATACACATATGCCCTACCCCTACTATCCCCACCATAACTGTCTCTTATCTTCAACCCTATGTTCCAGCCTCCCTGCCTAATTTATGCCATATGCCTGAGCATCCCCAGCATCACCTTGTCTCTGGAGCCTTTACCTGGCCCAGGGCATGTTTGCCTCTGCAAAGAAAAACTAGTTTGCCCAAGTCTCCCTCAAAACACTGCAGTTGCTGATACCTGAAAAGGAACCTTCTGAACTTATTCTCTTGCAGTTTGTGTTGTCTCTTTCACATCCAAATAAAAGATCACAACCATCTGTATTTTAAAGGGAAAGAGAATTTATGGGTGGCAATCAAGGATTCCCTAATTCTCAGACACAAGAGATGATAATCATGTGTACATGATTGTAAATAAATGAAGTTTCCTCAGCCTAAGAATAGCAGAAGGGTTAAAATAAAGTTTATAGTCATGAATCTGTCAAAGTCTCCTGCCTTGGCAGTCAGCCCAAATGAATGGGGCAGGGATGGATGCATTATGCAGAGCAGCATGGTTTTCCCATTAAGAGATTGGGGCAAGGGCAATATAGATCACCTGCTTCAGAGCTGGATCTTGAGCGGTCAGTGGAATCTCTAGTCACCATAGATTGAATGATGTCTGTCCATTTCAGAGGCTGGAGCTGGTACACAAAAAGCTGTTTTCTAATTACTCTTTGTAGAGGTATTGTAGGCAGAGTTCCTATCCCAAACACCCTTTCATTGCCCACTGCTCAATCAGGACCAAGTTTGCTCTATTGAGAAGGGTAGGTTTCCTTCTGGCTGCCTGCTGGCTCAGTGACCTTGCTTGAACATGCTTACCATCATGTCTCTCTGTAACACCTATGGCAAGAGCTTCTGATGAAGTGAGCAAGTCATTTTTCAGTGTCTTGAGCCCAAAACTCAGGCCCTGACAGCATCTATAGCCTTGAGGCAGGGTCTTCCTAAGGCAGATTATAGTAGTTCCCAAACATGGGGACATTAGAGTGACCCAGGTCCTTGTTCAACAAATATTTTGCTCATGGGAATTGTTTCCTGGGTTTTTCTGTCAAGTGGAATCCCTAGATGCTCACAGGAGGGTCCATCTCCCACAAAATGTCTTGTCATTTCACAGCCCTGTAAAAATATCCCTTACAATAGTACATATTTTAAAACTGAAAAGAATGCTCGTGCTTTTTTTTACCTGGAAAAAAGGGTCCATGTGCCTCTTCCTTTAGTCACTGTTGGGGAACCTTTTTGATGCCACTCTCTCTTGTTCCCTTACAGGAAGCCTACGTGATGGCCAGTGTGGACAATCCTCATGTGTGCCGCCTCCTGGGTATCTGCCTGACTTCCACCGTCCAGCTTATCACACAGCTCATGCCCTTTGGTTGCCTCCTGGACTATGTCCGAGAGCACAAGGACAACATTGGTTCCCAGTACTTACTCAACTGGTGTGTGCAGATTGCAAAGGTAAATGGAGAAGGAGCCCTGACCACCAGAGAGCCAAAGAGCAAGTGTCTACCTTTGAAAAGGAGGGCAAATATTTCCATTAAACAAGAAGTGCAGCTGTCTCAGCTTGCTGCACACTGCTCTCATCTTCCAGGAGGAATGATGATCATTAATAAAAATACCCAAGGAAAACAGAAAGTAGGGAAATAAGGATACTGAAAAATGAGGCATTTGGTCCACCATCCTGGGATAACTGAGCCAAGAGGATATGTGTTATACATTTGCAGATTTTTCTTTATCTTAGATTAAATTTAATGGATTGGCTTGGGCACTGATTCAGTGCCAGTCTCACCTGCATGTTGGAAATCTAGTTCTCCACATGTGAACAGTTTTCTCTGTTGGATGCTCAATATGTTTGGTGTTCTTGTCCTTATTTTTCTGGAGCTCTTTTTGGTGAACACTGTGGTGCTTTGTAGTAGAGGAGTGTAGCTTTCCCCAGTTAAGACTTGAGAGCAAGGTAAGTAAACCAGGCTGAGGCCAGAAGGAGGACTTGGAACACTGGTATGTCTATGTGGGCAGGGCAAGTTTTATGGAATGAGGCCTGATATACAAGTTTTAGAAGGTTGGTGGAAGAGAACAGATGCTCCTGCTTCATAGAATAGGTTCCTTCAATGTCCTCCTATTGACAGGCTTGCTGCAGAGCCAGGGAGGGATTGAGAGATCACACAGTTGCCACATGGCCCTACCTGTGTGCTGTGGACAGGCACAGAGCAATGAACCAGGTATTGAGCTGTTCATAGTTGATCAAAAGTCTCCTAATTTCATCTCAAACTTCTCTCATCTCAATCTCAGCCCTACATCAGTTACTGTCATCTTAAGTGCTAAATCCTATTTTTTAATGGTAATGGATGTACATTTTGCACAGTTGAATTTAAATAATTTGTGGACAGGCCCTGTCCCTGAGTATATGATATCTCCTTACCTCCCACAGACAGCAAGGCATGGTATTTAGGTAAGTGTCAGGGACCCCTGGGCAGGGAGCCAGTACCTCACCAGGCCTGGGCCAGTTCTCTCTGCACCCCTGGTCAGTGGTAGCAGTTGTTCCTGCCAGCTTACTTATGAGAATGTCCTGAACTTGCCTCACCCAACTCTAGGCAGTTGTAAAAGGTAAAACAAAACAAACAAAAGCACATTCTGGGCACACCTTCGCTGGCAGCTGCCCATAATACCACAAGACTGGCTCTTGTTGGAAGCCACGGCATGGAGTGAGGCTGGCTCCCTCCTGGAACTAAGTGGGAGGCCACCTCCCAGGATAGCCAGACAGCAGAACATCCTTCTTTGCTCCTGTAGTGTGGGGTGGTGATTCTCAGCCACAACCCCAGCAGGCTCCCAGCATGCCAGGGAAGTGATAAACATTTAGTCCTCTCTGACCAAGATCACCAAGTGTTTTTGCCATTATCATTTTCAAAGTCATGAAGGAGTTATATCATCATTAGTAGATGATAGTCCAGGAGCAAAGTTGCTGTGATTTCTTATAACTGTGAAATGCTTCATAGTCTGTGTCATTATATTAGCTTGTGAGAATGCCACAACAAATTACCACAAATTTGGTGGCTGATCACAACAGAAACTTACTCTCTTATAGTTATGTAGGCCATAGGTCCAAGATCAAGTTGTCTAAAGGTCCCTGATGCCCAAAAGGTGCTAGGGGAGTCTCCCTCCTTGCTATTCCCAGGTTCTGGTGCCACTGGCATTCCTTGGCTCGTGGCAACATCACAAGCCAGAGCAGCATCTTTTGCTCTGCATCTTTCATTGTTCATGAGCTTTCTCTCTCTTCTTTGCAGTCTTACATTTGTATCTGCCTGACCACCAATGTCTGCAGAAATAGAAGTTTATCCAACCCCTAAAATAAGCCTTCTCAAAGCATGATGACAAACATCTAATCCAACAGTGTCTACAGAGAGGTGTGGGTCCCATTCAAGTGTGGTTTACCAAAGATCTTTAAATTGAGTTTCTAAGGCCTGAAAGTTTCCTGAAATAGTTTTCTATACAATATTACTCAGAATTTCCACCTGATATTTAAAGCCACTGTTGTACTTTGCTTAGCTTTATCTTAATTTCAAATCCTTCCCTGTTTTGGGCTGTTAGTTCTTCAGTGTGAAAGATTTGTTTTTTAATTCAGAAGGGAAACCCTATTCTGCCATATTTGAATAGCCAGCATGGTGGAATGTCTATCCTTGAAGGGAAAGGAAAGGAATAGTTTCTAGAATTATAAAGATTTGCTTTTGGGTGACAATTTATCCGAGTCTTAAACAATTTTATTTTTACAAGTGTGAAGTGAAAACTAACCAGAAATACTTAGTGGCTGACCAGAAACTAAACTCCTGACATTTTCAAAGTGGAATTTATTGACTTATAAATGTGCTGTGTTGATTCACAAAGGCATGAACTATCTAGGGGAGTCTAAATATTGATGGGAGAGCTGATCACTGTTGCACAAGTTCATCGTCCTGACTAAATTGCTAAGAGGATAGTTATATCCACTGGGCAATAGGAAAAAGACAAAAACAGAGTTGACATAGGGAAGAAATCATATTAGGATTGGTAGACTGTAAGAGAGTCACCCCCTTGCCATATGTGGTGAAAATGGATTCCATTCTCCACCAAAAAAATAAAAAAATAAAAATGAGTCTCAGAGGCTTGTGGAGATGTCATCTGCTCATCCATCAGAAAGAGCAGGTATCTCAGCCTCCTGATTCATACATAAGTGGCTTTTGCTCACTGGAAGTGAGTTAGTTGCTTAAGAAAGTTTATTCTCTCCAGATTTATAAGTCAGCTAGTAAACCCCAAAGTGTATCACAATCACAGGGCAAAATAATGTCAAGAAATGTTCTAATCCGAAAGATTCTATCCTCAGTTCAGTTTGGCAAACACTACTACTGTACCATACCTTGTCCCTTATAGCCTTACAGTATGCATTTTTATTGCAAAGTCCTGCAAAAATAAAGCTGTTTAGACTGTGATTCATCTCGAATTTTCCCAAACTCTTTTTGACAACAGAGCTATTCTTTTCACCCAGATTAAGATCTTACAGAATTGAATTTTCAAACATATATCTGATTCTGCAATACCACAAATCAGTTTAAGGTCCTTGAGTCCAGGCCCTGAGAAATATGCAAAGAAGGCTGGGTAAGGGGTGCGAAGGAGGTGCTCAGAAAGAAACTGATTTATGCGTGTTGTTCTCTGACTAGAACTTTATATAAACACCAAAGTGCGCTTAGTTCAATCTATGAGGTAAAACTTAAGTTCAAAGGATCTATTTTATAAGTATGGGAGATACTTAATTTGGTCCCTTTCTCAAAAAGCTCCAGGTATTTTAGCTGATCACACCTTGATAAGAATTATCAGTGCATGTGAGCTGCTAAGAAGAGAACAGATGAGCATGGGCTGAGTCAGTGATAGGTCCTCACATCCTAACAAGGAGATGGAAAGTGATTTTACTGTGATGTAGCCAGAGCATTACAGACTATTTCTGCTTACTTCTTGGTGTCATGTCACAAAAACTATGTTCAAATTACACAGTAGTGCTCTCTTCTCTGTGGGGGATACACAAGATCCCCTGAAACTATGAATATATGCCTATGATAAAATTTAACTTATAATTGAGACATATTTTGAGATTAATAAAAAATAGAACAATTATAACAATATACTAAATAAAAATTATATGGATATGGCCTCTTTCTCACACACAAAATACAAGACTCCTCCTTTATCAGCAAGTTGGCTTTCTGCAGTTTCAGGTACCTACAATTAAAAATTATGAGTTATTAATTTTCAAATTTTTCCATTTAACATTTTTGGATTGCAGTTGACTGTGGATAACTGAAACCACAGAAAGTGAAACTGTGGTCAAGAAGGCTACTATAATGTGGCCACATCTTGACAGAGGAGCAAGGGGTGAGAGGGTAAAAATGAATGCTGGATGAAAAACAAAAAAAGAAGCAACTATCTATTCCTTTACATAGGCTGTAGTGGAGATTCCACTACATTCAGCATTCTATGTTCTGTCAAATACACGACTTCCTTCATTGGTCCCAGTTGGGCCCTGACCTTCACTGCTAATATCTGCTCCCTCAACCCACGGGTAGAGTTGAGATACAGATCCATCCCCCTGACTAATAGTGCCCCAGGGGGTAATTCATCCACCATATCTCTTGCTCCACAGAGGGCCAAAGAGGAGGATTTGGCAAGAGCCCTCTCACCTTCAAGCAAACACCTGGTAAATACCTATACAATATGACAGTCTGCAGAATAAAAGGGCCAGACCACTTATCCGATGATCAGATATTTGTTATTTGAATTTTTTCCTGCATTGTTCCACAAAAAATTATCGCTAAACTTAAGTCAACCTAAATGATCTCTATACAGTATGTCTATGAAAGAATACATTTACATAAAGCAATTTAAGAGCATACTATCAACTTCTCAGTAGTTTGTGAAGTTATTTATTAAAGCATATTCACTAACTTTTAGATATTTTACTGTTATTTCTTGAGCATTTATATCCCAGTGTTAAGCATCATGTGAAATATACAAAAGTAAGATAACACTTGTTATCTACCCAAATTTGTCAGTGAGTGAAAGAAAGGGACCTCTACAGAGCAGGAGGTGCAGCAAGGAATGAAGTGTGCCAAAGCAAGAGAGTCAAGGGCAGGAGGCCCAGCTGTTCTCAAGGCTACTGTGCAAGTTAGAGCAGAAGAGCTGTGACAAAGTGAACTCATCCTGTCAACCAAGCAGCAGGAGCTGGGCCAGACTCTGGGAAACCAGAGGTGAACAAGCCAGACTGCCCCTTCCCCTCAAGAGTCCAGAGCCTTGCAAACTAAATGGCCCTGTAGATATGACTACTATAGATCCCTGATATCAACTGAGGGTGAGGGCTTAGAGTTGAGGAGTATAGCAGTGAGTGAGTGTACTTGAAAGCTAAGGGAGCAGAGCAGGCTCAGTGACTGCAAGGTACTCAAGAGAGAGGAGCAGCTATGATAGAGACCCTGCAGGACCAAGAAGATGGAGCTTCATCATGACAACAAAGGCACCATGTAGGAATTTATTTATCATTGGACATTTTTAGGAAGCATAGCAGAGGTTTGATAGATCAAGACAGTGGCTTCATTCAAGGTTATGGCAAAAGAGATTGAGGAAAGAGGATGGATTTGGCATTTAGGAGGAAAGTGTGACAATTGCTGTCACCTGCACAAGACTCTCTGCTAGGCATCATCCAAGTGCCCCTTATGGATAAATTCACTATAGATTGGTCCATTCTATAGATGGAAAGACTGAGGCATGGGGCCGTTAAGTAACTTGCCAACGTCTCAGGCCAGTACATATGAAAATCAGGATTTGACACAGACAGCCTTGCTCACAAGTCCTCCTGATGTGCCTACACTTGATGTCACAGATCAGCAGATCATCACAGGCCAGCAATCCCACTTGTCCTCCTCTTCTGGCAGGATTCCAGGGGCACACCACCTCTAGCCTGGAATGGAACTTTCCTGCCTCCTCTGAAGACAGGCACTCAGTGATACATAAACCATGCTCATGACTTTACCAAAACCATGTTCCCACTCCCTTTGTCCTACTTTCTATCATTTCTGTGCTCACTAAATCCATGCTCACTCAGAATTTTCCACATCGTGGTTAATAAAACAGAACAGAAGTGAATCCTATTCCAGCCTCCTCTCTGAACTCCTCCCAAGACTTGTAGGATGCTGCAGCCCTTGGGAAAAGAGTCTTTAAAGGTCAAGCCCCACCACCCCCAGTGCTTTCTTGTTCCATAGGTATTGTGCCAGAAAAATCTTTGATATCCGTGTGAAGCATATCCCTGGGCCTGTCTTTTCTAAGTTTAAGTTCCAGGGTGGCTCTTTAAATTCCCTTTTAACCTCAGTATTTCAAAATTCATTCTAGCTTTCCTGTAGTAATTAACAAAAATAAATATGTTAAATTCAATTAAAATGAGAAGAATCAGGAAATGAGCTTCCTCAGAGGCCCCACAGGGGTGTGTGCTGATATTACTTCCTGTGGTATCTCTGCTTAGAGCCTGAGAGTTCATAAGTAATATCACAGACCTTATCTTTGATGGCTGGTTAAAATATAACTCTGCTGGGCACTCAGATGGCCTTTCAAACTGTCTGAGACTGTGGGACAGAGACCCATGAGTGGAGTTTTATGTAAGTTCAAATGATCTAATCTCTTTGTCCCCAAATTGTCTCTGATTTAATACCCTCTGGCTGATTAGCCAGAATATGTAAACCTTCTTTGAAGGGCTGATGTTCTAAGAAAACCTCAGACCATATTGAAGTTGTGCTGCTTCTTTAAGTCCCTAAGCCTGAGGAGTGGGGAAGGGCTAGGGTGGAGCTCAGCTGGATTTATTAGATTCACACAATGACAGGACTTACTTTGTGGCACAGGGCCAAGGTGCTAGATTTTTGTTTTGTTCTGTTTCTGGTAACCCAATCAGCTTTTGGCTCAGCAGGCAAGTTTCATTCCAAGGCCCCAGCAGGGTTATGAAGGCCAGGGTCATGATGCTGGTCTTGGGAACTGAGGACTTGGTTGGTTAAACAGCATGCTTTGGTTTCTAGACCCCCTGGTTACTACCAAGGTAGTCACATGTGTACCTGGACAGAACTGGCACATGGTCAGTGCTCAAAGCTGTCAGTAGATATCATTCATGAATCATTCATTCATTCAATCATTTAATATTCCTTAAATGGTTACGTGTGTCCCATATATCAAATACTCTGTTAAGCATTTAAGGAGACAGAACAAAAGTTAGTCTTGGTAGTTAAACAAGGCTGGAAATGTTCTCTGAAGTTCCCCTTTGAGTTCCATAAACAACACAAAACTCATTCTCTCTCTCTCTCTCTCTCTCTCCCTCCCTCCGTCTCTGTCACACACACACACACACACACACACACACATACATGGAAATTTAAAGAGAAAGGTAAGAGAACAGTTCACTGGTCCTCTGTATAGGAACTAACGTGTGACTTGCGGCTCTAGGTCTGTGCAACACCTATACAATAGCTCCCACAAAGGAAAAATGAATGAAATAAATACAGGGTAGAAGGAAAAGAGGCAGCAATGGATACTGAGAGGAAGAAAGTGATAGAGAAGAAAGATGGAAAGAGAGAAAGGGAAAGAGAACAAGTGAGCTAATACAGCCTGGAATGCGGAGGTTAGAACTATCCAGGCAAGTGGCCAAGCATAATTAAACTTTTTGAATGGGTAAGAGTTCATATTTAATAAGCAGAGGTCTTATTCGTTTATAAAACACAGGGTTAGCAAAGCACAGATCATAGTCACCATCCCATAAATCAAAAGGGAGATTAAAGTGAGGAAGGAGCCAGCCTTTGAAGAGAGTACATAGCAAGAGTGGTAGAAAAAAAAAGGATGAGGCCTGTGTTTGGAAATGTTTCCTCAGCTCTGAGTCCTTCCCATTCTCTTTCTGTACCCTCTCCTAAGTAATAATTCCTAACTTGGAAGTATATTCTAGAGAAGAAGCTTCTAGTTTCCTCTTGAGAAGACATGAGTCCTATTCATCCTTATTTTCTAGCACAGGGGAAATCTTAGGAAAGGAAGTATTTACATTGAATAGCATCTTAACATTTAGGAGCTTTCTAGGTAATACAAAGGAGAAGGGGTAATCCATGTATATGTGAGGCATGGAAAGCAGTTGTTTTTTTTTTTTTTTTTCTCCAAGAAAAGAAAAACATTAAAGACCTCCTAACTGGCACCCAAAGAATAATTCCTGGTGCATCCTTATGAGGTCTTACTTTCAGTGGCTGGTTTTGTCTTAGAAAGAATTTTAATTTTACTGTTATGTCAAGCCAATTAATAATTTCCCACCTAGTATCTATACAAAAATACACAGAATTTGCCAGAAAATTTGAGAAAACATTCTCATCTACAGGTATTCCCTATAGCTGCACTAAAGTGGAGATGGTTCCTAAGCTACAAAACACCAGAGTAAAGCAGAGTTTGTTAAACCCATTCATTTCCATTTGGTGCACTTCAGCAAGCACTTCTGTGCTGAAGCACCAGCTCTGTGCTGGAGAGCTAATGATCATCAGTCAGAAAGGAAGGTGGGAAAGCAGCCCACTCTTCTGGCTAAAGAGAAGGGAGGTATATTTATGAGTAAGTGGGGGAGAATGTGGAACAAGCAACATGAGATGTCTGCAGACTTGACCGCCTCCCAATTTCTGCCTGCCAGTATGGCCCAGCACAGGGAAGGTGGGCTGCCAATCTCACGACAGACTGGAGCTCAGTGAGGCCCAAAGGAGCTTGGCTCTGCTGGGCAGTTGTCAAACAGGAATTAGAAGCCAGAAGTAACCCTATCTGCCAGGAAGGAGAGAGGTGCATATGACAAGGACGCCAGAAGGCTTGTGGGCAAGGACAGTAGTTAAGGGGTAATGTCTTTAGAATTCACTTTGTGTTGTGCTAGATGCATCACAAGTACTACTGTTTTTTCAGCAGTGATTCTTACTGTAACAGAATTGTGAAGGCAGCCAAGAAATTAGTATGGAATGATACCTTGCAGAAGCATATTCAATATCCATATGGTTTCAATTTAAAATTAAGTAAACCTAGATGAAAGCTTTTTCACTGGCAGAGAATTGTGTATGATAGCTCATGCAAGCATGAGAAGAGCATGACTTAAATCCATTGAGAAACTTTGCTTTGCCCCAGCCTATTGAAGTTGCCATCTTCCTCCTTGCTGTGAACATAAGCTACATGCAGGTGGCATGGTTGGCAAGTTCCATAGCAAGTGCCAAGACCTATTCTCCACCTGAAAACTGAGCTTGTACTCGGTCACTGGCCTCTTCTACTTGTAACTTGACTATCCAGATGGAAAAAAATTAATAATCTGCGGCTAGTTAAAGCTCTCTTTTCTTGCCTTTTCATTTATTCAGTAGATAGTTTCTATATTTACCAGCCATAAGTATCTGTGTCCAGCACACAGAAGTAGGAAGACATTTAAACCTGTCCCTGGCATCAAGAAGTTCAGAGTGTGGTATGACCTTGACATTAAGTTCAGAAGCATGAGGGCTGTTTTCTTATTACACTGGTAATCTTGTGAACAATTGACTCCCTCACTGCAAAATCCCTTGAATTTCAGGGCATGAACTACCTGGAAGACCGGCGCTTGGTACATCGTGACCTGGCAGCCAGGAATGTCCTAGTGAAGACACCACAGCATGTCAAGATCACAGATTTTGGGCTGGCCAAACTTCTTGGTGCTGAGGAGAAAGAATACCATGCAGAAGGAGGAAAGGTAAGGAACTGACTTGGAGATCAAGGACTATTTTCCTGACAACAGAGACTGGACTCAACTGATGCAGGAGACATTTGCAAACATTCTGGGTGAGGTCTCAGCACCACCAAAGCCAGCTGAGTCTAGCCAGCATCTTTTGCTTTGGGAGTGGGATTTGCCTGGAGAAAGAGTAAAGATGTTTCTGACATGGTCAGAGGCTATAGTCATCAATATCTCTAGGTGATCATTAACAAAGGTTAGGTTTCCACTGCTCCCTCCAGGACTTAAGCACTCTTCAAAAGAACAGCTGGGAAATGCCACAGCTAATTTGGTAGCACACTGCTGTTGAGAATGTCTCAGAAGTACAGAAAGCTCTCCTCATGTTGTTGTAAGAACTCCCATGGGTGTCTGTGACTTTTGCCTAGAGCTGGCATTGAGTGTACGCTCCCTGCCCTCTATCTGGCTTAGGGTTTCTCCAGATCACTGTCACAGCAGTGAGAGGTAGATGTTCTCATACAGGTCCCCCTCCCATGGCCACACTTCAGCTATATCAGCTGCGCCTTCTTGAGTTTCACCCTGGCCTTCATGACTCCAGGCAACCATCAACCCTATGACATTGGCCCCTAAAAATGGACCCAAATGCTGAGTGGCTGTGATCACTGTCCACTACCAGGGTCCCCAGTGCACTAGAACAGCCAGTGGCCCAAAAGGTCCTTAGCTGTTGCATTCCTGAAGCCAGCTCTGGGAGTTACCAGAGCAACCCTGTTCTTGGGTAGATTTAAAATCTCCTCCTGCTGGGAGGCAGCCTTAGGTCTGAAGTCCCAGGCAGGGAAGGTGGCCTTGCTTCCCCACTTAGTCATTTGTAATTATTTCTAGTGTAATTTAATTTTGTTCAACAGAGGGAAGCTAATAGTTGTCTTAATGCTTTTTCTCTCATCATCCCAAGGTGCCTATCAAGTGGATGGCTTTGGAATCAATTTTACACCGAATTTATACCCACCAAAGTGATGTCTGGAGCTATGGTGAGTCAAAATCCTGATGCTAATGAATTTGTGCTGAGGCTAAGCTAGTTTTTATTGTTCGTTAATTTACAGTATAAGCTCTGATATGCAAGTGTTCTCTTTTAAGATAATGACTAATAATAACATGATAGTTGCTCTCTATTATACTAAGAAAATCCAACAAGGGAAATTTAGTCCAATTTCTGTAACGCTAAATGTAACTACAGAAATCAATAAATTCATGTAGCATAGAGGGTCATAGGAAGGAGAAAGAAGTGGAACTTAGGATATGCCTCTGCCTATGAAATCAAACCAAAATGACCTTATGCTATGAAGTGGGATTTGTTTCCCAGCTTTTGAAAGGGTACCAGAGATTGAACTAAGGGACACTCAAAACCACTGAACCATATCCCCAGCCCTATTTTGTACTTTATTTAGAGACAGAGTCTCACTGAGTTGCTTAATGCCTTGCTAGCTTTGAAATTGTGATCCTCCTGCCCCAACCACCCGAGCCACTGGGATTATAGGTGTGGGCCACCGCGCCCAGCTTTTCCCACATTTTTATTAGTGCATTATAGTTGTACATGATGATGGGATTTGTTGTTACATATTCATACAATATGTGCATATTGTTAATATACAAATATGTTGTAATTTGGCCAATATCAATTCCCAGCACTTCCCCCCTTCCCTCCCTGCCATTCACCCCTTGGTCCCTTTTCTCTACTGGTTTCCCTTTGATTTTTAGGAGATCCATGCCCACCTTTTTTTCCTCTTTTCTCTCTAGCTTTCACATATGAAAGAAAACATACAACCCTGGACTTTCTGAGTTTGACTTATTTCACTTATTAACATGGTGGTTTGTAGTTCTATCCATTTTCTTGCAAATGCCATAATTTCATTTTTCTTTATGGATGAATAAAATTTCATTATTTATATATACAACATTGTCTTTATCCATTCATTTATTGATGGACACCTAGGCTTGTTCCATAGTTTGGCTATGGTGAATTGTGCTGCCATAAACATGGGTATGCATGTATCACTATAGTAAGATAACTTTAATTCTTCGGAGTAAATACCAAAAAGTGGTATAGCTGGGTCATATGGTAGTTCCATGCCTGGTCTTTTAAGAAATCTCCATACTGAATTCCATAGCGGTTGTACTGATTTACAGCCCCACCAACAGTGTAAAAGTGTTCCTTTATCTCCATATCCTCTCCAAAACTTATTTTTGTTTGTATTCTTGATGACTGCCATTCTGACCCATATGAGATGAAATCTCAGTGTAGTCTTGATTTGCATTTCTCTAATGGCTAATGATGTTGAACATTTTTTCATGTGTTTGTTGGCCATTTGTATTTAGTTTTATGATAAATGTCTGTTTACTTCATTTGCTAATTTACTAATTGGGTCATTTGGTTTTTTGGTGTAAAATTTTTGAGCTCTTTATGTATTATAGATATTAATCTTCTATCAGAAGAGTAGCTAGCAATGATTTTTTTCCCATTCTGTAGATTCTTTCTTCACATTTCTAATTGTTTTCTTTGCTGTGCAGAAGCTTTTTATTTTGATGCCATCCCACTTAGTAACTCTTGGCATTATTTCCTAAGCTTTAGGGGTGCTATTGAGAAAGTCGTTGCCTGTGCCTAAAAGCTGGAATATTGATCCTACATTTTCTTCTAGGAGTTTCATAGTTTCTGGTCTAAATCTGAGGTCTTTGATCCATTTTGAGTTTGAGTTTTGTGCAGAGTGAGAGATAAGGGTCTAATTTTGTTCTTCATATGGATAACCAGTTGTCCCAGCACCATTTGTTAAAAAGTCTATCTTTTCTCAGTGTATATTTTTGGCACCTTTGTCAAGGATCAGATGACTGTAGATACGTGGGTTTTTCTCTGTGTCTTCTCTTCTGCACTATTGGTCTATGTGTCTGCTTTTATGCGAGTACCATGCAGTTTTTGTAACTATAGCTCTGTACTATATTTTGATATAATTTGAAATCAGGTATTGTGATACTTATGGCATTGCTCTTTTTTTTTTTTTTTTTTTTTGGTACCAGGGATTGAACTCAGGGGTACTTGACCACTGAGCCACATCCCCAGCCCTATGTTTTGTGTCTTATGTAGAGACAGGGTCTCACTGAGTTGCTTAGCACCTCACTGTTGCTGAGGCTGGCTTTGAACTCATGATTCTCCTGTCTCAGCCTCCCAAAGTTCTGGGATTACAGGCGTGCGCCACTGCGCCTGGCTGCTCTTTTTTTTTTTTTTTTTAAATACATTTTTTAGTTGTGGATGAACCTTTTTATTTATTTATTTATTTTTATGTGGTGCTGAGAATCAAACCCAGTGACTCACACATGCTAGCGAATGCTCTAACCCTGAGCCACAACCCAGTCCATCTGGCATTGCTCTTTTGGCTCAGAATTGCTTTGGCTATTCTGTCTTTTATTCTTCCAAATGAATTTTAGGACCATTTTTTCTAGTTCTGTGAAGAATGTCATTGATGTTTTGATGGAGATTGCATTTGTGTATTGCTTTTGGTAGTATTCATGCCATAAATTTGAAATGAACTAAAGAAAAACAACAAACAAGGTTTCATGGGGAAGTGTTTCTCATTAGAGAAATATGATTTTCTGATGAACTGACTCTGTGGCTGTTATTTCATGTAGTACATGGTGGTCTTTTCATATCTGTGAGAATGGATCCACAAACATGTACTGTGAGGATGTCTGTGGGCAGAAAAAAAAGGGGGGCAGGAATAGTTACCACTTATTCCTCTGGTAAGAACCATCTCCCAGGACCTGATTCTCTATTTCCTCTTCTGAGTACCAGTGTAGCCATGCTAGGCCCTGCTCTATCCACACAGGTGCTACCTCTTCCCAACCCTGTCTTTTGTGTTCTTACTTTGTCCTGAGGCTATGAAGCCCTTACTGGTTAAGAAATGGTCACTGACCCATGTCATTGGCAGCTGTACCAAGCACCAGTCTTGCCACAGTTGGTCCTCAAGTTTCACACAGAAATCTACAGAAAGGCCAGAAAACACCTTATTATCTACCCTTATTTATAAAGTGTCTATTTATAGACAGCTATTTACAGCGGCAGGGAAGAAGGAAAGGAAATCCCACCTCTATTGAAATATAAATTGGGGGAGAGTGATATTGAGACAAATTTCCTAAAGAAATTTAGTCATTATCACAAAAGGAAAAATAATTCAGATTAGTAATTTATCTTCTAGCAATTTGTCTTTTCCTTTAGTGTCATTAACTTGCTAATTTCCAAATATGTATTTTTTTCTCTTTATAATTTCATGAGTATCTTTTCTGCTAGAATGGAAGCTTTTCAAAGGCAGAGATATTTGTCCATGAATGGATAAGTGAATTTTGATATGTACTCATGAGCTGAGCATCCTCAGTTAGTGGAACAGAAAAGAAAATAAGGCTATTCTGATACCTTGTTACTTTAAATAGTTTTCAAGATATGTCTGCTCTCCAAAAAGCAATCCCTGGGTCCTGTCCCTGATCACTCTACCATCCCCACATGAACCTGGGCCCTGCCTCCCTCAGGGAAAGCCCAGAAGTAGCCCTTGTTTGTCTTCTCTCTGCCCATTTTGCACCCTCTTCTTTACTCTCCTGAACTGCATCTGGCTTCTACTTCTCTGTTTACCATCCTTCTTTACTTTTGAAAATCAAATCTGAACTCCTAACCATAGCCAACCAGATCATAAATGATCTGGCCCTCAGCCTTTCCTATACCATATAGCCATCCCCCTTGCCTTCCAGTATGTGCCAACTCAGTTCCACTTGGCCCACACTTGTCACATAAATGAGAACTCTCTTGAATTCAGTGTCTTAGTGTCTTCCATTGATCACAACCAGTATCAGAAAGTCATAGAGGTCATGCATCTTTAATTGTGTGATTATAATCTACTGTCCCTGGCAGTGCACAGGAACTATTAAACCATGAGCCTGAGTTTTCAGTTTAAAAACCGTATCTGGTCATTGTACTCTTTAGTCTCCAGTTAGTGCAAAATATTCATTTTAATAAATTTGGGGGCATAGAGAACTTTACTAAGGAGTTAAAGAGAGGGAAGTCACACCGCCTCCTGTTCCTTCATGATCCACTACCCATTACACAGCTCCCCATCCTTATTAATTGTTCTCAAACCTAAAAATTGGCCTTCCCACAAAAACTCATTGTGCATGTTTAAAATCCCAATTAAATTGGAGTTGATGGAACAGTTTGAGTATCTTTTATCTGAAATGCTTAGGACCAGAAGTGTTTCAGATTTTGGAACTTTTTAAATTTGGGAATATTTACATAGACTTCACTAGTGGAGCATCCTTAATCTGAAAATCCAAGACCATTGAAATGCTCCAAAAGCCAAAATGGTTGAGTATTATGTTAGTGCTCAAAACGTTTCAGATTTCAGAGAATTTGGCTTTTGGGTTTTTGGATTGGGGATTTTCAACCTCAGTATCTTCAGAGAACAAGTCTGGAAAAAAATGGGTCATTGAACTAACTGCCAGGGTCCTGTGGTTGTTCAGAACCCAAAGCTCATCTGAGAACACTGACTCCAAAATTGCCACTGCTTTGATTGGTTTTTAAACATGATAGTCGATTGGCTTTGAAACAGAAATTATAAGGTTTTTGTGTTTATCTAAAGGAATATTAGGCTGGGGTTGTAGCTCAGTGGTAGAGCCCTTGCCTAATATGTGTGAGGCACTGGGTTCAATCTTCAGCCCCACATAAAAATAAGTAAATAAAATAAAGCTATTGAGTCCATCTACAACTAAAATTATTTTTTCTTTTTTTTTTCTTTTAAAGAAATACAGGTTTTTCTGTTCCTTTTTATTGTTATTTAGAAACTTGCAGTTTACAACCTTGTTCAGAATCTTTGTCTTTAGAGTTTCATAGATACAAGGCTTGGGGGCAGATGTGTGAGTATGCTCCCCAGCAGTATCACACTTGTGCAGCCAGTGTCATCATTGTCATCTTCAGTGTGTTTACTGAGGTTTACTTACCATTCATCTCTCAGCTACTATTTGCAAGCATTGTGCTAAACATTTCAGTTATATTGTCTTATTTGATCCTCATGACCATCTTATGAGACAGATGCCATTATTATCCTACTTGATATACAGGTAAACTGAGGCTTCCAGCAGTTAGGCAAATTGCCCAAGGCTATTGAAACATAGGTTTTTAGACCCTCAGAAACAGTAAGCAACAATGAAAACTAAAGACAACTAGATGTTATAATTATTGTTGACTCACAAAGTGACTGCTTTCCTTGCTTGTTTCATCTGCTCAGGAGTCACTGTTTGGGAGTTAATGACTTTTGGGTCCAAGCCTTATGACGGAATCCCTGCAAGTGAGATCTCATCCATCCTGGAAAAAGGAGAGCGCCTTCCACAGCCTCCCATCTGCACCATTGATGTCTACATGATCATGGTCAAGTGTGAGTGACTAGGGTGACCATTTATACTCAGTAGTTGAACCTGGGCACTCAGAACACCTGCTGCTCTTGGTCAAATAGCTCAGGCCTTTTATTCCCTGAAGAAATGTTATCACATTCTTTGATGCAGGCATCCAAGTCCAGAAACATCTGTAAATACCCCCTGCAAGCATTCTTCAAAAAACACTTCTTTGTCTCAGTGAGCAGTGTGACCTGACATTTGCGCATGTTTGCAGGCAAATAAATAAAATGGAAGACTTCCATAAGCCATTACAGCAAAATACACTCTTCCTCAAGTTGCTCAGTGAAATGCAGAGCTTCCCAGCATTTTGAAGCCTGTTACCAGAGAGACTGCATGTTTTAAATGCCTAACAATGAGTAAGCACATGAGGCTGATAAAAGCAACATTTCTGCTTTGGCTTAAATCTTTGAAGCAGCAGATTTATGTGAGGTCTTTGTCTATAGCATTTAAACATCTTAATCAAATAGGAGTATGTAATTTGATTGGTGCTTATTCCACCAGAATCACAAGTGTAGTACTTGTGATTGGGCTCTGAAGGTACTATCACATGTGTGATAAACATTTTCACAAGAGGAGGTCCAAGGTATATGACGAAGCCAAGATAATGTAAATGTTAATGCCTTTCTGAACTTTAGACCACAGAGTTAATCTATTTTCACTGCCTCAGTTTGAGCTGAGGAAGCTGGAACCCAGAGAGGGTCACATGATTTGTCTAAGGTCACATAGCAGTCTGATCTAAAATAGCTTGACATCCTGCTAATGGAAAATAAATGTGAACCCTCAAGAAGCACAATGATTTCCAAATCTACAGCCTTGCCTCCAGCTTTCTGAATCTAGATTTAAATAGTTGTATAATCCAGTGCACCAGCATGATTGCCAAAAGCACTGGCATGGGCAGAGTCCTGGGTATGATCCTTAGCACTGCAAAATATATAAATAATAAATAGACATTGAGACAGCCAGTTCTGTCCCTTGCATGAATGATGACTGAGTGTGTAATGTAATTAAAGCTCCAGAATGGAGAAGTCCCAATTCCAAATTCCTCAAAGCCTTGATATTTCTCTGCATTGAATTCTTTCCAACTTGAAAAACTGCTGAGAGTGATTATTGAGTGAGTACTTAGTCTAGACACACAGGCACCCTACTGTCAGAGTAGGTCACAGATAGCAATTGTACACAGTAATGCTGCTCCATTACTGAAGGTGATAATATAAGAATGCTGAACCTAGGAAGAACAGGTCTATAAAAATTAGAGGATGGTGCCAGACATGGTGGTGCATGTCTGTAATCCCAGCATTTTGGGAGGCTGAGACAGGAAAATCACAAGTTCAAAGCCAGCCTCAGCAACAGCAAAGTGCTAAGCAACTCAGTGAGACCCTGTCTCTAAATAAAACACAAAATAGGGCTGTGGATGTGGATCAATGGTTGACTACCCCTGAGTTCAATGCCCTGTACCAAAAAAATTAGAGGATGACATTGTTACTCTGATTCAAAAATATTGTGTTATTGTGTCCTTTAAACAGTAATTAGTGCTAGTATGCCAAGACTGAAAAGTCTATCACAAAGATTAGGTTTCTTCATCATTTATTTGTCGAATAGGACAAAGAACAGTAAATGCTTTTTTTAAAAAAGAGCCATCTTTAGCATTTCTTCCAAGATTCTAATTGCTATCTTTTTTTCATTCTTCCTTAGGCTGGATGATAGATGCAGACAGTCGCCCGAAGTTTCGTGAGTTGATCGTGGAATTCTCCAAAATGGCTCGAGACCCTCAACGCTACCTTGTCATTCAGGTACCAAGACCACAGTTTGCACTTCCATTGGCAAAAGTTCCTCTGATGAGCATCACATGTCACTGTGCCAGTATGGCCTCTTTCTGGGTCATGTTATTAAGTCCTCCTGGGCAGTAGAGCAAGCCTTGGTCACAGAACAGACCAAATTGTAAAGTAAGCAGGGTTCTGTGGTGGTTCCCATCCAACTCCATGTCACCATCCCATCTGAACTTTTCCACCCAGATACAGCCTTTCCTCACAGCCCCTTGTGTCATCTCATAATTCAGTTCACCAAAGCCCTATCTTGATGAAATAGGACTTTGTAGTCAAACAGATCTGGCTTCAGATCCCTGACTCTGCTCTTGCCCTGTACCATCTCCAACATCTCCTTACCTAACATGAAAATAGAAAATCATGCTCACAGGGTTGTTTTAAAGATTCACCAAAATAATATATGCAAAATACATTACACAGCACTTAACAGCAAAGTGCATACTCAATAAATGCTGCTGCTCCTTTTCTTTCTCCTCCCTTCTAAGTTGATTTCATTTCCTATGTATTTTTTGATGTGCAAGGAGTAATGTTTTAGTCTAAGGTGCACATACATAGTTGGAGGAGTAACAGCTATACTTCAGAAAACTGCAAAAATTATATTAATACCAAATTGGCAAATATACAGGCACTTGCTAACAATGGATCCCATTCCTGCAGCCAGGAAGTGGACTAGCATCCCCATGGCCCTTTTTAAAATCTTTTTGTCTAATCTTTTTAGTTACATATGACAGTAGAATAAATTTTGATATATTATACATACATGGAATATAATTTCCCATTCTGTGTTGTACACAATGTGGAGTCTCACTAATAGTGAATTCATATATGAACATAGGAAAGTTATATCAGATTCATTCTACTGTCTTTCCTATTCCCATCCTCTCCCCACTTCCCTTCATTCCCCTTTTTCTAATCCAATGAACTTCTATTCTTCTCTCCTCCCACCTTATTGTGTGTTAGCATCTGCATATCAGAGAGAACATTTGGCCTTTGGTTTTTTGAGACTGGTTTATTTCACTTAGCATGATATTCTCCAGTTCCATTCATTTATGGGAAAATGCCATAATTTCATTCTTCTGTGGCCCTTTTTAATGGTCTCAAAATCTCTATACCAGGGCGATGAAAGAATGCATTTGCCAAGCCCTACAGACTCCAATTTTTATCGTGCCCTGATGGATGAAGAGGACATGGAAGACGTGGTAGATGCTGATGAGTACCTCATTCCACAGCAGGGCTTCTTTAATAGCCCATCTACATCTCGGACTCCCCTCTTAAGTTCTCTGGTATGAAATTCTCTCTCTCTCTCTCTCTCTCTCTCTCTCTCTCTCTCTCTCTCTCTCTCTAACTATTGGTTTGAACAAATTGAGTTTTAGAGAAAATGACAACTGTCTATTAGAAGTCACATTAAGAAAAATAAATTTTAACCAAATGGTAAAACCCAAATCAATCAAGTAAGTTTAAGTATAATCAAGTAATTGTTGTTGCATTGCAACATTGATTATAATCATTTTGAGTTTACTGTGGAACAGAATTAAATCAAACCAATCCTACTTTTTCTAAGGCTAATGATTCAAGACAAAATTAAGAACCTTCAAACATATCCACTCAGTGAGACCCACCCCTTGAATTCAGTGAAAATGGGTGAGAACGTGCAAGTGTCCCAGGAGAAACATCTCTGTTTCTTTTTCAGAGTGCAACCAGCAACAATTCCACTGTGGCTTGCATTAATAGAAATGGGGTATGTACAAACACTTGATAAACATGAATTAAAACATAGCTCCGCATCACTGCTCTATTACACCAGGAAAATGCTCATTTTAAACCAGATTTTTTTCTGCATGTTTTACCCCCAGCATAGTTTCCTAGACCCCTACCTTAGAGACAGCAATTAGCTGTCACATATCACAATGCAATCAAAATGTGGTTAATGGACAAGCAGCATCAGAACCACCTGGAAGCTTGTCAGAAAAGTGAATTCTTGGGATACCACCCAGACCTACTGAACCAGGACCTCTCAAGGTGAAGCCTAATAATCTGATTGAGCCAGTCTTCTGGGTAATGCTGGCATGTGATCAAATATGAAGCCTGAATCTAGACATGTGTAGTATAGTACAGATGCCATTAACCACATGTGGCTACTTAAATTTTAACTAATTAAAATGAAATAAAATATAAAATCCTATTCTTCACACATTTAAAATGTTCAGTAACTACCTGTGGCTAGCAGCTACTATATCAAAGAACATAGATTATAGTTAATCTCCATCCTGTAGAAGATTATGTTGGACAGAACTATTGATCAGACTTCACTGCTTATCCTGAGATCTGTGGCCCAATATCATAGGCATTACCTGAGGGCTTCTTAGAAATCCATATTCTCAGACCCACCAGATTGGAATCAGCATTTTAATGAGGTCTTGGGTAGTATTTCCATAGTGTAATTTGAGAATGCTGATTGTGGTAACCTTGCCTAACTTGCTCTCCAGCAGAGCTGTCCCATCAAGGAGGACAGCTTCTTGCAGCGGTACAGTTCAGACCCCACTGGCGCCTTGACGGAGGACAGCATAGATGATACATTCCTTCCAGCACCTGGTAAGTGACTTGCTCAGGAAACAGTCATGCCCCAACCAGCAGTGCCTAATCCTTAGTTCCTGGAACCCTTTTAGCTGATCCAGAGGCAGAGACTATGGCAAATTTGCAGATAGAATGAAGGGAGTAAGAAGCAGATAAACATAAAATGACCAAATATGTATAAGGTCTTTGTGTTGCATTTAAGTTGCATCTGGTTTGTTTGCTGCAGGTTTGCTTTAGAAATGAATCTATAGATTTTGTAGAGTTTGAAGTAAATAGCAGAAGTATTCAGATGTTGGGGCTGAGTTGTGACTCAGTATGTGACAAGTAGCACTTGTCTAGTATGTGTGAGGCACTGGGTTCAATTCTCAGCACTGCATATAAATAAATAAATAAATAAATGTCCATCAACAACTAAAAAAAATATTTTAAAAAAGTATCCATATGTGTATTGTTGAGGGGGCATGTACACATATACATATATTTTCTTCTCTGCTGGCTCCATTCCTAACTGTGAAACATGTGTTTTCCTAATCTAAACTTTAGCTACAGACATTCACAGTGTGTGCATAACACACACACACACACACACACACACACACACACACACACACACAAATTAAGGCAGGCTATCCTCTGAGAATTTTAAATTTACAGAAGATACATGTGTGCATTGCTTCAAGTACAGAAATGAACAGTTTATTTTGCAGTAGTGTCCTGAGGCTTCCTTATCTTCTGTGATCATTTGTCCCATTAAAGACATTCACAGGGTTCACAATGACCCACGGATCCTACTTTGTGATCTTGGAATGATGCTTTTCTGATTATTTCACTTCGGCTTTTTTTTTTAATTTCAGAATATATAAACCAATCTATTCCTAAAAGGCCTGCAGGATCTGTGCAGAACCCCGTCTATCACAACCAACCCCTGCATCCAGCTGCTGGCAGAGACCCACACTACCAAAATCCCCACAGTAACGCCGTGGGCAACCCTGAATATCTCAACACCACCCAACCTACTTTTGTCAACAGTGTATTTGACAGCTCTGCCCACTGGGCCCCGAAAGGCAACCACCAAATTAGTCTGGACAACCCTGACTACCAACAGGACTTCTTGCCCAAGGAATCCAAGCCAAATGGAATCTTTAAGGTTCCCACAGCTGAAAATGTAGAATACCTACGGGTAGCACCACCAAGTAGTGAATTTATTGGAGCATGACCATGGAGAGTAGCATCAGCCATAAAGATTCTAGACTCTTCAGAAACCCAGGACCAAGCTACGGCAGCTACTTCACTCCTGATAGCCATGCCTTTGTTAACTCTCAGACACATGGACTGGTTTTACCACACAAGCTATGATCAGCGCCTTTCAACCAGGAAGTGCCCCCTCATTGGATGCACTTTGGGAAGTTTTAGGCTCATTCCTTGATGTCCAAACTGTGAAGCTTCCACAAAAAGGCATCCAGGAAGAAAGTTGTCTATTTGAGCAGAAGTTTAACTTTCAGTGAGGGATATTAGAAAAAACAAATAAATATATATATAAGGAGTTTTACTGCTGGGAATCTTTGGTATTTTTAATTGTCACTATTGATTTTGATTTAATGGGCTCTTCCAAGGAGAAAGAAACTTACTTGTAGCCCTTGATACACTGAGTTGATCCAGACCCAACTGTGACCAAGAAGCATGGGCTACAAGTCTTCCAGCTAACACTTGATTCCACTGGCTCTGCTTCAAGACTCTTCCATTGCAAGACAACTAAATATACAAGAAATCCTGCATGTCCTTAGCAGGCCAGATTGATTACTGAATCAAATCAAAGCAGGTACAATAGGATAAGCCACTTTGTTCTTTCCTGGGTGAAGAAGAATTGAAACGGTTGAACTCTCCTTCAGATTTACTTTTGTATAAATGTTTCCATGGTACTACTCCCCATTAGTTCACCAGTATTTTCTAATAATGAGTATTAGATTTACTTGTTTATTTTCCATTCAATTGTTTTGAAACTTAATATGCTTTCCCTTTCTTGATGTCATGAAGTCAAAAAAGGAGATGGTACATCAAACTAAGATTCCATATTTGGTCCTTGAGTGTTCAGACTAATAACCTTTAATTAAGATGTAATGACACTGCAAGAGTTCACAAAGGATCATGGTCCCCAAATTTGAGTCTCAGAAATGCATCAGGTCCTTGAGGGGATATGTCATGAGACTATAAAAATGATACTGCTCTTAAAACTCATTTTACCTTCACACCTCTTCACACACACCCAAAATTGGTTTTAGACTACTCGTGGAAGATAATCTTTTTTATTTCATTTCATTTTAAAAGTTTTTTCATTTGTTTGTTTTTTTACTGGAAAGATATGTGTCCCTGCCTGGTAAGCTACCCCGAAAGCCCCTCCTGGCCCTTCATGAAAGAATATCTAGGCTCTGAGGCTACTATGCAGGAACCAATACCCAGAATAGGCACATTGTACAGGTGCAAAGAAAGATAACTTTATGAGGAGAGTAGAATTCAAGTGGCAAATGTGAAATTAGAGTTTGGAATTGATGAGGATGCTTTCACATCTTTAGATGTTTTAAGGGGGGAGAAATTTATCCTAAAATAATGTCGCTATGATTGGACTTTGTTCAGTGGCTCATATTGGACTATCCAACTAGTTAGGATTCCAACTTTTTTCCCCTAATTCTCTCATCCTTGCAACCTACTTAATTAATGGCAATCCTTTGTAAAGAATGTTTTAAACCTTCATTGTCAACATCTTCTCCTTCCAGCTTATCAAAGAAGAAATTCCTATAAGAAGTCCACAATATAGTAAATGAAGTGGACTCATAAATACCATCCTTAAAGCAATATGACAAATATTTTGTGTCAGCTAAACACCAAGAGCACAGAGCAGGCATGGGTGAATTCCTCCTGGGGAGACCTAGAAGGTTCATCAAGGAGGAGATATTGCAGCTGGGCCTCTAACATGACCAAGATATAAGCCACAAGGGAAATGGAAAGTGTATTCCCAGCAGAGGGAAATCCCAACCAAGAAAACATCTGCCAGAGAAATTCATGGATGAAGTAAGTTTAAAAGCAAGTTCAGTAATCCTGACATTTAAATATGCAAATTTTTTGAGCCTGCAACTAGGCTCACAGCATCTCCCAGGCTCTCTAAATGTCCCTTCACATCCATCTATCAAAATGATTAGTGAGAAAATTAAGAAACATTCTAAGAATCTGAGATGTGCCATTATCATAAAACCACTTTCATTATCTATTCACCTCAGTACTCAGAAAGGAAAGAAAATCTTTAGTCAGTGTGTATTCAGACCTGGGAAACATAATGATTCACTTTCTGCTGTCGCTTACTCATCAAGAAGCAGATGATTGGTGAGAAAGAGCAGTTTTAAGCCAGTTGAATTGTAGCAATGAAATTCTAGTATTTTTGTACTTTGAAATACTTTCCTATAACAAAATAAACTACAAAAACTATTCAAATTTGCTTTTCTTCTCTTTGTACTTTAATTTTTCCTGCATAAAAATTTATTTCTATTTATTTTAAGATTGTGTTTCCCAAAATGTTCTGTGTCTATTCAGGGAGACATTCAAGCTATGGGAACTACAGAGCCAGAGTCCTCATAAGGACTCCAATGCTATTATGGATGAGGAGCTACCCAGGTTCTCATTTCCATATCACAGCTCTGACAGGTACAATCTCAAAGTTTGTACTTTGTCCCCTCCATTCTTCCTCATTGATAATCAGTCCCTAATACCTTCCTGAACATCTGTATGCTAATTCTTCCTCAGCCAGCTCCTGGAAAGCCTTTCCTGTGGCCTCAACCTCGGATATGGCCTTTAGAATCAGAGTTCAGAGGAAAGTAAGAGTCAGGAACTAACATTTACAACAGGCCACAAATCTTGCATACATCTTTTCACAATCTGTAATAAGTCTCTATCATTATACACTATGAAAAATACTTACCAACTCATGATTTAAAAAAATAGATGAACCTTTAAACTCTAAATTTGCTGTGAGTCCAGTTGTCACAGCTGTTATAGGTAAGAGCCCAATTGAAGCACCATATTACATTCCAGCTAAAGATGAGAAAGCTTAGGTATTTGTTGAAAGTTCCTAAGTTTGCTTTAGACCCTCCACCCAAGCTGCAGATGTTAAAGAACCATGGATTGTGTAAGCACAAAAGGGACTGGTCCTCAGGCTGGGATGTCCTTTGGAATTCTGGGTCCCAACCAAAGGATTCTAATTTAATTTTCTCAAGTGCAGCCAGGACCATGAACTTTTCAGGGTTGCCCCCCAGGTTATTCCATTGTGCACCAAATTTTTATGCACCAAAGATTTGAGAATCACTTGTGTAAATGAAAGGTCTGAGAGGGCAAGCGTTGGCACTCACCAGTGGAACTCTCACCCACACTCCTCACTTCAAGTTCTCTGGTTGTACATGGGTAGGATGCAGCTGTTGCCTGATGGTAACAAGCCAGGGCTCACCCTCACTGCAAACAAGAATCCCAGGAATTTAAAAGAGAAGTCTAGAGTCTCTGGAGACCAATTCAATCAGAATCTCAAAGGTTTTCTCACTTGGTTCTAACATGCAAACCCTAATCTCCAAAGTCTCCTTCAGCTGCACAAGCCTGCAGCAATCCTATACCATGCTCTAAGTCATGGTAGAATAAAAAAGCCTGGGTAGTATAGAAATTCCCATGTCACAGAAAGAATAATTCATAGTTTGCCAATATGCTTAAGACTTGGCCACTACTGACCATTCTAACCTCCAATTCCTTACTACCAGCAGTTTATGCTGAAAATAGCTAATATCAAAATCTGAGCCTTGATAGCTTTATCAGAACATTTTTCATTTTCTAAAAAGTAAGTTATAAAAATCAGCCTCCTTCCCCCCACCCCCACTGAGTGAGCTGCTCCTTCTTAAGATACAGCTGTTGAAATTGCCCTTAATCTGTACCTTGTATTTCTTTCTTTTGATAAGCACACGCTTTTATTATAACAGGATGATCTGTTTATATTTCCTTGCCTGAAGCTATAAAACCTTAACTGAACAGAAAGCCCTGCCCCTTTTCCCAGCCACACCTGCTATACTAGGGACAAATATCTTTGTACTATTAAAGACACATTCAGACAAGTTTTAAAATGTAAATCTATTTTTGTAACTTTTTAGCAGAATATTGTCCTCTTTATGTAGCACTGATCTTTGTAAAGTATATTTTTAGGAAACTCATTTTTCTACTAAAGGAAGTAGTTTACTTTAGAAAGACTGCAATAGAATTAAAAATTGAAGTTGAAATCTTTGCTTATAAGGGTTAAACTAAAGCAAGAGAAGTTTTCTTATAAGAAGGTACAGCGTCATTGCAGCGCTACGTTAGGTCATTATCATGGTGAATAGAAGAAGCATCAATTTGATATTTATAAAATTAGAAAAGATAAAAAGCCCATTAACTTAGTATTGATCTGAAGAAGGTTCTGGTCAGTCTGTCAGTAGAAAGGGATAACTGTAGGGATTACTGTCTGTTATTACTACTAGAAGAATCCAAATGCATGTTATACTCTAGTCATCTGCCAATATGACCTTGTAAATGTAACAAAAGCAATAATATAGCACTTTGGGGGTTATATATGTTCATCTGATTTAACACAAATTAGTTTATTTTTATATTTACAATTAATATTCATGTACCATATATATTTAGAAGTATGTGGATAGCCATAAAAATGCTCAACATGTTTGGAATATTCAACATATTTATGAAATCTAAGAGTCTTATCAAGTCTAATCATAACAACCTAAAGAATCTCCCCTGGCTACACTTTGAAATTGCCTGGGGATCTTTCAAAACCATTAAAACCCAGCTATATTTGAGACCAATTATACATTCTCTATGAGTGAAACTCAGGCATTTGTACTTTTTAAAACTTCTGAAGTCATTCCAATGCACAGCCAAGGTTGAGAGCCACCAGCTCAGGGAATAGCCACAGGGACCTGGACTTGAAGATAAATTCTTCAGAGTGAGTGACTCCCAAACCCAGAGAATTCTAAGACACAAAGATAGCATCTGTCACTAAGAATCAGGAACCTGGACAGAGTTTCCATGATGGCTGCCCACGCACTAGAGGGCAGAATGTCTAACCCATGGAGGAAAAGCAAAGGAAGTATAAAACAGACACCTATTTTTGTCATTTCCTAAATTCTATTAAAGGTGAACTGGTAGTAAAATAAAGGTAGTGAGTATTCCTGCTGCTTTTGCAAATGACATTGTTGACCTCCCAAGTGACATTTATTTCCCAGAATGAAGGATAACCTTGATTATCAGTTACATTACAAAGGGCAGCCTTCAAGAGGATTGGTAAATAGTTGAATGACTTACAGAAACAAGAGTGCAAGAGGACTTTTATACATTTTTTCCATAAACTATGCCTGGGATAATAATCTTACGCAACTAATTGTGTGTTTACATTCATGTACATCTGCACAGTCACAGTGTATCCTCTGAGGTCCTAAGCTTGTCATGCCTGAATCACTAGCAGAAGTATTAAAAATCTCCACCTCATCACCTAGATAGACATTTTTAGATGCATTTACTCTCTTTAAAAAAAATCCTATTGACATGATTTGGCTACAAAATAATATTGCTATATAATCTCTTGGAAATTAAGAGATCCCATGGATCTGATGACTGGTATTAGAAATGATGATATAACTGATAGCAATAACTTCATGTTAACACCAGACAGCAATAACTTCATGTTAGTAATATTCAAACAACAGCTTTATAGCATCTTTATGTGGTACGTTTTAACCTTGTAAAATTTTGCAATGTACAAATGGAAAGCAAGATTCTCTTTTATATGGTTTATACTGTTGATCAGAACATGTTGATTGTATATTATTAAAACATTAGATGTATACTATTCATTGTTCTTTACTCATGAGTACCTTGTAATAATATTGTATTCTTTGTTAACAGTGCAGTGTTGATTTTGGTTATTCATATTTGACCAACTATAGATGTTCTTTCCTAATAATGTTATTATTTATTTATTTATTGTTTATTGTTGCAGTGCAAAGGATCAAACCCAGAGCTTTGCACATGCTAGGCAAGTGCTGTACCACTGAGCCCCAACCCCACCCCAACTGACAACTTAAATTTTTTTTAATGATTAATAAACTTTATTGTTAGAGCAGGTTTAGGATCACAGCAAAACTAAACAGAAAGTACAAGGAGGTCCTATATACCTTCTGTCCCCAACCATGGCCTCTCCACTATCACAATTCTCACCCCAGTGATTGGATAAGGTTTTAATGGGAAAACCCACAAGCCAGTTCAGTGATTTCCTTTGTGTGGCTGGTATCAGCTCCTCAGAATCTCTCCACATGCCAGGCATATGTGATCACATTCTGACTCAAGCTCTTCAGATGCCATGATCATTTCTAGCCTTTTCACACTTTTGAGATAGAGATAAATATACTATTAAAAACCCAGGTTCTAGCCAGGTGTGCTGGCACATGCCTATAATCCCAGCAGCTTGGGAGGCTGAGGCAGGAGGATCTCAAGTTCAAAGCCAGACTCAGCAACAGCTAGGCACTAAGCAAATCAGTGAGAACCTGTCTCTAAATAAAATACAAATAGGGCTGGGAGTGTGGCTTAGTGGACTGAGCTCCTCAGGGCTCAGTGCCCCTGAGTTCAATCACTGGTACCAAAAAACAAAAAACAAAAAGTTTTACACATAACCACATAACCCATGAATGAATAAGGAAAGTTTTCTCAATTGTTCTAGCCATAAGAATGAAAGGGGATTTGAACTCAACAAGAAAAAACAAAGCTGTTGATAAAGCCAGTGATGCCTCTGAAGAGGGGAGAACAACCCTCAGAAACTCAGGTTAGGGCTAAGCAGCTCTGAGGGCTGAAGTGGGAATGCCCAGGGCAGGAAGGGCAGCATACTCTCACTGTGCTGGCTTGAGAACACAGCTGGCACTTGGAATCAGCTCCCCACAAGCGAATGGTCCATGGGGCTTTCCATTTCTTTGACTTTCCAGTAGATTCTGACTCCAGAGAATTAAGCCTAGGCCCTCCTGGTCACAGCTTTTCCTCCACCAGCTGGTCTCCACACAATGCTCTCAATGTTTCTTTTACACAGGAGAGCTGAGAGCAGGAAACCAAGCTCTGCTGGCTCCAACCACCCCTAATACCTTCACTGTTGACTCTAATCATTTCCAGGAAAATTGCTGCATTGTTTTTATTTTGTTTCTTCTGGACACCGTGAGTCACCTACGCATAAGCCTGGGATAAATTATATAATTCCATGTGGAAGGAGGACTTCAGGATAACTAGGTTCATGAAGAACAAGAAAATCAGGAGCTTTCCAGGCTTCCCCTCTGGGCACAGCATTCAGTATTGGCCCACCAACTTCCCTGGCTCCTGTCCTCCCTCTCTGCCCTTTGCTATCCTGCCTCCTGGGCCTCCTTACTCTGGCGCCCTGGGAAAGCCACTGGGAAGACTCTCAAGCATGTTTTTTTATTAGAATCAAAGCCTTTGATTAGGAGGTTTAGTCCCGTATATAGGAAAGCAAATTGCAGCATATGAAGCAAACATGAGGCATGTTCTGGGGCCCCAGTCTTTTTTAGCTAGAAATGTGAAGGTCACAGTTAAGTGAAGGTTATGGTTTATAGCCCAGCTGAATACCCATAATCTCATGACACATTCACTGGCATCATAGTCTTCCCCGCATGTCCCATAATTCTAGCTGAAGTTCTTGCAGACAAAATTTCAGTCTGAAGGATTTTGCCCTTAGGCCAATAATCTTATAAGAGCAATTATAACTATCTGGAGAAAGGAAATATTTTCTAAGAATGAAAGCATCTATGATGGAGGATTGAGATGCTCCTCCTGTTTTGTCTTGGGTTCTCTCCTTGGTCAGGGTTTGGGTCACCTCCTGAAGGCAAGTACTCAGGCTTTGAGGTGTCCTTGATTCCTTTCCAGTCAGTAAGAACCTTCCATCCATCCCCAAAAAGACAACTAAAACTTGGGTGGAGCCTGGGTGCAGTGGCACATGTCTGGAATTTGGAGGCAGGAGGATATTCTAAAGATGCCAATTCTCCCTAAATATTACATAAATTGAATTTTACTCAAATGAAAATTTTGATGGTTATTTTGGGGAGTATGCATTTTATAACTTGGAATCTAGAAAAGAAAATGTACTTCGATAGCCATTTGGAAAACAATTGAATAGTGATAGCAGTGATATATAAATATACCATAAAAACTACAATAATTAAACTGTGTAATGCCAATGTCATCACAGAAAAATCATTAATGGAAAAATTTAGAAATTTGGAAATAAAATGTAGCATATAGTACAAGTATTATTTTCAGATAGTAGGGGATGAAAACCATCCAACAAATAGCATTGGAAAAATAATTACATTCATTTGAAAATTAGATGTCTCTTTCATACCTCATTTAAAGCCAAAATCTAGATAGACTAAAAATCTTCACAACAAAACAAGGCAGAATGTATGTGAATATTTTTTAATGTTAGGATGGGAAGGTGATAAAGAAGGCATAAAGAAAAAGATTGCCAAGATTGACAACATGGTCATCTAACATTTTCTCTTTTTTTTTCAGTTTTTAAATAAAAAAATAAATGTAGTAGAAAAATCAAAATGTGTATGAGGAAAAAGGCTTTGAGATATATCAATAATACCCTAAAAGATGAAGAATTCCAATGAATCCATAATAAAAGTTTAAACACCCCCACTAAAAATGGACAATTCACAGAAAAATAGAAATGACTATTAACACTTATGGGTATGTATTCAATCTTAGTAACAATCAAGATAATGCTACACAAAGCAATTATTCTTGCCACAAATTTTGGTGAGAATTTAAATTGTTAAAAAGTTTTTGAAGAACAATTAAAATTTTAAGCATATATATCCTTTGATATAGCAATTTCACATGTATAAATAAATTATACTAAATATTCAAACAGTTAAACAAAGATAGATGAATGAGAACATTTATTAAAATTACATTAAAGAAAGGATTATTTATAATGGGAAGAAAGGGCAATTTTTAATATTTATCAAAAGGGAAATTATTAAATCATGGAACATCATATTATGGAATTCTTCACAGCAGTTAGAAATAATGAGATAAATCTATATGCAAAAGATATATCCTACAATAAACTTTTTGTTTTTGTTTTTTTTTTTTATGTGTAGTACTGGTGATCGTTTGATCATGCCCTAGCTGGAGCTCTACACACTGATCTATAGCCCACCCCCTAAAATAGCATGTTGCCAAACACTATTTTTGTCATTTAAAAAAGCTTATACTTCTATATATACATGCATGTGTGTGTGCTCGTACACATGCACACTCAATCTGGAAACTATCTGGAAATATTTATGAAAACTCATTAATGGTTGAGACTTCTGATGAGAAGGAGGTGAGATATGAAATAACGGAGTGGCAAGCAGGGAATCTTGCCTTTATTTTATATATATTTTATATATTTCTTGTTGTTCGAATTTTCATAACAAACACACTACTTTTGCAATTGTGATGGGACAAAATTTAATGTGTGTCAGTTCATAGCTTTTCCCCTTCCCTTCACTCATGACAGAATGTTTATCAATCTATTATTTAATTTTCTCTTCCTAGTTTCTTTCCCCAGAACAAAATCCTTAGGGCAGTGTCTCTTGCAACAAGCCATCAGTGGAAGGAGAATGTAGTTCTAGGGCAACGGGAAGGAAAGATTTAGCAAGTTAGGAGCATTTGGGGCAGAATGTATATTCTTGGAATGATCAAGGATGGCACATGTAGGCACAGGGTCCCTTTAGAGCCAGTGTGTACTGGAGCTTCAGCTGCTGTGATAAAATACCAGAGACTGGGTAGCTAACACAGCAGACATCCATTTCTCACATTTCTTTAAAGTTGGAAGTCCAAGATTCACTTCCTACTGAGGACTCTCTTCCAGTTTTGCAGATGGCCACCTTCTTGCTATTTCCTCATATGGCCTTTCCTCTAAGTGTTAGCTTGGAGAAAGAAAGAGATCACAGGTGCTCTTTGCCTCTTTTTATAAGGACACTAATCCTATTATAAGGACCCCACCCTCAGGAGCTCATCTAATTCACAAAGACCTCATCTCCAAATATCAACACCAAATACCACTAGGGCTTCAACATATGAATTCTGTGAAGACAAAAACATTTAAGTCTTTAACAGAGAGGCTTCTTTGCTGTGTGCAAGAGAATAGAAAAATGTTGAGAACTTTAATAAGAGTATAGGTACTCTGTTGTTTAAACGAGATCCTTAAAATTTCTGTACGGATCTTGTTTCTTTAAATAACATGCTCCCACAATTCTTGGTCATTATGGGTCCAAGTTTCAGTAATCACATTTTAAAATCTAGGAAACAAAACAAAACAATTTACATGTATTGTTTATAAGCAACAGCTTGAGATTTGGAATGTGTTTTTTAAAATGAATTGGAGCAAATGTTTGATTAGAAAGTTTCCTTAAATATATTCACCTCAAGTAGCACATCCTAAAACAATTCTCAACCCAGTTACACAAAAGAATCTAGCCAGGACACATGTAGGAATCTATAATATGCAATTAACAATTTCTTTCCTACTGCTTTAGAATTGTGCTAGTAATATACCACTCCAAGAAGAATAAAGACGATAGTCAGTTGTTTTCTGTAGGCATTAATTCTTTTTTTGTACCCTGTTTGAGAAAGGCCTGTTGGTATCCCAGATGTTTCCAAATCTCATCCATTATATTAACCAAAAAGAATGCGCAATAATTCAGTGAAGTTCTAATTGATTTTTATATAGAACAATGTGATGAGTACATGTCTAAGAGAGAAATGATTAGTCTCATTTTACAGATAAAGAAATATTCAAAGTGCAATATTTGAACTGCTATTTCAGACATAGTATTATAGGGCTACTGCATTGGTGTTATGTCTTTCTAAAAACCTCATTAGGGAAAAGTCATGACAACCTTGCTCTAAAGGCGGCATAAGCTAGCATATTTCCTAAAGATCAGATACCATATTACATGGGTTCCAAACACAAATCAACATCAGGAAACCCTAGGATAGGATAAGTTCCAGGTCTCCCTGAGTGAATGCAGACCCACAGTTATAACCAGCATACAATGAAGTATCTTAGTTTACTCCAAAACATACTTGTAGACCAAACCATACTGTGCCAAATCAGTGGTTGCCACTGTGATATCAAAAGCCAATGTCCAAAACAAAGCTTTACACATACACACACTTGCACAGACACACACATACACACACTCTAGAAAGTTGGTGGGGAGCCCTATATATGGACCTCTACACCTTTAGTTGCCAGAGTATTACCAGATTGTCTGAGGACAGTCAGGCTAACAAGCAAACAAAAGGAGGGGCTCCTTCCGTGTTACAGAACAAATAAACAAAAAACTTAACATGTGATCTAAGAGAGTATTCTCAATTATAAAAATTATAGAATGTAACATGATGATACAGGAACAAAACATTTTAAAAATATAAAAATGTCTCCTTGATGACATCCTAGAGAAGACCAAACTATGGAGACAATTAAAAGATCAATTGTTACCAGAGATTAGTGGGAAGGAGGCCTGAATAGGCAGAGCCCAGAGGATTTTGTGGGTAGTGAAACTACTCTGTATAATATAATGGTGGATGCCTATCACTATATACATGTCCAAACCCATAGAATGTACAACACCAACCATGAGCCCCAATTTAAACCATGATTCTGGGTAATGATGATGTGTCAGTGTTGGTCAATCAGTTGTAACAAATGTACCACTCTGGTGACAGAGGTTGGTAACTGGAAAGGCTGTGCATGAATCGGGATGGGGGTGGGGCACATGGGAATCTCTATACTTTCTACTCAATTTTTTTGTGAATCTAAAACCACTCTTTTAAAAGTATTTTTAAAATATCTCCTCAAAGGCAAAAAGTACATTTTAAACAAATTTTCTTTTGTACTTCAAGTGGAGACTTCTAGAACACTGCCTTGCACTGCACTTCCTCTCTTCTTATCACAAGAGAGAATTGTACTTCCTCTGACTCCAAGAGTTGGCTGGGATCATGTGACTTGTTCTGACCAACAAGCAATGAAGGAAGTGACATGAAACTTCCAGGAGTTTAAGTGTATTGATTTTAATTTCCCTAAATTGTAAGGCAGATGTCCACCTTTGCCCTAGTGATAGAGCCTGTGTGGATGTGGATTTAAAAAAAAAAAAGACCCATTTCAGGCTTCTTTCCTGATGTGATTTAAAAATCTATGCCTTGCAGATTCCACTCTTTAAGACCTATTACACAATTGCATATAACTTCATTCTTCACAATTCCACCTAACTTCATTCTATTTTATTTCATCAGTCTCTTATTTTCAGTTCAAAACCAGGAGTGGTGTTGACTCGAAGCTGTTATCTTTCAATATCAATCCAAAAATAGCAATTCTTTGTTTCCCAAAAATAACTTCAAATATCCATTTTGTTCCTTTTTGGTATTTTCTACAATACTCAGGATTGAGCCAGGCCAAAACTATGTTTTCAGATCTTGACACTGGCAAGTTTTTGCATTCATTTCTCCACAAATAGTCCTAAACACCTACTATGTTCCAGGACCTGTACTCAACACTGAGAACTTCAATAGAACAAAGCTCCCCCAAGAGCTGACAGCTTAGTTATGATGTCTTTCTATTTTCTTTGATGACACATACATTTTTTTTTCATGTTTTATTTATTTGTTTTATTTAGGCTTACATGATAACAGAGTGCAATTTGATTCATTGTACATAGATAAAGGGTAACATATCAATTCTCTAGTTGTAAGTGGTATAGAATCACAACATATATGCAGTCATACATAAGGTTAGGGCTATGATGACCATCATATGCCACCACCTTTACTGTCCCCATGCCCCCACCCCACTCACACCCCTGTGAACAGAGTTCCACCATTGTTCCCATGTCCTTCCGCACATCATGGATCAGCATCCACTTATCAATGAGTACATTCGGCATTTGGTTTTCTGAGATTGGCTTACTTCACTTAGCATGATATTCTCCAACTCCATCCATTTACCTACAAATACCATACTTTTATTCTCTTTTATTGCTGAGTAATATTTCATTGTGTATACAGTTTGTTTATCCATTCATCTATCAAAGGGCATCTTGGTTGGTTCCACAGTTTAGCTATTGTGAATTGAGCTGCTATAAACATTGAAG
>CM053407.1:99665406-99728298 GCA_028644305.1 Xerus rutilus
TATATCTGTTGATGGATTGTGTATCTTCTTCTGTGAAGTTTGTATTCAGCTCTTTGGCCCATTTATTGATTGAGTTGTTAGTTTTTTTGGTGTTAGTTTTTTGAGTTCTTTATATATCTTGGAGATTAGTGCTCTATCGGATGTGTGTGTGGCAAAGATTTGTTCCCAGGATGTCGGCTCTCTGTTCACTTCATTGATTATTTCTTTTGCTGAGAAGAAGCTTTTTAGTTTTAATCCATCCCATTTGTTGATTCTTGATTTTACTTCTTGTGCTATAGGAGTCTTGTTAAGGAAGTATGGTCCTAATCCAACATGATGAAGATTTGGGCCTATTTTTTCTTCTATGAGGCGTTGGGTCTCTGGTCTGACCCGCCCGCAACTGAGCTCCCCCTCCCTTTGCTGCTGAAGTCACGCTGCTTGTGGCAATCGCTGCTGCCTGGTGGCCCTGCGTACACACACAAGTGAAATTGCTGCGGAGGTAGTTGTAGGATGATGTCCAGAAGTTGGCTGGGAGATGGTATTTCCACAACTTCAATCTCCGGTTCTGGACAGAGTGACTGCGGCGTCCATCTAGGCCACCATCTTGGAACCCTCCTCTCATACATTTTTTTTTTTAAACTCTGAATCTGAAGTCATTAAAGAGTTCCCAGGACACACATATTGGTTTTTCCAGATGATTCCCTTTAATTCATATTGAGTCAAAAACCTCCTTGTGAACTTACCTTTGGTCATTTGAAAAGGATTCCACCATCCCTAAGCCTAGTGTTATATAACTAAGCCCTGACTTCCCATTGCTGTTCATCAGAAAGCCTAAGAAATACTGACCTTATGTCATCTCTCATGGTAGTCCTCATCTCCTTCAAACTGCACTGCCCATAGAAGCAATGCCCAAGTTTCTTGGCATGGTCTCTCTTCACACACTTCTAAGCTGCTTCATACTACCTAACTTACCCTCAGTCTGCACCACTCTTCCCATCTTCACTACCTGATCTAGCTCTCATTCATCAGCCAAGGCCTAGCATGGGTTCCGTCTCCTTCAATAAGCTACCCCTGGACCCCTATATTTGGTTTAGTACCCTTTTTCAAACCTCTCATATCACTGTGCCTCAATCTCCAAACATCACAGTAATATTGAAAATTTTATTGAATGGATTTTTCTCTGAGTAGAAAAAGGTACCTTGAATCAAAGATTATGCCATATTAGTCTTATTTCTCCAGTACTTAGAATAGTAACTGGTGCATAGTAAGTGCTTGATAAAGACTTGTGGCTAAATGAACTACACTATGTTCCTGCCTATATCATTCTTCTCTTTTTCACTTAACAATCAATCTTGTCACTTACATTCGAAATGGGGAAGTACCTAAAGTAACTTTCTCCTTCACTGGTAAATTAATTTCTCGGTGATCAAAAGGAGGGCTTGTAGCAGAATGAAATGACCAGCAATACTCTAGTTGAAATTCCTCACCAGGAGAGGTTCTAAATCACATCTCTGTATTATAACCTGCATCAGGAGCACCTCTTTCATTTGTTCCCTGCATCCCATCCACAGGGGAATAACCTCTATTTTTCTCCACCTCTTGCCTTTCATAAATAGGGCAATACTTGTATATATCCTTCAATATTTATAACCATGTAATATAAGTTATATGTGAATACTCCCTTCTTTTAAAACTAAAATATTACAGATGGTACCAGATATGTTTTATCAGGGAAAGATAATGACTCTGCTTATAATTCTTTGTCTTGATCTTTTCTTTCAGTAATATATCTCTGAGTCCTCTCTCTATTGTAACATAAAACTCTAGTTTATTCTTTTTACATATTGCATAGTATTCTATAGTGTGACCATATCTTATTTTAAAACAGTGATGTCCTTGTTAATAGACCTTTGATAGTTTGCTTCCATTCTTCTACTAGTATAAATAATTTTTCAATTATTTATACTAGTAGAATTTTGGATGGGATTCCTGGGCCATAAGACATGTGCCAGAGTCTTTTTCTGACCCTGGGAAGTAGGGGGCCATGGCTTTGCAGATTGATTCTTTAATATGGAGGTGACTGAGTCCTGCTCTGACAGCCAATAGGATTATGAGAGGTTTGTAAAAGGTTGTCCACACCAAAGAAGGCCCCACCAAGGTTTTTCAGTATAGCTCTGTATGTTTCCCTCAGGGATATTACAATGAGGATGTGCTTTGACAAAAGCTGTGAGAATGTTGTACTTTAAATAGATACTGTCAAATTTCCAGATGAATGTGAGAAGACTCATTTCTTTTTTTAAAATATTTTTAGTTGCTGATGGAACTTTAATTAATTAATGAATATGTGGTGCTGAGAATTGAACCCAGTGCCTCCTCACACTGCTAGGTGAGCACTCTACACTGAGCCACAACCTCAGCCCTGAAAAGACCCATTTCTTTACATCCTTTCCATTTCTTAATATTATCACATTTTAAAATTAGTACCTACTCAATAAAGGTTTTGTTTTGTTTTTGGTCTTTGCATGTTCTTAGTGAAAGGGGGAATTCATTTTTTATTTTTCATATAAAAGTATGCTTATTTTATATAAAATACATAAATATAAAAATTTTAAAATACATGCTTTATTTTATTGCCTATTTAAGTTTGTTCCATGACTATTCTTCTATGTCTCTTTTTTTGACATATGAAAATTTGTTATGTGTTCAGGATTCTTGTGTTTAGTTTTGTAATCACACACCTTATAAACATTATAAATATTATCTTTGGTGTCTTTGAGAATAATTTTGAATTTTTATATGAAATTCAGTTTTTTCTTTGAGGTATTTGTCTGTACCTCTGTTTTAGAAGGCCTTCCTTTCTCTCATTGATGTAAAAATATTCTTTCATATTTGTGTCTCTGTCCAGGATGTTTTCATTTTCAATTTTATGATTTGCTGCTGAACATGCCACCTATGTGCTATCTCACACATATTCCTAATGACACCTCTTCTCATATACCAGGCACAATCCTGAGGTGGCATTTCCTAGCCTAGGTCCCAGTCCAACCAATCAGTTATCATCATGGCCATCTAGTCAAATCCTCCTTCACAATCTCCTGTTTCCCAATCTTGGTGAGAAATATCTATGTAAGCATTCCAGTGTCCCAACTGCTTCAATCTTCCCATCCTGACTTCAGAACCCCAGTGAAGAAGAGACTCTGCCAACACCTACAAGGCTGAAAACTGAGCGCAGCCCTGGGACTGAAATGGAAGGAGGTCTACGTGATCCTAGACAGCCCTTAAATATGTTTCTCTAGTGTTTCCTGGCAGAATAATTCATCCTTACATGAATCAGCAGCAGTGGGTGGCAGTGAGGGGATCTGAAAAATCTTGGCGGGGCCTTCTTTGGTCTGGACAACCTTTTAAAGACCTCTCATAACCCCATTGACTGTCAGAGCAGGACTCAGCCACCCCCATACAAAAGAATCAATCTGCAAAGCCATGGCCCCCTACCTCCCAGGGCCAGAAAAAGACTCCCGCACACCCCATATGGACCAGGAATCTCATTAGAATGTTCCACTTCTTTAGTCTGAGGAAATTTATACTACTGAACTTTTTCAACAGGCGAGAAACATTTTCTTCTATCCTTGTCTCTTTCTCCACCATGCATTCTGACCTGTTGTCCTGGGCTAGGTGAAATGGGCATAGCACCATTTCACTCCCAGAACAAGAAGGAAGGGAACAGATCACTTAGGAATGATTCTGGTTGCAAATAATTAAAAACAGTTTGATTTCAAAGGCTTCCAAGGCTTAAAAAAGAAAGGATTGCATTTTCCTATTTATGAGAAGCTCTGAGATGGGCAGCTACTCAAGGTTGTCTTCCATCAAGAGACTCTCTTTTTACACCAGCATCCTTACTGTACTATTTTCTGTGACCACTCTGGTTTGCAAGAAGGTGACTGTGCCCCCAGGTAACAAGTTAAAATTCCAGGCAAGATGGGTTAAGAGGTAAAAAGAATGACAAATGAAACTAGTCCCTTTGTGTTAGAAAATCTAGTAGAAGATTGGTTGTATGCTATTTGCCAGAATGCTGATTATAGTCAATAAGAACATCAGTATCTTTGTATGGTGGTTGTGTTGAAGGTCATGGGACTTGGTCAACTAAACAATTTGGGTTAATGTTAGTAGGAAATAAAAAAGAGGAAATTTTATTGGGTAGATAATATCCAGGGCATACAACAAGAGAAATCTTTTGGAAAATAGAATTACGGCAAAGGGGACAAATTCATAAGGATAGTGATCAGTGGTTCCATCACAGCAAGGCAGGGTGGCATATTGAAACTTGACATCACATAGTTTCCATGTGGGCTTTTCTGTGTTTCTGGACAGTTGGAAATACCAGGGATATTGAAATTCTGCACTTGTACTGCATTCTATAGCCAATGTAGAGCAGAACCCTGGAAAGCTAATAGGAACAAAAAGAGTAGAGTCTAACCCAAGGGAAATGGACTGAAGATCTGGAGCAAGTATCTGGACCAATTTGAATGGATTGAAGTGCAGGGCTAGAAAGTAGTCTCAGATGGAAACTTGGAGGCAACTGGGAAACCAAGGTATAGTTACTTAGAAGCCTAGGCAGTTGTAGCACTAAAGGAAATCTGGACTTCACTGATATACAGGGTATCTGAATTACCCCTAGGTGTATTCCAGCAGTGAGGCAAATGAGGTTTAGAGTAGTAGTAGACTCACTTATCGGTAGGAGTGGGGCTTTCATCGTCTGCCTGTCTGTGACCTTCCAGGAAATGGCCAGACTCATGTTGTAGCTGTGCACTATGGTAACAATGGCTGTGTGGGAAGGCCTGGGGAAGTCTAGTTCACACAGTTCTTTCAACTCCTCTTTACCTACACTTTAGTTGTCACCTGTGTTACTCAGTTTTCATTGCTGTAACCAAAACACTCAATAAGAACAACTTAAGGATAAGAAGTTTATTCAGGCTCAGAGTTTCAGAGGTCTGTCTATGGTCAGCTGACTCCATTGCTTTTGGGTCTGAGTTGAAGCAGAGCATAATCATAGAAGGGCCCAGCAGAGGAAAGCTATTCAGTTTGTTGCGGGAAGAAGACAGAGAGAGTGAGAAAGTGAACACACACACACATACAATGATCCAGGGGCAAGATATACTCCCCGAGGGCAAAAAGGATGCACTACCAGTGACCTACTTCCTCCCACCATGCCCCACCTGCTTACAATTACCATTCAGTAATTCATTCAAATTATTAATCCTTTAATCCCATTCCTGCCACCTCTTTGTACCAGGTGCTTTACACGTGTTGATAACCTCTGAGGAAAGGTGGAGAAGGACCATTGTTTCTTTTTCTAATCATGTCTCCTTCCCATTATCTTGACTTGGGTTTTGATTCTTCTTAGTGGTACTAGATGTGGGTATTCTGGTTCATTTTTGTACCATCATCTCCATTTCACATAGAAACTCTGAGATAATCTAGCAAGTGGAAAGTCATTAAAGCCCTGTGAATTTCTTATGTTTCAGGTCTCACACAACCACTGGGATCTGAACCCCTTTACTTCTTTTTGTGTTCTCCTTCTAAAGGTACAGCATCCTATTACACCAGAAGGGATGACAAACACCTTAATGTATTTTAATTTTGTTATTTAATGATATTCTTTTATGACTTTTTCATTCATTACATATTGCAGCTCAGTCTTTGCTCTCTACCTTTTAGTCTCCCCAACTTGTTCCATCTAATAGAACATAACGATAAATAGTATGATGATCATTTACTGCACAGTGAAAACAATGAGGCACCAGGGTAATACTCTCATTTATTTTGGAATTTATCTTCCTAAACAATATAAAGTCAAGAGTATAAAATAGTAAATTATCTAAAATTATTGAAATAAAATAACTTAATAAATAAAAACACAAGACTGCTAAGAAGTCAGAGGTTCTATCCAGAAGTTGGTTTATATTTTAGCTACACCCACCTTTTTGATCCATCACCCAATTTATAAAGCATCACCAATATCTTGCATCTCTCCTAACATATCCCCCTGAAGTCCTCTCAGATGTACTATCTTGAATGTGTTTATCATTATTTTCCTTTTTGAAAATGTAGTTTTAGCACAAATGAATGCATTTCTAAGCAACATATTGCTTTATTTTACTTGATTATTTTTATTGCTCTAAAATTAAGTCTTAGTTTAGGTGGTGGGTCACCTGGGGTTGCTTTTTCCATTGCATTTTATATTGGTAAGATTGCAAATGTTTTGTTGAACTATAATGAATTTTTTTCAACTTCTTAGTTTCTTTTATAATCAGGCAAGAAATGGTGAGAATTACAGATCCTGATCCCTTTGATTTTATCCTGAGTAGCATTCTGTCCTCCAGAGTGAATTGTGTGATGGCTCACCTTTTCACATGCATGGGGTCAGGCCTCACAGGGAGAAAGCCCCACTCTGCCTGAAAACTGAGGACTGCTGCTTGTGTGAGGGGTTTTGTGTGACATGGGAGCAAATCTAATAGCAAATCTAATAGATCATTAAAATGTTATTGCTTGGAAGAGCTCTGTAGAAAACAAAAATGGGTCATGTTACTTTCCAAGAATGCTTTTAGATTAGTACTAAGATGGCATCATCGTAACCTATATTAAGAGAGAGCGAGGGTGACCCCATGATTTGACTACAGGGCCCAACACAGACAGAGCTTGTAATCAATCACGTTTCCCTTAGTCTTGAATTCATATAACTTCAACCTTAAATCCATTTCCATCTGGTCTCAATGAAATTCAACAACAACAAAATGTTAGTAAGCATGGAACATCCTCTGAAATAGGAGCTATCCAATCTGGTATGGTCCTAGGGCTGTGAGCCACTCACTGTGCATCCTTGAGAGAATCTTTCCCATCTGACATCAATTTCCCATTTGTAAAATGAGGATACTAGACTAGATTGTCTTCATAGGTCTCTTAAATTTAGAAAAAAAATCAAGAAAGTAGAAACATTACTGGTAAACTATAGGCCAAGAAAAAGTTTTAAGTCACACTGCCTGTTCTACATGCATATTCATGGTGTTCTCAGCAGCCAGAGATGCCCCATCATTGTATTAATCTGCTTCACTGAGCCCAAGTTTGGGTTGGAGGTAGACCAAGACTAATTGGCAGGTGATGGGAACTTCAATTTTCCTTTCTTTCCAAAAAAAACCAAAAAACAAAAAACAAAAAATCCACTGGCTGTGCCCAGCCAATCCATATGCATTTTCCAGTAACAAAGACACTTTGAGGCAGCTTCAAACACAGGAGCTTCTGCTAACTCGACAATTCTAAAATAAGAAAGTAAAAGAAATAATTTGGACCTATTTGATAATTAAGCATAGTTTCATCTCACCAATGAACAAGGAACACATATTCTTGTCCTTGCACAAAAAAAATTCATCTGGAATCTACCATTCACCACCAGGTAAGACCTTGGGCAAATTACACATTTCCCTGTACCAGAAGCTTTGGCCCACAGAGTCCCTGAGATCACCCCAAGATCAGCCCATCTGTTAGTAGGAGAAACACAAGCAGATACCTATTCAGAGAGACTGAAGTGTGCAGGAAAGAAATTTAGATCCAGATACTGCATTCTCTGTATCTAACGGTGTTCATCAAGCATCTGTTCTGTGCTAGATACAAGCACTTAAAGCGGCTTCCATTTCACAGAAGAAGCAGCACCTTGAAGACAGTAGGTTACTTTCTTGATAACACACATATTTGTCACACAAATAGGATTTGTACTGAGACCTGCTATTTAAACAATACTATTTAAGCCGGGCGCGGTGGCTCAAGCCTGTAATCCCAGCACTTAGGGAGGCTGAGACAGGAGAATCGCGAGTTCAAAGGCAGCCTCAGCAATGGCGAGATGCTAAGCAACTCAGTGAGACCCTGTCTCTACATAAAACACAAAATAGGGCTGGGGATGTGGCTCAGTGGTCGAGTGCCCCTGAGTTCAATCCCCAGTACCAAAAAAAAAAAAAAAAAAACAATACTATTTAAAAAATAAATCCTGGATGGCTATACTTGGTGGGGAACAAAGTAAAGAAATGGCATATTTTTCATGGTGGGAAACTGCTTGTCTTAGCACAGCGTGCTCTCTGAGGACTGCACTTCCCAGCAAGCCAGCTTTCTCTCATTATCCCTACTATAAATAACAATTGGGAGGGAAAAAGAGACGAAGGAGTATCTCAGTTATGTGTTACACTTCTATGGTGAGCTTCAGGCAGAAGGTGGGAAAAAATTTTGATTATTTTTTATGTTCTTTGAAGAAAAGAAGGAAGCCAAGTTTGGTTGAACCTGATGTGGCCCTTGAAGTCCCTAGAGTGACTTTACAAGCCTACGTGAAATAAATCCCAGATAGTCTGGGTTACTTCTAGTCCTATCTAAAAATATGCAGTGAGTCTATGGAAATGAGCTTTTTAATTGGGCACTTTTTTTGGTCAGTGCTGGAGTTGGAATCCATGCCCTTATGTGTACTAGGCAAACACTACTACTTAGATATACCCTCAGATCTGGACTTTTAAAATGTAGGCACAGCTATTTTCTTATCAATTCCAGGTAAATATTTTGTAGAATGCCTATCATATTCCAGTCTGTGGCCAACATTGGGAAAACCTAAACCAGAAGTGGCCCCCAAGGTCACATATACTATTGTATAAAATGAGATCCTTTTCCTAGAAGTGGGTAAGAAGTTCATATTGGAAAGACACACAGATATTAATTTGGGGAAGTGACTGTATAGCCTCAAAGGGCAATTCAAATCTGGTGAAAAGCAACAACCAAGTTATGAGAGCAGAATAATGAGCCAGAATAAACAAAAATCAAATGTCATGGCTGTTTCCTTCTCCTCTCTTTCTCCTTCACTGCACTTTGTAAAAGACAAGTCAAGTAGTGGAGCAGAGGGAAAAAGAGTTGTTCTTGGGCCAAATGTCTGCCCAGGACAGTGCTAAGCTATTGGCTTTCAGGGTTGTGCTAGACCAGCTCTCCAGGTTTCAGCTGGGATTCTGGAACAAGACTGAGCTTCATTAGCAGATTTTCTGAGGTCAGAAGTGTCTCAGTGAGGTGACAGGAGAGCCAGGTGGCTCTGTCCATAAAGGAAAGAGGAGCTAGAAAGGCTGAGCAGCAGATGCTTATGTCTCGCTGAACCAATGCCAAACTTGCACTTGCTGTGCTGTTAAGTATTGAGAATCCCATAGTCAACATATCAATCTGCTCTGCTCTCCAGCTGTGAGCCTGAAACATGCACATAATGAAATGTCATGCAGGAGACCCATGCTGAAGAGTTTTGCAACAGTACACCTGCATTCAACATGGGTGAAGAAAATCTCCTCTGACTCAGAGGAGAAAGAACTTCTTGCAATTTTTTTTATTATCTACCTGATTTTAATATTTTCCTCTTAATCCTTTCTGTCACACCTGCACATGCCTCTGTCCTTCCACCACTCCTTAAAGTTTTTCTCTCTTTAAAGGAAAACAATACCCTCCATAGGTGTGACACAGAAGAACATTGGCCTTGAACACATAGAAGTTGAACTCTGGAGTAAACTCCCTGGCAGTGTTATGACTACAGACAACTAATCTAACCTTGCTGCACCTCAGTTCTCTTGTATATTAAGCAAAGATAATAATGACACTGATAACTGACATGGCAGAATTGTAGGAATATTCTATGAGAAACGTCCTTATCATAGGTCTACCACTTGCACTTCCCCAGGTTCCTTTCCCAAAACAACTGTACCATTCTTTTTTCTAAAACAACCCTGCAATATCTCTCACATCCATCCTTGAGCATAAAGAAGAGAAGAAACAATATCTTCAGCTGAAATTCTTCATGGTTCATAAGCACATGGAGTTGCTGGTTCTGATCATGCTCTATTCACACATGCAAGATCACAGAATCATGACCAGCCAATCATGCTATCACTGTGGACAGAATTGGCCTCAAGCCAACCAACTGCAAAAAGCACTGCACCCATGTCACTCTTAGGCCCAGCTGCAATGATAAACACATTTTTGTCATAAAAGTAGATGGTTAGGCGCCAATCTATTATAAGGGAGTGATCATTGGTACACATCAGGTTTGTAGCGAACATCAAATGAGATAGAATACATGAAGAGTCCAGCATAGCACCTAGCACTAGTTAGTGCCAGTAAACATAATTTTCCTTTTCATATTTTGCCATTACCACTTTATCATTGCCTGTACAGATGTCAATAAAGAATAAATAATGGAAAAAATAATTTTAAAAAAAGACAAAATAAGAATAAGATGCATTAATCAAATATTTTCCTTATTTTTCTGTATCTGCTGTGCCTATTTTACAACTTAGATTCCAGGACAACAGGAATTGTTCCATCTAGTTTGCCAGCAGAGGTTAATGTATTATAAATACCCTATCCAACATCAGAATCAAGGAGAGAAATGACAACAAAAGCTCTCCAAGGGAAACTTTTCCATGTATGCAGCCAGATCTTTTGTTGAGTTGATTATCTGTGAAAATGAAATTTTTAGTAGTACATGGACCAAAATTCTAAAATAATACAACTATCGATCTTGTGAAACAAAAATGTTGCATCCCAAACTAATTCCATTCCAGGCAAAGGCCAAATGAAACTGAAGGTTGAGAAAATGCCATGAGTGAGAAAGAGAATATTGCTATACTACATCACTCTTCAAGGCTCAAATGCAGGAAGAGCATATCACAGGCCCAGAATCCACATAGCTTTACACTTTCAGAGTCTTCTACCAAGGGGCAGGTCCAGTGGTAAAAGGGATGGGTGATGCAAAATATGGTAAAGGAGACAAGTCTGAAGAAAGAGGTGGGAAAATGGGGCAGAAGGAAGTGGATTCTTGTCCTAGCTTCAAGGGATTTCCACTGACCAAATTTCTAACTCTTTGAATAAAAAAATAAAGGATAATAATAACAGATTATAACACACTGAATAAAACTGAAAACCATGAGTCCATATTGTTAAGACAAAAGTATAAGAAAGAAGTGCTTCCTTAAAGTAGAATGCCAACAAATAATAATATAGGAAAAATATGTAAAGGTCACAGTGTTGACATTTACCCTGCAGAAGCCATGATGGGCAAAACACTGAGGGCCACCCCACCTAAGTGTAGCCATTGTTCTCTTCACCACTACACATTCATAATAGTAAATAAACAAACAAAAGTAAATAATGTTGGTTCCTTGAAGCATATTCTGATAAAATAGTAAAATATATTAGTTTCATTAAACTTTGGTAAAACACCTTATGGAATATGATTTACACATAAAATGCTGTACATATTTAATGTATATATCTTGATGAGTTTGAAAATAAGTAAGTACCTGAGAAATCAACACCACTACCAAGGCCATGAACAGATTTGTCACCTCTGAAGGATTCCTCACATAGTCTTGATTATTATTATTTTTCTCTTCACTCATTCCCTGCACCCACAATTTTACTCTCTGCTTCTCTAAGTTTGACTATTTCAGACTGCACATGTAAGTGAAATCATGTAATATTTGTTTTTCTGTGCCTGGACTATTTCACTTAGAATAATGCCCTCCAGGTTGATCCATGTTGTCACAAACAACAGGATGTCCTTTTTTAAAAGGTGAATAATATTCCATTGAATGCACATACCACATTTTTTGTTCATTTATCCATTCATGGAAATTTAGCTTTTTCTATATCTTGGCTATTACGAATAATACTACAATGAAGATGAGAATACATACATCTCTTTCAGATACTGACTTCAATCCATTTGAATATATATCCAGAATTAGAATTACTGGATTATGTGGTAGTTATAATTTTAATTTTTGAGGAAACTGGATACTGTTTTCCATAAATTCCTATCTATGGTGTACAGGGTTCTCTTTTCTCCACATTCTAGACAACACTTATCTGTTGGTATTTTTAATAATGGCCATCCTAATTGGTATGAAGTAACACCTTATTGTGGTTTCAATTTGTGTTTCCCTGATGATTAGTGGTGTTGAGCACATTTTCATATACTTGGTGGCTATTTTTTTTTTTTTTTTTGGACAAAGTCTGTTTGCTGTCTCTTCATTCACTGAAGAATAGTCTGATAAAGTGAAATTATTAAGTTCACTAAGTGTTTTTAAAAACATATAATCTAGTTATTTGCTTTTTGCTTCTTTAACTCTTGACTCATTAATATGTGTCCTGTTTTTAATATTCTGTCATGAAATATAAAATATGCAGAATGCTGAACTATAATGGTAATCTCAAGGAAAAGTGCTCATGCTAGATTTTATTTTCAAGTTGGGCTAGCCAAATTTGTTCATGAAACATTCTTTTTTCTTGAAAAGTGACTGACAGAATAATGTGTTGTTCATACTTCAGAATTAGGCAAACATTCTCTCAAAAAAAAAAAAAAAAGGCAAACTGAGCCTGACATTTCATGGGAGATAACCAATAGGTATCAATGAGAAAATTAAAGTTTCTAAACAAAAACAATTTCTGAGAACATGTATCTGCCACCATGGCTTGACAGTTTCCCAATAACTAGTAACATCTCTGACAAGATAGGTGGTGATGCTAATGTGTGGGTTTTTTTTTTTTTTTGGTATGATATAATGAAATATGTCAACATTTGAAATTTTTCATAAGTCAAGGATTCAGTATTTTCCAAACAAATAGTTTTATTTTGTTATAAAATCACATACGACCAAAATATATACTCAAACTGCAAGATAGAATAATGGATATTAATCTAAAAGAGTGAGAAAATTAAATACACATGGTTTCAAATTTCATATTGCAGCTAACCTCTAAGAAACTACTAATATTGAGTCTTGGCATAATTTTGAAAAATAACATCTATAATTCTGCCAGAAAAAAAGGTATTTTTCTCTTTTTTTCTGGATTTTCTACAAACATTTTAACCATGACAGCATAGTGTAACAGACTAAAATATTTGTAAAAATGTCAATGCCACTCTTATCACTAAATTTTCTTTTAAAAATAATATTTTTCATATACTTTCTTCACTTCTGTTAGTATGTAATTGGGTTTTATTATTTTAAATTAATAAATAATTGGAAAATGTCTTTTAATTAATTTCTACTTCAGTAAATACTGATAAATACAAATCATACATTAACAAATGTTCTTTGGAATCTTTAATAATTTTTGACAATGAAATTATGTCAGACAGCCGTTTTTTTTTTTTTTTTCCTCTGTAACCAAAATACTTGACAAGAAAAACTTTGAGGAGGAAGAGTTTATTTTGGCTCTCAGTTTCAGAGGTCTGTCTCCAATGACTGATTCCCTGGCTCTGGGCCCTGAGGTGAGGCAGAACATCATGGTGGAAGGGCACGACAGGGGAAAGCTGCTGCTCATAGCAGTCATGAGGCAGAAAGAGGAATGGGTGGCAGGGAAGATGAACCCATCCAGGGCATACCTGCCTGTGATCCACCTCTTCCACCAACCAACAGTTACCACCCAGTCAGTCCATTCAAACACAATAGACTGCTTAGGTTATAGTTCTCACAACTTAATCATTTTACCTGTGAATATCATTGCATTTACAAAGGTGCTTTTGGGGAATCCCTTATATCCAAACTATAATAAAAAGGAATTATGAAATTAAAATGCTTAAGAATTACTGCATTGGATGGCAGAAAAAAGATTTTCTTTCTGTCCTGCAGATTCCTCAGAACGAATGATTTGCTAGTGAACTGGCATTCTGCAAAGAGTGGACAGGGAGCTGGATTCTCAGACTACTATGACCTCATACACAACACTGGCAGTGAGGTACATCATTCCACAGACAAGAGTCTCATGGAGGCAAGAGTCTTGCCTCTGCCATGAGTTTGGCATGTGACCTCAATCAAGTCTAAATGCATCCTAAATCTAACATCCTATAACAATAACATAGCAAGCACACCTATCACGAGTAAACAAGGAAGTCAACTATTGGAATTTAGCCATATGAGCTATTATACACATGTCTCACAGTATGTAACAAAACATAAAACCTGAACTGTTTTCTTAAATGGGTGAAATTTATTTTTAATCAGTATAATTTGTGCATGATTTTAAAATTACATGGTATAGTGTGTAACAAATACCTGAGATAATCAATGTAAAAGGAGGTTTTATTTTGGCTCACAGTTTCAGAGGTTTCAGTCCATGATCAATTAACCCTTTTGTTTTGGGCTTGTGGTGAGGCAGCACATCATGGCTGGGAGTGAGTGGTGGAGAAAATTTCTCATCTCACAACCAGAAAGTGAAAAAGAGAGAAAAGGAGACCAGGATCCCACAACTTCTTCAAGAGCATGCCCTCATGCCCCCAGTGACCTGAAGCCTTCCCACTAGGCCCCACTTCTTTTTTAGTTTTTTTTTTTTATTGGCACATTATAATTATACAAAATAGTGGGATTTATTGTGATATATTTGTATATACACATAACAAAATTTGGTCAATATTATTGACTAGTACCTCCTCTTTCCTTCCTCTCCTCCATCCTCCTGATCCCTATCCTTTATTCTACTGGTATCCCTTCTATCTTCATGACTCCCTCCCCCTTTTTTTTCCCTCCCTAGCATCCATGTATGAGAGAAAATACATGATTGTTGACTTTCTCAGCCTGGCTTATTTTACTTAATATGATGTTCTAAGATTTCATCCATTTACCTACAAATGACATAATTTGGGTTTTTATGGGGGAGGAGGAGTACTGGAGATTGAATTCAGGGGCACTCGACCACTGAGCCACATCCCTAGACCTATTTTCTATTTTATTTAGAGACCGGGTCTCACTGAGTTGCTTAGCACCTCGCTTTTGCTGAGGCTGGCTTTGAACTCTGAATCTTTCTGCCTCAGCTTCGCGAGCCACTGGGATTACAGAAATGCGCCACTGCACCTGGCTAATTTGGTTCTTCATAGCTAAATAAAACTCCATTGTGTATATATACCACATTTTCTTTATCCGTTCATCTATTGATGAGCACCTAGGCTGGTTTCATTACTTGGATAATGTGAATTGAGCTGCAAACATGGTAATGCAAGTATTGCTAATAGTATGTGCTGACTTTAATTATTTTGGATAAATACCAAAGAATGGTACAGCTGGGTCATCTGATGGTTCCATTTCTAGTCTTTAAAGAAACATCCATACTGATGTCCATTGTGGTTGTACTAATTTACCCATCAAAAGGTATAATTGTTCCCCACTACACACACATTCTCACCAGCATTTATTATTACTAACATTTTTGTTGATGTAGGTCCACCTCTTAAGTGTTCTATCCCCTTCCAATAGTGCCGAGTTGAGGATCATTCCTTTAACACATAGGCCTCTGGGGGACATTCAAGATCCAACCTATAGCATATAGAGATACGTGAGGAAAAACAATTGTCCCCTGCCTAACTCCTACCCTCAATTCTGCTCTCCCCAAGGAAAGGACAATCATTTCTGATTAAGTCCTTCTGGTATCTGCCTATGAAGATTTTAACAACAAGCTTAAAGAACTATTTCTGGATTTATCAGCTTTACATATTATCTATTAAATTTCTGCTCTGCTTTAAAAGATTTATTTCTATCCCCAATCTCTCTTCATAACACACACGTGTCACATACATATGCATAGAAGTATGTGTTTACATTTTTAAAATATTTTTTAGTTGTCAATGGATCTTTATTTTTTTACTCATTTATATGTGTGCTGACAATCGAATCCAGTGCCTAACACATGCTAGGCAAGTGCTCTACCACTGAGCTACAATTCCAGCCCCAATATTTATAATAATTCTTTCCAATGTATATTTTGACTTCCTCTGTATCTTTAAATTATATCCTTTTGGCTATTTTTTTCATTAATTAGACAGAATTTATTTCTTCTTTTAAATATAATTACTGATTTTATTTATTAATCAGTCAAAATTATAAATTAAATATTTACCAAATTACTATACTAATTTCTTTCTGCTCTGATTTATAATTTAGGATTCATAGCTGTCAGAGATAATAGGTAGTCAGTTGATTCTTGGGTGTTTGTTTTCCCACTTAGCATTTTTAAATCTATTGAAAAAAAATAGTGATATAATATTATTCTAATGAGCCACATATATGTACTGGCCATTTATGGCAGAGCTCTTTTCCAGATCCTTCAGGGGTCATCACACTATCTGTAATCTCCATTCAGGGACATTTACCCAGGTCCTCCAGAAGCCCTTCTCTTCTACATCAGTGAGAACTTTGTGCTTTCAAAGACTAGCGAATTACTGTCTCCCAGGAACTTCTCTTCAGAGCTCTTTGACTTGGATCCACTGATGCACAGCTTCTTCATATTTTAAATTTTTACCTTGTTTTAACTAACGTCTTGCAGTAATTTTCCCAAGAGAGATACAAGAGATAAAAGGAGGAAATCTCTAAATTCCCCTAATTAGCATGAGCAGCTCCCAAGGCATTTGCCTTAAGTTCACATGATTGTATGTTTTTGTAAAATCTTCAAAAATAAGGTAGTTTAACAGCAATTGATTAGGGTAACAGCTCTTTCTTAGTTCCGCTCTGTCTTACTTCCTATCTTACCAAGTGCTAGTAGATAGTGCACCAGCACATTGCAATGTGCCAAATGGGAGGCTGGGCTGGGGATTCTCTGAATTTAGGTATAAGCAGCAGCCATCTCTGGGTAGAAGTGACTTCCTTCTGGGCAGACCAGGGAGGAAATGGTTTCCTTCTGTTCATTGTGTCTCCTCACTCCTAGTCAGGTCTTTCCAGAGCAGGGCCGAAGGTCTTATCTCAATATGAACATGTCTGTTTGTTATACTATGAAAGAAATAACAAAATCTTGGTCAACAATAAGAAAGAACTGAATGTTTTTACTCACCCTATAAAATATTACAGAATTTTCACCATATGAAGAAGAAATCAAAGTCTATGTATGTAGGAAAAAATGCAAGATAAATGTGTAATAGAAATGAGCCAGGCAGTAAATAAAAAATTTTATAGATTTTGTAATGTTTGTACAATTGTTCCCTCTTATCCAGGGGGATATATTCTAAGATCCCCCAGTGGATACTGAAACAGCGGATAGTACCAAACTCTATATATAACATGTTTTCTTGAATACACCTGGCAACATTGACACCTGATAGCAGAGTTAATTTGTACTTCCTTGTTTTATGTCCTGGCACCTCTTTTGCATCACAGTTCTTGTGCTTTTCAGCCATTATTAAATAAAAAAGGGGGTTACAAACACTTTAATATCATAATATCATGACAGTCAATCTGATACTTGAGATGGCTACTACTAAGTGGGGAAGTAGCATATACAATATAGATAGATACCTTGAACAGGGATGATTTACATCCAGAGCAAGATTTTGTCATGACACTTGGAACAACTTAAAGCTTACAAGTTATTTATTTGGGAAATTTTCCACCTAATATTTTCAAGACACAGTTGATTGGAGGTAACTGAAACCTAGGAAAGCAAAACCATGGATAAGATGGGGACTACTGTATTATTTTCCAGCTTTTTAATATCTATATTTTCTAATTCTAAATAATATTCACTTTTGCATCTGATTCTGTAGGACTCATTTTTAATGATTTTTCTTAAAAATGTTCCAAAATTATACAGGCTTCAAGCCCCACAAACCTGAATCCATAACTACATTAAAGATACATATTTTGAGACCTTGTAAGTCTGACAATAACGTATATTTGATATATAATATAGCTGAGTAGAGTCTTGGGATTATTTATTTTTTCTTACACACTCAAAGGCAGTGCCTAATATCCTCAAACATCCAGTGCTGCTGTTGAGAACATTCTGGTTTGGTTCCCTAGTTGGGTGGAGTAGGGTAGGGACAGGCAGGGTGGATCCATGGCTGGTCCACACCCAAACAGCTCCACTCCTTGTTAAAATATGGAAACTCTTCTGTAGGTCTTTTTCATTGGTGCTTTTCTTTTATGTCTGTGACAGGACATGGGAACTTTTCACTCCTAAATGATCTCTGCATTTTACTTTCTTCTGACAGCTCAGATGCTTATGTATCACTTTGGGGTTCCAAAATTATACAAAGCTCTCTTTTGCATATAAAATATTGTTTGCATGATTTGAAGCCCTCAGCAGAACAGCCCGTCTGGTTTCTAGTTTTATGTGACAATATCCACCATTGGTACAACCACCCATCCCCCACCCAATAACTGCAGTCACCACTTGGCTCGCTATTGCCAGAGCCTGTCTCTGCCTGAGATGCCCGTCTTCTATTTCCTCATCTGTTCTGGAGGATTTCACTCACACTGTATCTTCTCTAAAGCTTTCCCAAATTCAAATATCCTCCTGCTCTCTCTCCCTTAGCTATATTCCTATCAAGTTTTGTGTGTGTACCTGTGGTAGTTCTTACCTTTAGATTCACTTATGAGACTATCTCTTTCTATGTAATGAGTTTCTGCAGAAAATAAATTGTTTGCAAAATGATTTCCACATTAAATAATAATTTCTCATGGAATTTGAACAATTGGAAGGACATACAGTTCTGTAAATAGAATCTCTTTGGGTAAAAAGTCTGAGAGGAGCAAACTAGAGCTATGGAATTTTTCATTGTGGAGATTTAATTTCATTTTGGCTTTGTTGAGAGCCTTTGATTCTCTGAATTTCAGAATCCTGGAAGAGGAAAAACTAGAATAGTAAGAGCTTCTTTACTCTGGTTTTACCATTAAAAGTGATTGCAAAGCCATCTCCTTTTAGATCATGACTCAAGCTTAAGATTAAGAGGAAGATCAGGTAAGGGATCTCTCTACATTCCACTAAGTAAAAGAGCTGTACAGATTGCAAAAGCATAAGCTTGCCTGGGCCATCTGAGAACTATGGCTGTCTTTTCTCTCCAGATAATTTCAATGGTTTAGGATGGCATATCGTCTGTCTGTCCCACACCATTCCCCCCGCGACTCTCCACCTCTGCAGCTAAGGAAACTTGGCCTGGCTCCTGGGGGTGAGAAGGGAGGGCAGAACTTTATGATTTTGTCTAAGTTTGTCTTTGTTTTTGTCTAACTTTAATCAGGAATTAGTAGGAGGCCTAGCAACTACCTTCTTTCTAAATAAAAACATGCTATCAGCTTTCTCAAAATCAGGAATATGGAAAAGAATTGACTATATCTTCTTCTTCCACTAAAAACACCTTTGAAACCCCCTAATATTGTGCCTCTTTGGCTTCTCACATATGACAGTCAAGGGTACCATCACAGGTTGATTATTTTACAGGAGAAAAGGGCTAGTAACATGTGAGGCTCAATACAAGATTAGAGAGAAAATCAGGGTTCTAGCATTCCAACATCCTGAGTTGAAAAATTTTTTTATCGGGCTGGGATTGTAGCTCAGCGGTAGGGCGCTTGCCTCGCATGCGTGAGGCCCTGGGTTCGATCCTCGGCACCACATACAAAGCAATGAAATAAAGACATTGTGTCCATCTACAACTAAAAAAATATTAAAAAAAAAAAAAAAATTTTTTTATCAAGAGTGGAAATTTTTAAGAATAAAATGACCAATTATTTTATTTGCTTATGTTTTTCAATATGTGAAAAATCATGAAAGTCTTCAAGTAAAATTCTAAAATAGGCCTCAGATTGTGGAAGTTTAGGTTCTCTTCTGATTGTAAGAATATTGTATGTAAAAAATAGAGAAAACTGAGGGGAAAAATAGAGTTTTAGAAAAATGTTGAATCATCCATTAGGGACTGACATTCTTTCTCCTTAGGTGTCCTGCCTCAGAGCATACAGCTAGCACACAGAACCCAAGATGGGTACCCTAATTCCAGAAATAATATTACAGGAAAGAAGATGAGGACTGGAAAAGTGTGTCTTGCTCTGAAAAAACAGTTTTCAGAGGCCGTGACCAGCATCACTTATGTCCATTGGTGCCACTTGCCTAGCCACACCTTTCTGGGGAATGGAATCTACTCTGGGTAAGGTTATGTGCCCAACCAAATGTCTCGAGTATATTTATTATAGGAAAAACATGGAGATCAGACATTGGATACTACCAGAATCCTATAGTAGAGAAATTAAATTCCAAAGAGAAGCCTTGTTAGCTCACAGAGAATATGTATGAAGACACAAATGGGAGAATCTAAAAGAAATTGTATGGGAAAGTCAAGCATTGAAGCAACCTCATTAGAGAGACCCAGACAGACTTTTAGGAGGAGATAATGATGTTGCTAACTCCAGGAGAGAATTCATGGGGAAAGAAATAGTTAGAGGCTTCTTAAATGAAGATTCAACATTTGGGTTTGCATTGTATGCCTACAAGATCCCTACAAAGTGACCATGCCTAATTAGTGTGCTTTTTCAGGGATGAACTAGAATTGATGCTTCCAGCTTTAGGAGAGGCACATGAAGTATACTGAGATATATCTGAGGAAAATATTCCAAGCTTGTATGTTATCACAAGACTATTGGTAGGTACACACAGGGAATGAATCTTCATTCATTCATTCATCCTCAAATGGAGATACCTCACTAGGCCCGGTCAGAGAACATGAAAACAAGTATGAGAAATTTTCCAAACCATACTGTCCACATGTTATGGGTTTCTACTGTCTAGGAATGGAGTTCTCAGGCCTCAGCAGAGGGCATTGTGAATACCCATGCTCTCTGCCCTCTTCATGGTCCTCCTGTACTAAGAAGGAAGGATACACACTTCTGAATGACACTAATTGGTTGCCATTAACCTTAATGTTAGTGAATGTTTCCCTGAAAATATTGGGGTGTGATCTTCCATTGTCATCACTCTAAAGGTCTGTTTCTATTTCTATCTCTTGTGGATTCTCCATGGTTTTCTATGGGAGTTAAGGTGGCACATGAGTTCATGTGGTTTGTCTAGCATTGCAGCAGGCTGAGGTCTGAGAAGATAGACTTGACATGAGAAACTGAATTGAGGCCTATGAGGTGAGCATTCTAAGAAGAAACATACAGGGCTGGGGCTATGGCTCAGTGGTAGAGCGCTTGCCTCACATGTGTAAGTCACTGGGTTCGATCCTCAGCACCACATAAAAAATAAATAAATAAAATAAAGCTATTACATCCATCTACAAGTAAAAAAATTTAAAAAAAAAAAAAAAGAAGAAGAAGAAACATACAGTGTTAGAAAGGTAAAGCCCAAATCAGGAGTCAAGATCAAAGTGAGCTGGAAAACAGGGTGAAGTCAGAGGCAAGGTTGGAAAGATTTGGGGCTCAGTGGATTCATATGCTTTTCCCCAGTAATAGCTCCAATCAGCTGGAAACAACCACTTCAAATGAGTCTCAGACTTGGTGGAAAAGGACAACTTGATTAGTTAATGAGATTTGTCCCAAGGGTGCAGGAGAGACATAGCAGCATAAATGCTGTGTATTCCTTATCACAAATCTAAGACCAGGTGGGGAAGGAGTTGACCTCACACTGAGAAGTCTGAAGCTGATCCAAAGGGACTTGTATATCACATACAAAAATACATTTAATGACTCTGGGGTGCAGGCTTCTTTTGCCTCAAAATTAGGTAGAGACATTGCTTCCTTAAGACACTCTTCTTGACACTACTTGGCCAGAGATGGTGATGGGGTTAAATGCAACGATTCTCTTTGCCTGAGGAACAGCAGTGCAGAGTACAGAGAGATGCAGGCTGGGAGGAGGTCCTTCAGTCACTCCCCTAGATAATAAAGGATGGGGTCTGCCCTCAGAACCAGGCAAGAAGAAATGGAAGGAGATACAGATAAGGAATTGCAGTTTTAAAACTCCTTCTAACAGCCCTCTTAATTCCAACTCTGTAGTTACCTGGAGATTTCTAACCAGCTTTTAATTTCTAAGTTACCTCAGACATCTAAATGGCACTTAGCTCTTTCCTATTTGTCATCCATTCTGTGAAAGAATTTTCATGCCACTAGGGCTGGGCTGATGGCATGTGAGAGTCACTACCTCTCATTCCCTGAGTGTTCTTTTCAAATTCCTAAAGATATTCCCCACACCCCAACAGGTAAAGCAAGTTTTCTTGCTCCACCTTGACCCGTGAATCTTACCCCAGTGTCTAAGAATCTCATTGATCCTCCAACCTTGTGGCCTTACATCTCAGGCTTCCTGTAGTGCACATTCAAAATAGATCCCCTAACCTAACAGTGTGATTTTAGAAATGCAATAGTTTGAAGTTTTCATATTTTAAGAACATTTAAATCAATTTTAAAATACACATAGTGACTTTGGATGTTCAGCTGCCTGCCATCAGGTTCTAATCCAATCATGAATACTGGCAGAGTGCCCAATAAGGACTATGAAAACTTTATGAACTAAAATTTTCAAATGAAAAAATGAATAGAATTCCTTGTTTTTAAATGGAAGCCACTTCTTTGCCAATAATCCCCTTTGAGATCTAGTCAGTAGTCCCTGTCCTTGTGACCCACCTCCCCTGAGATAGTTGCCCAACCTTCATGATTTCCTGGCTTGGCTGCTGATTCTAATGTCCTCAAAGCAACCAGGGGAACACTAAAGAAGGCTAATGTAAACTGAGTCTGCTTTCTTGTTTATCTACTTATTATAAATAAAGCTCATAGATTTTTTCCAAAGGGCACAATAAAACAAATGATTTCCTGGCCTCTGATACTGAATTGGTCTAATAAGGCCTTGTTTTTTTAAGTCACATTATTCACAAATATCGTACCAACTTCCTAAAGGCTAATTTTCCTCTGTCCCACATCCTCTAGGCTGTTTCTACCTAAGCCTGCTATCAGATACTACATGGTTCATTTCTCCCAAATTCTACTACCCACTGTGCTCCCCACCCCTCACTCTAATACAACACGTAAGTATCATCTTTCTTAACTTAGCATTACCTGGTCATGTCACTACATCTTCCCATTCATAGGTTATTTACATTTATACTCCTCTCATCCCTGAAGTCATATTAGTTTGTTTCCTTGTGTAAAGTTAAAGGAGAACATATCCAAGAACATAATCCTGGAAATTACTAGCAGTTAAGAGGTGGACTGTGAAGAAGAATGTCCATGAAACATGATGAGAATAAATAATCAGAGATATAAGCAAATGAATTTGCAGAGGTTCAAGAAGGAATGTACAGTCTGGGTCAAAAACCAGAGAGATATCATGGATGATAAGAACTGAAAAAGGTTAACTGAATAATTTTATTAAGAAGAGATGTTCAGATTCAATGAAAGGTGAACTGGCTTAATGGAAAATTGTCCAGACCACCAGACAGATAGCTTCCTGGATGCAACTGCACATAGTGGAAGAAGCTTAGATTTTAGATTCATTCAAGATTGGCTAGAAGATGGTTCTACTACTAGTTCTGTTATCTTGGACAAATAATTTCTCTGAAGCTTGGTGTTCTCTATAAAAGAGATATCCCCGCAGGGTAATTGTGAGAATGAAATAAAATAGCACTCAGTATTGATGACTGCTCTCATTCTTTCCGTCTTGTTCCTGTAATTACATCTGTTCTAGGTTACATTCTGTCTCACTTATTCACAATGACACTTCATGTGGTTACTTTTGTTGGTAACCTCAGCTAGGCAGAGAAGAGCCTCCTGGTGTCTCAGGTCCTTCCCACAAAGTCAGATGGTTTCAACTGCAAATCTTTGTACCTGCCAATAATGACACTGCTTGGCTCTTAATGCTTGAAGTCCAAAGAGAGGTTGTTATGATTTAGATATTAGGTGTCCTCCAAAAGCTCATGTATAAGATGATACAAGAAACTTCAGAGGTGAAATGATTGGGTTATGAGAGCCTTAACCTAACCAGAACATTAATCCTCTGATAGGTATTACTGGTTGCTAACTGTAGGCAGGTAGGGGTCACTGAGGAAGAGCCTTTAGAGTTTATATTTTGTCTTGCTCTGTGTTTCCTGGTGTCATGCTCTGAACTACTTTCCTCCACCACACCCTTCTGCCAGGTTGTTCTGCCTCATCCTAGGCCCAGAGCAACAGAGTTGGCCATCTATGGACTGGGACCTCTGAAACTATAAGCTCCAAATAAACTTTTCCTCCTATAAAATTGCTCTTGACAGGTCTTTTGATCACATTGACAAAAAAGCTGACTAAAAAAAGGGGAAACCCCGCCAGCCTCTGGAAAATCTTTTCCTCAAATCCTCTTCCTCCTTCTCACCTCTGCTGCTTTCTCTACTATGTCCTGGTTCCCTGATTCCCACATCCCTTGCTGTCTTCTCCACTGGCTCCTCGCTCCACTGTAGGGCCCTAAAGGGCATCTTGTTTCCATTTCAATACATGATCCTTTCAGTTTCTCGCTTTACACCTCAGAGATTTTATTCATTCTCATGTCTTCATTTATAACTCTATATGGAAAAATAACCAAATCTGTACCTCAAGTCCTGTTCCCCTTCCTGAGACCCAAGTTCATATCTACTACATATAAACTGAACATAACAACTTTTTCCTACTTCTGCTTCTGCCCAAAAGAGAAGAATAAAAGACACAGTTCTGTCTTTCCCTAAATCTGCAATTACCATTCTGGCATCATTTAAATGCATTCTTTTTTCCACATCTGCCTACCAAGTCTAATTGATTCTATGCTGCTTCCAAAATAAATCTGTTCCTATTAGGATGTAATATTACTCTTCCTTTCTAACCTGTGGAAAAATGAATGGAAAATGAAGGGGAAGAGAAGAAAATAAGGGGAAAGGAGGAAAAAGAAATGGATGAGCAAGGAGAAAGAAAAGGATAGGCAAAAAGAAAGAAGATGGGAGATGAGAGAAAGTAATAAGGAGGCATGTTAACTTTAAGGAGAGCCCACTTTGGGGCCGAAGCCTCATTACATAATTTCTAATATCCCACTTGTCATCAGAAAACCTTGGTTTGGCTGAAGTACTACCTGCAATCTCAGCTCTTCTAGTTCCAAGTCCAGGCATGACCAGAAAGTGCTCATGACTAAAATTCCCATGGAGATTCATACACACAAATTAGGTGAAGTGGGGCATGCCAGCTCAGGTTGTGGGGTCAGGTCTCTGACCACTGGGCTCCTAGCAGCTGGGCCACATGCATGGCACCAGCTTGGGCTTTCATCCCCACTCCAAGCCTACATTTCAGTTACCTGTAAAATATACCAGGATTGTTGAATATGGGCACTGAATCCTGCCTCCAACTCAGTCAAATTATCAAAGACCTTCACCTACATACAGGTCCTCTCAGCTTCTATTTACTTTTAACCTGATAGTGCACCCAATCACTTTCACACAATGTCTCATTTTATTCCCAAAATAGTCCTATGAGATGGTCAAACAGCAAGGATGCACAGAGTAGCTTCACCCTACTCTGTTCATTCTGCCGTGCCAGGAAGCAATGCACTGGAAAAGGGCATGTTTGTTCCAATGGGATAATATTGAAATGATCAACTGCTTTCAAACAGAGAATGCACCCAATTTTTCCCATTTTATATCAGTACAAACAGCAGGGTATTTCTGTGCCTGAATAACATAGGAACATGTTAACACTTCATATGGTTTTATAAGAGATGATGCCTTCAGCCTCAGCAACAGCGAGGCGCTAAGCAATTCAGTGAGACCCTGTCTCTACATAAAACATAAAATAGGGCTGGGGATGTGGCTCAGTGGTCGAGTACCCCTGAGTTCAATCCCTGGTACCAAAAAAAAAGAGAGAGTGTGCCTTCAAATGCTCAGTAACTATTCTTAACATCTATGAATGTAATATCCCCAGATTAAATTTTATCAAATTTTAATATACTCAATACCTATGTGGAAAAACAAAGTTCTCAAAGTACCAATAGATTAATGGTGCCCTCTGCTGGTAGCATGTAGCATATACAACATAATGTTTAATCAAGGTCAAAATTTAGAAATGGCAGCATGATGTGTTAGAGAAGAATTAACTGAGAAACAGAGATGAATTCCAGGCCCAACTCTTTTTGACAGGTTTTCTGACAGCATATAAGTGATTTTTCTCTTCTGGGTATCAGTGGTTTATGCAGTAATGAAAAGTTTGAATCAGGTAATCTAAAATGCTTCAAGATCCCCACATTCCATCATGACATGACAAGGTGTTCAGTTCAAGCTCTCGCCAGGCTTTGGGAAATTGATCTTTAAACAACCTGATGTTGAAGCACTAAAATCCCTGAACCAACATTCCCACTGGGTTAATAAAATATGGCGTACCTCAATTTGAATTTTCAACCTTAACAGAGACTGGAGATAAACCTAAAGCAGAGGATACAGAGGTACTTTCCACCACCTCACACCAATATTTTAAACCCTACATTATGAGTGGTGATGCAACAAGTATAGGTAATGATGAAAATAACTAGGCTTACTGTTCAAACTCAAGACTGACCTACAATATCCAGGATGCTAGATAGCATGAACGATGTAGAGTGATGACATTGTTAGATAATCGATCTATGCTTGAATATCAGACTTTTATCTATCATATATTTATTGCTTATTATATAAGGTTGAAGGAGGAAAAAGTATGATTCTGTCCAATGAATACTGTGAATGGCATTCAGTTTTAAGTCGCTAAAATATTACTATATGCTGCATCTTGTCCTATATATTAGGGTCTTTTTTCAATGAGAACACATCTCCTTGTCTTGAGAACATTGAATATAGGATCAAAAGAACTAATGTTCCCATGTAAAATCATAATCATGTAAGAGTTTCCAGCCTGGGCTCCTGTGCTGTTCCTTTGATCTTTTTGTTGATTTTTATACCTGTACCACACTGTCTTGATCACAATAGCTTTATTAGCTTTTACAGTGCCTTGAAAATGTGAAGTGTAAGTCTGCCAATTTTGTTTTTGTTTTTCAAAATAGCTTTGAATATTCTAGATTCTTTCCAATTTCATGTAAATTTTAGAATTATCTTGTTAATTTCTACAAATATTCCTTTTGGGTTTATGACTGGGACTTCACATTAAATGTATATACTTATTTAAGAAGAATTGATATTTTAACAATACTGAAATTTCCAATCCATAAACAAAGTATATCTTTCTCTTTAATCCCTCTTTAATTTTCCTGAGCATCATTTTGTACTTTTCTGTATAAAAGTCTTACACTTCTTTTATTTATTGCAAAGTGTTATATATTTCTGTTGTTTCAGGAAATATAATCTTTAAATTATATTTTCCAATTGTGTGCTGCTAGTATATTAAATTCACATTGATTTTATGTTAACTGTATGGCCTGCAACCTTTTATTAATTTTAATAGTTGTTTTATAGACTCTTTAAGATTTTTCTATGTAAACAATAGCAAGTCTTGATTATAAATGACTAAAACAAAACCAAGTTGTATTCTCAAAGTTAAGTCTTTCTGTAGAATCTGTATGAAACCTGGAGAAATGAGAAAAAAAGAAAACTTTAGATGCCTCTTTAATGCACTAAAATTGTATGTTTATATGGCCAAAATAAATTAGTAAAATAACTCAAAGAAAATTAGTCAGATTATCAAGGTTTCTGCCACTTGGTTGTTACTTCCTTTAATGTTGAAAGAGATGGTTGGTGGGAGGGGACAGTAATAGCATCCCATCTACATTTGGGTAAATCCTCATCTACTATCAGTAAAAAGTATTCAAAAGTAGATTAGTCTCCTGAGCAAGAAGGTTGAATAGAACTTTTCAGTGATTGTTCTTGAAATATCAATTGGAACAACTCTCCATGCATGACAATACATTCACAAACGCTAAAGAATCCAAATGAACGATTACAGCTCCTGAGTGCAACACAGAAATAAGACACATTGAGGAAAGTAAAAAGTACAATTTCATCCCCTTTTGTTACCCCTAACCAAAGGCCCAGCAGCACAACACAGAGAGATGCCCTCTGCATGGAGGAAACAGTGAAATGAGAATGCTGCTTTGTTTTGGACCTGAGCACCAAGCAGCCCCAGGAGAAACAGATTCCAGGCCAAGTCCCAGAGCAACAAGATCCAAGCTAGCCATGCAAACTCAGGCTTTAGGCCTACCCAGGCTCTATAATACCTCCAGCATGAGGACCACTCCTGTAGCCCCAAGCTTCAGGCCTGCCCCAATGACAAACCACTTCTTATAGCCCCAAACTTCAATCTGGCACCATAGACCCAACTTCCAGGCCTGCCACAGCACCAGGCCAGCCTCCATGATCCCAAGCTCCATGCCTTCCCCAACATCACAGAATGATAATAATTAATAATAATAATAATACTTTGGAGTAAATTTTACCAAGGAAGTGAAAGATCTGTAAACTGAACTATAAAACATTGAAGAAAGGAATTGAAAAAGACACAAATAAATGAAAATACACTCCCATTCATGGATTGGAAGAATTAATATTGCAAAAGCATCCATACCGTCCAAAGTGATCTATAGATTCAATGAAATATGTATGAAGAGTCCAGTTACATTTTTCACAGAAATAGAAAAACCAGTCTTACAATTTGTATGGCCTCAACAAAAGACCCTTAATTATCAAAGAAATCATAAACAAAAAAACAAAGCTAAAGGTATCACACTATCTGACTTCAAAATATACTACAGAACCATAGTAATCATAGCATGATACATAAAAACAGAAATATTAACCATTAAGACAGCACAGTGAGCCCAGAAATAAATTCAGGCATTTACAGTCAATTGATCAACAAAGATGCCAAGAACACACAATAGGGAAAAGATATTCTTTTCAATGATACTAGGAAAGCTAGATTTCCACATGCAGATAAATGAAACTGGACTCTTAAATAATATGCAAAAATCAACTCAAAGTGGATTAAAGACTTAAACATAAGACCTGAAACCATAAAAACATTAGGAGAAAACCTTCTTTTTGATATCGATCTAGGACATGACTTTTTTTGGATATGACCCCAAAAGCACAGACAACAAAGCCAAAAATACACAAATAAGATTACATTCAGCAGAAAAGTTTTTATAGAGCAAAAGAAGCAATCAACAAAGGTGAAGAGACCTACAAAATGGGAGATAATATTTGCAAACTATTCATGTAATAAGGAGTTAATATGCAAATACACAAGAAACTCAAAGCAACTCAATAGGGAGAAAAATGCAGTAAAAAATTGACAAAAGATCTAAATTAGTCATTTCTCAAAAGAAGATGTGTTTACACCATGGCTAAGGAATCTGCCTTGAGCCAGAATAAAAGAGCTAGAAAACATAATTGTGGAAAGAATTATTTTTGCCTGATAGATTTTCCTCTATGATTTTGTTTCTTATGTAAGCTTGTGAAAGTTATTGTGAACCTGTGTGTGCCCTAATTTCTCATCTTGAAATGAAATTGCATATGATGACCCAGGATCAGAAGACAGCTTTTAAAATCCAGTTCTGCCACTAATCAGGTAAGCGTTGGTGAACAGATCCCTTTACCTCCCTAAGTGGGACTTCCCTGGTCAAAAGTACACAGATATTAACCTCACGTTTGAGTCAAATGAGAAAATCATTATGAAACTCCTTTAAAAGTTGAAAGTCAATGTAGAATGCTAAGTCAGCTTCATCTCAATCTCCAAAGCCCCTTCTAGACACAATTCACTTATTATTCATTCATTCATTCTTTCATGAAATATTGAGCTCCTCCTATGTGTCCTGATTTCTGATAGGTCATGCTGTCATGATAAGCAATACAAACAAAACCCCTGGCCTCAGAGGTGGTTATGTGATAGTGGAGGAGAAACACATTATACAAATATTTTTGTGATCATGTAGCACAACTGCTTTTCTTCCATGTTCTTCTTTCCTAATCAACTCTAACAGCATGTAGCCATCTCCACAGTGGTGTTGGAGAAAGGAGAAAACTCCCACACTCCAGCCACTGGAAGAACTTTCTCCATAGCAGAGGGGTAAGAGACTTTTATGTGGAAATTGTATGAAATTTCCAGTACGTGGTCACACGGTAAAAAGAATCACATGCACTTTACTCAACTTATCATTCTTCATAAATTCTTTAGAGGTGATATGCCTCCTAATGTCCATACCCAGAGTGGACCATGTCTATATACCCAGGATGCGCATGGATTTATTCCTTTATCACCCAATTTGGTTCCATGTTTCTCATCTCTATTAGGAGAGCACTTTTTTGTTACACATAAACTACTAGTACTCAAGAATCCCAACTCAGCCCCAGTCCTACACATTCAAGGGCCTACTGGCCCTTGAATATCTTTGAAAGAGACTATATTGAATTTTGAACACAGAGCCTTTCTCATACCCTCTCAGCTCATTTAATGCTAGGTCAGAACTCATCCTCCAGGGTGTACAACCATCCAAGGGGGCCTCACCAAAGGCCAAAGGATTTTACTGTACATTTTTGTTTCCAGAGCTGTGACATGGTTAATACTGGAGTAAAATCGAATGTTGGAGGACACAGCCTATATTGAAGAACTAGCACCTCATGTGACTATATTAGAGGTAGGGCCTTGAATGAGATATTAAGGTTAAATGTTAAATGAGGTCATAAGGTTGAAGCCCTGATCCAAACAGAATAGGTGTCCTTATAAAAGAGGAGAGGCATCAGAGATATCTCTCCCCCCACCATTAAGTGAGGACACATTAGGAAGGTGGCACTCTGCAAGCCAAAAGAGAAGCCTCAGCAGAAACCAAATTCTAGTGGTTTTTTTTGATTTTGGATTTTTCCAACTTCCACAACTGTAAGAAAATAAATTTCTGTTGTATAAGCTAGCAAGTCTATGGTATTCTGTTGTAATAACCTTAGAAGACTAAGACAAGTACTGTGAAGATCTATAAATAGATAAATCCTAGAATGATGCACTTTTGACACTCAGTCTTCTGGAAAATCCTTGAGTTCACACATCAATAACCTAAATTCCATAAGCTAAAAAAATAGGGCCTACTGCCTCTGCAGTATTAGCACAAGTGGTCAGGTGTCTGCTCCATGATGCCTTAGACCTGTAAGGTAGATTTCATGGCCTGGAGTTCTTTTTTCCTCACTGAGGAACTCAAGGCTACTGTCATTGGCCTTGAAGAAAATTATATCAGGCAAGGTCTTGGCTCAGATCCCACCTTATCAGCTGGTATCATGGTTTGGGGTACATTAAGTGGGCATAAAGTGAAGAGATTCTTCAAATTCCAAATGTGTCAATTGAATCAGAGGCTGGGTTTCAGGCAAACACCTTCTTCACACAAGGGGTCAACACAGCAGCCATCCCGAAGATTGCACAGAAGATTGCAAGGGAAGGGCCAGTGTCTAGTTTTGTTCACTGTTTTCTTCCTAGAGCTGAGAGCACTGCCTGGACTGAAGGAGGCTGCCTGGCATTAGACAATTCTAGGCCATTTTTTTCTTACCACCTGTTGTGGTTTGGATGTGGTTTGAATGTGTCCCCAAGGGCACATGCACTAGAGGCTTAGATTCCAGTATTGATGTTGGGAGATAGTGGAACCTTTAAGAAGTAAGACTTAGTGCAAGGTTATTAGGTCACTGGGGACACTGTACTTGTAATATAGTTCTCATGGGACCAAAATTAGTTCCTGAAAAAGAGGATAGTTATAAAAGAGCATGGCCCCTACCCATGCTCTGGTTTCCAGTCTCTCCATGTGATTTCTCTCACATATTCTTCCACTATGATGCTATCTGCCATGATGTGACACAGTCAAGGGGTGCTCACCAAAGGTCAAATCTTATAAAGCTATTTAGTCTTGAACTCTCAGTCTCCAAATTTGTGAGCTAAAAACCTTTTTTCTTTATAAAGTATCCAATGCCAGGGAATTGGTTACAGCAATGGAAAGGGAACTAATTATCATCACTGCTGCTGAGTTCCAATAAACAGTGACAAAAATTCCCCCTTTACTCATACACTACAAGATGATCTGTTTTAAATACTCAGCATGGTTTTCCAATGCTGTAGCTCTCTTCTCGTATTATCAGAATGGAGGCAAATTCTCTATTTCATTTCAACCATTGCTTCACAGAAGAGCCATCCTGTCAGGGAAGGGAGTTGACCACAAGTAAAGTTTACCTGTATTGCCAGGTATGTAACTTTAGCAAGTTGCTATTGCTAAACAGCCTCCTTCTATCTTTATAACCATAAGTACCAAGGGCCCACTATACTGTCCAGTGATTCTACTCAATTTCTAGAGTCAATTTGCTCTCTCACTTCTCCTAAAGTTTATTTCATAATTTCTCATTGTTCAAACTTCCCACAGTCTCTCTGTTTTTCTCATTCTCCTCCGATGACATTGCCTCCTACTTCATTGGGTTTATAAAAGCAATAATATTCTACCACTATATCTGCACCTCCAACGATTGGCTCCCTGCACTCTTCATGGCAGTTGGTGTACTGCCTTCCTTCTTCCCCAAGCACTCCCTCCTTTTGTGCTTTGGTGCCCATCCTCTCATCAACCAGAAGACTTTTCTCCTATAATTTTTTCTTCTTCCTCTGGAAAAATCATCAATTTACCCTGCTCTCTTCAATTATTATCATAAATGCACATGTTCTAATATTTCCCACATGTTAGTCAGATTTTTATCACTAAAACAAAATACCTGAGATAATTTATTCATAAAGATCAAAGGTTTATTATGGCTTATAATTTTAGAAGTTCCAGGATATGATTGGTTGGTCTCATGGCTTTGAGCCTATGGCAAGGCAACACATCATGGTGAGACCATGAGGCACAGCGAAGCTGCTTATCTCATGGCTGAGAAACAGAAAGGAGAGGAACAGACCACGATCCCACATTCTCTTTAAGGCCATGGCCCTGATGGCCTAAAGACCTCTCATTAGGACCCAGCTATTAAATGTTCTACCACTTCCCAGTTGTGTCACCCTGAGAAACATGCCTTTAGCACATGGACTTCGGAGGAGATTCAAGATTCAAACCACCACTTAAAAAGAAAAATGTCTTGCTTGAGCTCCTGTTGATTCTCATGCTGATTCCTCCCTTAGTGACAGCTCCTTTGTGGAAGCCCTTCACTGGCTCCTCACCTTTTAAACAGAGCTGCAGAGCTTGTTATTTCTTCTATTTGTAGTTGCACCCTAAATCTTCTGATCAGTTCCATGACTTTAATGAGACAACATGCTCATGATTATTAAACATCTATTTCCAGCCCCCAAATCTTCCCTGAGTTATGAATTCAGATATCTCAATGTCTATATAGAAGTACAATAGGTATCTAAATTTAATAAAATCCAAAGCTCTTACCAAACCCCCTAAACACATTGAACCCTCAATTATTCCCATGTCAGCAAATATTACCTACATTTTCCTCATTTTCTTAAGCCAGAATCCTAGGAATCCTTATAAACTCTTCTCTTTCCCATATACCTTAGAGTTGTTGATGTATTTCATCAACATATCATGCTCCCTGTTCCTTCACAAATCCTAAATCCTACTTCTCCTTACCATGTCCTGATATCCCAACAGGCAGAGGCTTGTGCCTGCTGAGTTCTGATATGAATTGTTACTTACCCTATGAATACTATGAATCCCAAAGCAGACAGATTATGAAAGATAACCAGCAACAAATATCAATCTCACACAGCAGACTTGCTCAAGATGAAGGGGCACAAAATCTGTATTAACTTCCCCTAAAACACATGAGGGTAAGTAGGAGAGGCAGGACCTAAACCTTAGGAAGTCAGTTCCCAGAACCTGGGCTCTCAACTACTACACTAAAATACAAGCGAGGGCACCTAAAGAAGTCCTCAGCTCACCTGCAAACTGCAAGTCTCAAGATGGAAGAAGTTAGGGGTACTCAAAATCTCCTTCACTTCCCCACCCACACCTCCCCATGTGTTGAAGGCCACACATGGTTATAGGCTGTACCTGGTTGTATAATGTCATTTCAAAACAGAGCTTCATCAACAAATTTTTCAGCCTTCAAAAAATAAGTCTCTTTTACAGAGATGAGATTCTAAGTTAAATGTCTGAATCCAAGAAAGTGGCCAATTAGGCAACTGATCAAGTTGGGATAAAAAGGAAATGTAGATAGGTGGAGCCTAAAGACGAGCAAAGTACAGGAGAGTAGTTCCTGAACTAGCACTAGACACCTCTCCTGGACTTCAGGGTCCTCCTCATGTAGCTTGGCCCACAGGAGAAAAATCTAAAGAGGATCCCTCCTCTAGGCCAGAAACTAAGTTTCCAAACTGTGTAAACCATAGGTTCCCATCTCCATCACCAGGTTTTCTTTGGGAAACTTTACAGATTTCTAGCTTGATTGCACCGAAATCTATCAGATGGCATCTTTTAGAAGCTTTCCAGATGATTCTGTAGATCATACAAGTTTAGGAAGTACTGCTACAGAGTGGATCTTAAGGTGTATGAAGAACGAAGAGGTTATTGAGGCTAGAGTGAAGGTCAACCTCCAGGAAGCTCTAGTGATTCCCACCACCTGAAATTCATGCTCTTGTGGAGTCTTGCTTCACACTGAGTTAGACTTGACATATGTAACCAGCTGGACTTTGCAAAAATTATTTGTGAGGCCAAGTCATGAAAGGTCATTACAGCTCTCTCCTCTCTCTGGATCACATGTTATGACACATCATGTCATAGGAACACTCTTCTCTGGCATATTGACTGCAACTTCATGAAAGACTCCAAATCAGAACCATTAAATTAAGCCATTTCTGAATCCTTGACCCACAAAATGGGATAAAATAATACATCTTTATTGTTTTAACCTACTGAGTTTAGGGAAAATTTGTTGTGGAGCAAGAGATAACTAATGTACCTATAGTGATCATGAAGTAAATTGGACTCTGAGCCCTAATAATAAGAGAGAAGAGAGAATTGCATTAGGTAAAATTAAAATCTAGGTCAGGAAGGATGCATTTAACTGAAAGTGAAATAAGAAAGAGTAAATTTATCTGTGCTCATTTTTTCTTTTTTCCTTGTGTTCCTGTAGGGGATGGGAAGGCTGTCCTCATTATGCCCAGTGATGAGGAAGGCTGTCACTTCTCCCATCTAAGTATAAACCAGGCCCAACCCTACTTAGCTTCTAAGATGAGATGTGATTAGGTGTGTTCAGGGTTGTATAGTAAGAGACAAGACTGGCACTTCTACAGCAAGCTGGACTTGCTCCTTATTCTATCCATCACTCTCAAAGCTCAGATGCACATTAAGATTACCTAGGGAGCCTTTAAAAATATTAATTCCTTAGACCACTCCAACAATGATTATGTTTTAACTGGTCATATCCTAGACACAGGAATTCTTAAAATTTTCCCAGGTAGTTCTAATATACAGCTAACAGCTACTATAGTCTAAAAGCTTCAGTACCTTGGCTACAACTGAGGCTAAATGTACATGCAGTAAGATGACATCAAACTGTGGCCCTTTGTGTTAATGTAGGCCTGGCATACAGAGGTGCTGGGATCATACTCATAAAGTCAGGATATCTTATGAAAGCAATAATCTAACAAATAGCCAATGAAGGTTGCTGTTTGGTTATCTACAATTGCATGGCATATACCACAATAATAATTTATCATTATAATAATTACTCATAGTTCTGAGGGTTCACTGGACTCAGTCACATGGTTCTTTCTTAGGTGGCTGGGGCTGGAGTCCTGTCTAAGACTTCTTCACACATACACATAAATCTGATGGCTGATTCTGGCTGTCAGCTGGCTCTTCTCCTGGGGTTGTTGGTGTAACATCTACCTGAAGACTTTCCATGTGACCTAGACTTTCTTGAAGAATGACTGCTGGGTTCTAAAAGTGTCTCAGAAAACCATCGGATGCTGTGGCACCTTTCCTAAACCAGTCTTGGAAGTCATGCAGCATCACCACATTGTTATCAAGGCAGTCACAAAGGCCCAAGCTCATGTGTTATGCACTGTGTTGTATCTCCCCAAAATTCACATGGTGAAGTCCTAATGCCCAGCATGATGGTATTTGAAAATTGAGCCTTTGGGGCTTATGTTCTTAGGTTTAGATGAGATCGTTAGAGCAAGGTCCTCATGGTGAGATTAGTGCCTTTATAAAAAGAAAGTTTGCTCCTTCTCTCTCCATCATATGAAGACACAGCAAGAAGGGTCTATCTGCAAGCCAGAAAGAGAGCCCTCACTAGAAACTGCTCAGGCTAGCAGCCTCATCTCTGACTTCTAGGATCCAGAACTGTGAGAAAATAAATTTTGTTATTTAAGCCACTCAGTCTCTGGCATTTTGTTAGGGCAGTCTGAGATGACAGACACAGAGGAGATAACATAGACTCCACTTTTTTTTTTTTTTTTTTTTTTTTGGTACTGGGGATTGAACCCAATGGAGGCTTTACCAGGCTTTTTTTTTTTTTTTTTTAAATAGAATCTCACTAAGTTGCTTAGGGCCTTGCTAAATTGCTGAGACTGTCCTTGAATTTGTGATCCTTTTGCCTCAACTTCCTGAGTCACTGGATTATAAACATGTGCCACCATGCCTGGCCCTTGGGCTCCACCTCTTCATAGAGTGTCAAAGAATGTATAAATAAAGTTTAAAAAACCACCAAAACTAAAATGGCATCAATATACTCTCTTGGAGACAGCAAGACCCATTCCAGTGAGCCTGAAGTTGCAAATTATTTCAGATATTTTATAGATGACTAGTAGTATAATTATTTTGTAATCCACATAATCCACAAAGTTCCTATTATTGTAGCTCCAAGACCTTAGAAATAGAAGCAGTTGAGATCCACTTACTGACCAATAAGTGGATCAACAAACAAACAGCAAAGCAACAGGGTTGATTTTCATTTATTTTTAAAATTCCAGCACATAGCACTCTACCTGGCACATGAGAGGCACTGAATAAACATTTGGTCAACTGATTAATTCAGTTCTCAATGACTCTCAGTAACAGCCTTATTAATCATATCAGAAGGCTCTTGACTCAAATTATCTCTACCTTTGTCTACCTTTGCTATGCTCATGGGAAACAGATAACACTTTGTGCTCACCTGCCACCAGGTGACAGAGATGGGAACTGGGGCCAGAGGACTGAGACTGTAAGTAATGATTGGAATTGGCTTTGAGGGAACAGCATGGGACTCTGTAGGGGGGATTAAGCTGTGGCTGAGATGCTGTGATTGGTTTCAGATGTGGATGACAGGACTCACCAGGAATGGAATCCAGCCAAATTTCTCAGAGAGCTCTAGCCATGCAGCTGCTTTAGGCTGGCTCTGTGATGGAATATCAGCTACCTGTGAAGGGTGCATGGCACAAGACACTGCTCTCAGGGACCCCTTCAATAATAAGATTGTATAATGCAGACAATATTGCCACAAGTCACACTAGACTTGCAGCAAATAAGTTGGCACCCCTCGGAAGGCAGGTGAGGAAGCAAAGCCAGTAGGAGGTCCTGGGTATGTGAAGAATGTGGCAGAGAGACTGATAGGAGGCCACACTCCTCAGGGCAGCAGAGAATTGAGAAATGCCATTAGGGCCACTCATGCTGCCATGGAAAGAGTGGCCTGCAGGATTTGGTCTCTGGGTGAAAACTGAAAGAGTCTCATAAAAGGATACCTGAGATAAAGTGGGATGGAATTATCAAGACAGGAGGCTATTGCCATGAGGACCCTCAAAAGCAATCCCAAGTAATTATTGCTACCATTTTTAAATGGTTACTATTTGTCTGGCATAAAAGCTAAATTCTATAACCATCTAGCAGCTGTGGTTTAGTCATGAGATGTGATAGAACAATCGTTAATTGTTATGGTTTGAATATGAGATGTCTCCCAAAAGCTCATGTGTGAGACAATGCAAGAGGTTCAGTGGAGAAATGATTGGATTATAAAAGTCTTAACCCAATCAGTGAATCAATCCCTTGATAAAGATTAGCTAATTGGTAATTGAAGTGGTAGAGTGTAGCTAGAGGAGGTGGGAATTGGGGTGTGGTTTTGGGGTATATATTTGCATCTGGCAAGTGGAGATCTCTCTTTGCTCTCTGATCATGATGTGAGCTGCCTCTCTGCCACACTCTCCTGCCCTGATGTTCAGTCTCATTTAGAGCCCCAAGGAATGGAGCTGGTGTTCTATGGACTAAAACCTCTGAGACCATGAGACCCTAAATAAACCTTTTCCTCCTAAAATTGTTCTGGTCTTTTATTGTTCTTCTTGCTTTTCTCTTCCTAGCTATGTTGCCTCCAGCAACCCTGGATGTTTCTTGGCTCATAGACGTATCAGTTCAATCTCTGCCTCCATCTTCCATGGTGTTCTCTATGTATCTCCCTCTTTGTGTCTCTTCTTTTATGAAGATATCAGTCATTAGATTTAGGACCCTCTCTAATACAGTACAGCCTCATTTAACCTAATTAATTATATCTACAAATACCTTATTTCTCAATAAGTTTACCTTCTCAGGTTCCAGGTGTATATGAATTTTGGAAGGTCACTGTCAACCCATTAAACTGAGTTTTAGAGGGGTAGAAGAAATTACTGTAAGTTGAAACAACAGAAAGGTAGATGAAATGGAGTTCAAACCCAGAAATTAGAGCTGCTGCTCTTGTGCTGGTAGCCCAAAGTTGTCTCAACAATATTTTAACAGCTTGCAAGACCCCATCCAAGAAATGTCATCATCACCACGACCATTTTTGAGGGACAGACTGAGAAGATAACAATTGTGTTACCAAAGTGAACTCCTAGACAAGCAAGTGCTTATACCAATAAGGAAAAATGTGAAGAGTACTGGAGAAAAGGAGCCTTTGGGTGGCAAAACTTGTTACCACCTGTATCTGACCTGATGGGAATCCATGCAGCCAGTGCCAAGGGAAATTTTGCTCAGTAATCTGAGACTGTGAGAATTTTCCCAGCCTGCTTAAAGGAGCTCATCTAACTTGACATCCCCAGTGGCCTTGGCCCCACCAATTGCACAGGAATTACTAATTGTATCTGCAAAGAGGATAAATTTTTTTTTAAATATGTTGTTTAGTTGTAGATGAACACAATATCTTTATTTATTTTATGTGGTGCTGAGGATCGAACCCAGTGCCTCACGTATGCAAGGCAAGCACTCAACCGCTGAGCTATAGCCCCAGCACCAAAGAAGAGAAATTTTACAGGAGGTATCTGAAGCAGGTGCCAGCCTGGAGAGTTCTATGTGGATTATAGTGACCCCTGGTGGCTGAGGGAGAAGTGCTGGAGAGAGATCTAAATCTCCTCAAAAAGGCAGAAATCAGGAATGTGGGCAGTTTCAGGAGAGACCCCAGAATCATAAAGAGAGGGAGCTGAGGAAAGGCATGCAACCACAGTAAGAGAGCTTGGTGTTACTGAGCTGGGACAGTGGCTCATGAACAATGGGTAGGTGACTCTTAACAATAAATAATTCCCTGGTCCAAAGATTCCACAAGGGCTTCACAGCAAACTATCTGAAAAAAAGAACTGAAAACAGCACATGGTTTAAAGGAATAAAGACCGGCTTTGTTTCACTTAACATAATGATGTGAGATCTAAAATACAAATTCTTACAGTTGTAGAGAATTGTGGTTACAGTGTGGGGTGGGAAAAAGGAAGATTCTGGTGGAGGAGTACAATGTTTCAGTTAGACAGAAGGAATACATTTTTGAGATCTTTTGTATCTCATGATGACTATAGTTAATGATAATGTATATTTCAAAATTGTTAAGAGATTTTAAATGTTCTCACCACCACAAAGAAAAAATAAATATGTAAGGTGATGGATAGGTTAATTAGCTTAACATAATCATTCCATAATGTATATAAATATCATATCATCACATCATACCCCAACAATGTGTACAAATATCATTTGTCAATTAAAAAGAAAAAATTTAAATGTTTCTAATGTATTTTTTAAAAAACCTGCTTTGTATACTCAGTGCCATTGACTATTATAAGAAGACCACACTGGGTTTGTGAAGAGTGAAGTGCAGAGGACTGTTTGATGGACACACACTTCTCTTTGCTGGGTCTAAGCACTGTCCCCAGAGTCCCCCAAGGTAGAGGCAGTCAGGTAAATCCTCAGGATCCAGCCTTTGCTGTGTCACAGGTTAACTGCTACCTCAGAATTGGTACCTGGAGTCCCTAATCTGCTCTTGGCCACTTCAGTTGCACAAGGGAAGTAACACTCATCCTCCTGATCTGATCAATTCATAATGAGGAACAAGCTCTGGAGGCTGCATTGATCTGCCCTATGTGCTATGTGACAGCTGGTGGGCTCTTTTCATTTTCCAAGCCTCAGGGCTGTTGTGAGACTCAGAGAAATCTCATATAGCTTCCCAGCATCCCTAAAAATGTCTCAGAGGTCTCTGTGTGTTCCCCACAAAATTGTGTCTCCACTTAATCCTGTACTCTGCTGCTACCTTCTATTTTTGTGATCCATCTTTTCAAGGAAATCTCTTTACAGTCCTTTTCTCTCTGGATGGTCTACACTCTCTCTGGCTGTACCTCATCATTCTAAATGGAATTTCATAATCCTTTCCCAAAATACTTAATTCTCCTAATTAAGCAGGTGAGCTCAGTCCAGCACATCCCCGACCTAAGAAAGGCACTTTTCTAGGATGCCAGATAGGTTGTGATGAGGATTTAAATCTTCACAGCACTGCAGACAGTAGATGGCAGTGGTTCCTAATTTGTGGAAATTTTGATATGGGCTCTTTTCAGTTAAACCACCAAGGACTGTCAGACTCCGACTGGGAGTCTGGAGAAGGAATCTTGCATCCTAGTATCTTGAAGCTGCAGAGCCAGAACTGGAGAGCTCAGCATAGGGAGCAAAAGAAAAGGAAAGATTGAGGAAGAAATGAAAACAGAGTGAAGAAGTGTAAGCTGACTTTAGGCTGATTTATTTCCTCCTCTGAGGGCCTCAAGTATATCCCTAAGAAGCCCTTGCAATGCAATGCCACCTCAGAGCAAGTTTCAGCCTCCAAAGGATGGCAGACCTGTGTGGTAATTACCTGGCAAGATTTTAGGAGCCTGTCCTTTGTCCCCTTTCCCATACACACATGATCCATAAAGTAGGGAAGTCTTAAGGAAAAGACAACTTGGCAGTGTTAATCGGAAGTCTCAAAATATGTTTATTTCTTCAGTTTCATTCACATACAGGAATTTATTCTAAGAAAACAAGTGAACATGTCAACAAGAATGTATGTTTAAGGATATTCATCTCAGAATTACTTATAATTGTGCAAATAGATGATATAAATTATATGGGAAATGCTGTGCAGCCAATAAAGTGATCTAGAGAAGAATGTAGATATTTAATGTAAGAAAAAATCAAATCACAAGAATATGTATAATATAATGATATTTTGCATTATTTAAACAAGAGAGAAGAAAAAAGAAAGGAAGGAGCAAAGAATTCTATTAAGTAATAAGTCAATATTGATTAGTTCTAGCTTGTGGTATTATGAGTGATCTCTAATTTTTTATTTTATAATTAGCATATAATTGGATTGATAAATTAATATTCACAAAAAAGAAGAAAATGAAAAACATTTAGATATAACAATCTCAAACTTTAGATATATTTTAAAGGAAGAAAGCCAAAATAATTTAGATCAGTACCCCATTCTCTAACTGTAAGTATGTGCAGTAACTCACCAAAATGAAAACAGCTCAAGAGAACAGGTGGCCATTCCTATTATGGCTTAGATAATAGGTATCCCCCAAAAGGTCATATATAAGACAATGCAAGAAAGTTTAAAGGGGAAATGATTGGGTTATGAGAGTCTTAATCTAATTAGGCATTAATCTTATGATAGGGATTAACTGGGTGGTAACTATAGGCAGGTAGGGTGTGGCTAGAGGAACTGGGTCATTGATGGTGTGCCTCTAGGGTATATATTTTCTGTTTCTGGGGAATGGACCACTTTTCCCCTGCTTCTTCGTGGCCATGTCCTGACCCGCTTTCTTCTGCCACACTCTTCTGCTTGGGGACCAGAGTTATGAAGTCAACCATTTATGGACTGAAACCTCTGAAACTATCAGCCCAGAAATAAACTTTTCCTCCTCTAAAATTGTTCTTGTCAGGTCTTTTTTATCACAGTGGCAAAAAAGCTGACTCAAACAATTTCTTAAAAAATTTGAACTTAAAGCAGAGGTTTTATTTCAGTGTTTTGCAATTTTCAAGGCAGCCATTTGAACTGTGGATGCCTTCCAGAGAGTCTGAAATGTTTCTCCAACCCTCCTTCAGAGTAAAGAGATGAAAAAAAAATTTAATAATTGTTGACTGAAAACAATTGAACACCTATATTGAGACCTTCCTATAGCTCATGTATTTATTTTTTTTGTTTGTTCTTTTTTGATAGTAGAGTGTATTTTGACATATTTTACATACATGAAGTAGAACTTATTCTAATTAGGATCCTATTTTTGTGGTTGTACATGACGTAGAGTTTCACTGTACACATGTGAACATAGGAAAGTTATGTCCAGTTCCTTTCACTGTCTTTTCTATTCCCATTCCTCCTCCCTTCCCACCATTCCCCTTTGTCTAATCCAATGAACCTCTATTCTCCACCCCCGTCCCTTATTTTGTGTTAGTATCCACATATCAGAGAGAACATTTGGCCTTTGGTTTTTTGGAATTGGCTTATTTCACTTAGCATGACAGTCTCCAGATCCATACTGGCAAAAATCATAATTTCATTGTTCTTATGGCCCAGTAATATTCCATTGTATATATATATATATATATATATATATATATATATATATATATACCACATTTGCTTTATCCATTCATTTGCTGAAGGGCACCTAAGTTGGTTCCATAGCTTAGCTATTGTTAATTGTAGCTTATGTATTTATTTGCTCAATTCCAGGGAAAGAATTGTTTGTTCATGAACCAAAATTGGTTGAAAATTAATCTGAAACACAGAATAGCAACAGAAGATAATACTAAATAAGAAATATATCAAATTATCTCAAGATGAAGGCCTTGCCTAAACCATAAAGTAATTCTACTTGAGTTCACCAGCTGTAAGAATGAGGGATTGGTGTGATCTTCCTAGTTAAATTTGTGTTAACTGTATGTTAAATTAGACTTATTTTATGTAGCTAAGTTAAATTAATTGTTTTAGACACTACATATAACTCGTCCCATAGTATGAATGCTGTCATCTCAATGATGATGAGAAGGAGAAAAACAGGAAGAAAAATGTATACATTTTTTATTCAATAGGCCAAAAAACAAAAAAAGAGAATTTCAAATGAAAAAAAGGGATAATAAAGAATATATACTATTATCAAGCTTATAGAAATAAAAAGATTACAAGAGAATTCTGTGAGCAAAATAATTCAAAAATTAAATATTTGGGGTGAAATGAACAAATTCCTAGAGAGGTACAAACTATCAAAAGGAAAAAAAGAAAAAGATGAAAATCCAAATAGACCTATAATAAGTACTTCAGTTTTTAAGTAATTTAAAAAAACTCCCCACAAAGAAAATCCCAAACCCAGATGGCTTCACTGGTGAATTCAAGCAAACATTCAAAAGGAATTAACACTAACCCTTCACAACTTTCCCAAAATCTTTTCCTTTTTCTATGAGGCCATATTAATCAGATTCCAAAACATACAAGGACAGCATAAGAAAACTACTACAGACCTATAGCCCTTAAGAATATAGATATAACAATCCTCAACAAATTACTAGTAGAGTCAAGCAATGTATGAAAAGGATTACACACAATGATCAAGTGAGATTTATGACAGGAATGCAAGGTTGGTTTAATATATGGAAATTAATCAATGTAATGCATTATATTAACAGAATGGAGGACAAAGATACAGAAAAAGCATTGACATGATAAAAACAATCAACAAGAGAAAAATGAACTTCTTCAACCTAATGGAAGCCAATTATGAAAAGCCCACAACTGACATAATATTTAAATGGAGAAAAACGAAATGCTCTTCATTGTCTTAGTATCAGGAAGAAGACAAAGATGTCTGTTCTTATCAATTCTGTTCAACATCTTGCTGAAGGTTCTAGGCAGAGCAATTAGGCAAGAGAAAGAAAGAAAAGTCATCCAGACTGGAAAAGAAAAAAATAATTTCTATTTGTGGATAACACAAAGTTTTCTACACAAAACTTCAAGGAATCCACTAAAAAACTATTAGAACTAATAAATGAATTTAGCAAGTATGGCCAAGACAGACTCCAGATAAAGTAATCCCTTATTATAATGATAGATTTGTCTATTTATTATATATATATATATATTATATATATATATATATTATATATATATATATTTGTCTATTTATTTGTCTCTGTTATCAGTTTTTATTTCATGTAATTTGAGGCTTCTTATTAGGAGCATTAACATATTATAATTGCTATATTTTCTTGTTGTAATTAAACTTTTATTATTTTAAAATTATTCTTAGCATCCTTCTTTCCTCTGAAAGATTTTAGATAATATTTTGATAATAATATAGCTGCTTTTTCATCTCATACTGTTAATATACTACTTCTATTTCCATTCTTTTTATTGTCTTTATAATTAACATAGGTTTCATATAGTCAGCATATAGTTGGCTCTGCTTTTCTTTTTCCATTATGGGAAACTTTACCTTTTAACTGGTTCCATTGTCCATTTACATTAATGGGAATCCATATCAAGTACATTAGTAGACATATCTGTCATGATAGGCCTTGGCAACAAATTCTAAAACTTCAGTGGCTTGTCTCAGCATGAGTTAGATATTATTCACTCAACATTCAAAGCAGGCTCTCCTCCATTCATGGACTCAGGAATCTGAACTCTCCATATTGTGCTACTAGCTCAGCCAACATGGGAAGAGGGACATGGGGGAAATATATCGGCTTTTAGCTGTCCTTCTCCTTATGGATGAGCTGATGTAACTCTGTCATAACTGCAAAGGAGGTTGGGATAAGGAGCACATGCAGTTTTGATGAGTACAAATGTCTTTGATGACCTTTCTGAGTCATGGATCAGAAAGGAAATGGGAGACATGGAGAAGGTGGTTTAGGGATCAGGTCCTATGGGAGTAAGAGCACCTGTGGTTAAGGGAATTAGAGAAAAGTATTCAAAGTTCAGAAATAGAGACAAAACAAAGACAATTTTATAAGATCTTCAACCTTTAAGGAAAATGAAAGTATTTTTCAAGTATCACAAACAAGTAGCTTATCACTTTTCTTTGATACATAAAAGATTATTTTGATTTTTCAAAGTTATACTTCAGAAAACAGGACTCTAAGAACTTGAGAGTGAAGAAATGTGCATTTCAATTCATAATACTAACTAAATACCACTTTATTAAATATTAAATCTAGACAGGAAATTAGCAATCATTCAACTCAATACCCTTATATTGCCATCAAAGAAAACATGAATGAATGTTGTATCAAATTTTGGGCAGAGTAGGCTCTGAATTCCAGGTCTATTGCACTCAAGGATAGGCCTCTTTCCCTCATAGCATCCTTTAAGACAAAAGTCAATGGAACAACCCTCAGAGATCTTCAAAATATTAGAAATTGTACTTATTGGATTCTCTCATAAAATAGGTACAAGGTTTTTAAGCAGTGCTAATCTAAGCTCATCCCATATCTCACCTTTTTTGTTATCTGTATGATCTTAAGGAAAATATTTGACCTCTTTAAACACAGTATTGTAAGTGGGTGAAAAACATGTCTTCCTTCCATTGTCTAAGTAGTTTGGTTGCTCTACAAATTAAATTGACATAAGACAAATTAATAGGAGAAAATGCTTACAAATTTATTCCATACACAGGGCAATGTTATGCCACCACACACACAAATAGAGTGAGAGCTAAAAGCTTATATAGCTTCTTCTTAAGGCAACTTGTGGGAGAGTAAATGAGATTGGGGAAAGAGTTGAATGGCCCTCAGAATTAGGTAATAATCTGTAACAAATTCTATCTGAGCATAGTATTAACCTCCAGTCTCCTCTCCTGTGATATGTTTAATTGTTCCTGATTGATGAAATTCCCAAAGAGGAAATTTAAGGCAATTGGTTCACTTTTGAATGAGCTGTCTTTAAATAGATAAGGGAAGCTCAGAGCAAGCCCCTGCTATGGGAGCTCTCTCCATGACTTCAATGCCTCCCCTCTCCTTTCCTTTGCCCTATGCTGATTGGTTACTTTGAATGTTTCCCCTCCTCTTTACCCCATGCTGATTGGCTGCCTTCAGTGCCTCTCCTTTTCTCATCCCATGCTGATTGGCTACCTTCAGTGGCTCTCCTTTTCTCATCCCATGCTGATTGGCTGCGCACCTGACATTTGGCTGAGCACCCTATTGGCTGTAACCTAACCTCAGGGCCATGATTGATCCGAGGACCCTATACAAACTGTTGCACTAACTGAAATAAACGAGTCTGCTTCTCGCTCCAGCAGAGCAGTTTTACCTACCCCTGGGGTCTGGGTGAGTGACTCCGCGACTGTCCACCCCATAAACCCTCGTCCCATGGGACCCCATTGTCCTTCGTCCTCTGGGACCCCAGACCTCGTCCTCCAGGACCCCAGACCTCGTCCCATGGGACCCCATTGTCCTTCGTCCTCCGGGACCCCAGAGCTCATCCCGTGGGACCCCATTCCTCGGTCGCCTCATCCTGCGGGACCCAACTCATCAAGCAAACCCACGCGAGGCACGAAATAAACGACACCCTGCTTGCTTTTCCTGTTCCCTAGGTGCCCTCAGTTTGAAGCCCATGGCAGTATATTTTGAGTCTTATTTTACCTCATCTTCAGTATCTTGTTCTGAAAATGGGAACATCCATCCCATGGGATTGTCATGCACAGTAAATAAACCATTTGTAGTATCCTTGTATAGTTAATATTCATTAAATATTCACTTCTTTACATATTCCTTCTCTTCAAATCAAAGTCTAGCTTTAAAATACATCTGTAAAATCATAAAATGTCAGAGTTTGGAAGGGACTATTAAATCCCTCAATGCTTGATTTGCCTCTACAAATCCCAATCATGTGATCATATGGCCTGTGCTTAAATACCTTCAGTGACAAAGACACTCTCTACCTGCCAAAGCAGCCAAATTCATTTTGGGCCAATTTGATTTTGAGATAGTTCTTCCATTGGAATTCCCACCAGTTGTCTTAGTGTCAACTCCTTAAGATCCTACAAACAAGTCTTCCACATGTAATAGCCTTTCATATATTTGAGGACACATGTTATACTCCCTAAACCTTTTCTCCTGTAGACTAAACATTCTCTAGTCTCTCAATAAATTCAACAACTTGGCATGTTTTTAGTCTGATCACCAATTTAATTCTTACTTTTCTGTTCCAAATTATTTATAGTCATCTAAACATGTGGCTGTCAGAAATAAATGCAATATTCCAGGTATGGTTAACCAACACAGAGTGAAGTAGAACCATTGCCTTCTGCCTTCTAACTTCTATACTTGTATTAATGCAATCTGAGCTCATTTTAGCTTTTCTTGGCAGTTACCTCACAAACCGATGACTCACACTGAGACAACTGTTTAATAAATGCACTAAAAATCTATGTCTGTATAACAGGAGATGTCACAAAGCTACATATTCCTCATTCAGCATTTGAGCAAGTGGGCATGCAAATTAAGATCAGAACTTTTCCTGCCAAATTCTACTTGTCATATTTCTGAATCTTGATTTTGTCCTGTAGCTGAATATAATCTAAAAGTGTGACAACCAAGCCTTCTGTTGACCATATCCCAGGATGCAGATAGGAGGCATGATGCTTCTTTACAGCACCCTGAAGCACATGGGGTCAAAAAAAGAGTCAGGACCTGAAATGACCCACAATAAGAGGGGACATGGAACTCAGAGGAATGCTGATGCACTGTCCAAATAGACAGGAAAACAAAAGATAGACCAATTTGTCCATGAATTTGGCCCCAGATGGCTCTAGTATTTCAAAAACAGGTAGTTAAATCTTATTTGAGGTATTGTGAAGGAAGGAATTGAGAATCTGACAGGCAAGAAACTAAAGTTCAGGAAAATTGTCCTAAGGGTTACAGTTGTTTGGAGTATGGGAAGGACTTAGTTCCTGGAAGAAAAGCTAGCAAAGACAAGGCAGGGAGCACAGTAGAATCCCAGGCCAGACCAGCTGAGACTAAGCAGAGCTTCTTACAGTCACAATCATGGGAACATAGGCTTGGTATTTCCTGATCTGAATCCAAGGATGATCACTCGCTGATCAGTAACTTGAAAGGGATTGATTCTGAGACTGAGAGAAGAGGGGGCAACGCCGGGGATGAATCTAGCAGGAGGTGTTTGCAAGTAATGGAGAAGACAGAAGTTGAAAAATGAATGGGAGTGATCCATGCCATCATTGAAGTCTCCAGTGAAAGTGTGGAAGAGAAGACAGCCTAGGACGGTCCTGTAATTCACACTGTTGCGATCCACACCACTCTTATCCTCCAAAGTTTTCTTTCTATTTATTTTTGTTCATTTTTCTTTAGGAAAAGTTGATTTATTTTAATGCAACTTTCCCTGAAATGTTTTTCTTCATGTTCGTTGGACCTTAATATAGCATTTTAGAAGGATATATGCCAAGACTTGGTGTTCAACACTTATGCCACACTTCATTATCATTTAACCTGCATGTCCTTCTCATTCAAAAGGATAATATAGAAAGAAATTAAATGCCTTCATAAATTTTAGTAAAAATGTTGCCCACTCTGCCAATCTCATAACCTCATTGATAAAGGAAATGAAGCTACCTTGGCATAGTTTTTAATTGAAATTAATGACAAATTCTAGTCACCTATTTCTATTGGCATAACCTCTATTAGTTTTGTTTTTTCAATTATTAAAGTCCTATGTGGCCTGAGTTCAGACTGGTTTTCTAAGCATAAATAAGCAATTTATTTTCTTAAATATTCTGCAAACTTATAATTTATGTTATATAAAATATTCCTTCATTCCCTATCAAGGGAAATGTTTGTTCATCTTTGATCCTTTTTATATACTCTAAATCCTATAATTTTGAAAGACTCCTGGTCATCATTTGGAGAGTTCAGCAGATGAGTGTCTGAAGTTCCTTTGGGCCAGATCTACAGAGTAAACAGATAATTTCTCAATAGAAGTCTCAAACTAGCAAGATTTGACCATGTTCAGACCATAGCTAATTTTGTTTGGCCTAAGCTTTGCCATACTCTAGATTGAACCCCAGAGGCACTGTGCCACTAACCTATACTCCCATCTCCTTTTACTATTTTTATTTTGAGACAAGTCTTGCTAAGTTGCCAAGCTGGCCTCAAACTTGTGATTTTCCTACCTCAGCTCCTGGGTTTCTGGGATAACAGGTGAGTGCCCACAGTGCCAAATTTTTTTAACTTAGTTGCCAACACTGAACACTGAGGACTTCACATAAAATCAGGATTCCTGGCTTCTCTTGAAACTTTGGAAGCTGTCATGCTTCTGGGATTCTCTTGTGGAACATTGGTTTGGGACTCAGCAGCTACCAACCCCTTAGGGTATAATGCAGTTTTGGTTTCAAAGTTTCTACTCAGCCCACTTAATTCATTCACCTTGGCTTCCTGGCCCCTTTTAAAATGGAGTTTGTAATTCCAGAGTTTAGGTTTTGCCATATCCTGGTACATTAGTCAGCTTTCTGTCACTGTGATAAACACCTGAGATAATCAACTTATAAGGAGGAAAGGTTTTATTTGGCTTACAGTTTTGGAGGTTTTATCCCATGGCCATTTACCCTTATTGCTTTGGGTACTGTAGTAAAACAGCAAACATATCACAGTAGAAGTGTTTTGTGAATCAAAGTTACTCACCTTGTGGCAGCCAGGAAGCAAAGAGACAGGAAGGGTCTGGGTTCCATTGTCCCCTTCAGACACACACCTCTAAATGACCTAACTTCCTCCCACTAGGTCCCACCTCCTAAGGGTTCCATCACTTCCCAATAGCATCAGGAGCTGAGGACCAAGCCTTCAGTACATAGGCTTTTTGAGAACATACAAGATCCACAGTATAGTACCTGGACTTAGTTTATTCCTTCCAGTAATAATCTTCTTAATCTGAAGCTAAAACTCCCCCAAATGAGAACTAAGACATATAGTTTAAGTTGTGAATAAATGTCTTCATAGTATCTACCTTTGTTTAGATTCTCACAACAACCCTGTGTTGTAAGTGACATTACTGCCCATCTTAAGGTGAAGACACCATGGCTCAGAGATGTCAGCCAGGTTGTCCAGAGTCAACTGCCTCCCCACACCTTCTATTCAAGTTCATACTTACTGGACCAAATATTCCCTGCCCCTAGTATTCAGATGGGTTTTCTTCCTTAAACTCAACATTTGGGGTTGTTTAGAGCTTTAGCCCTCTAAACATGCTTCCTCCAGGACTGTGAGAGTTGGGTACCCTCTCCTTCTTTGTGTTGCCCATTTTTAAATTGGGTCTCAGAAGTTACACCTCCTGTGACTTGTTGGCTGCCATTCTTTGTAGGCTTTAAGAAACCAGGGAATCTGTTAAACAAGTTTTTTAGATACACCGGTTAGAATGCTTAAGAATAAAACTGTCCTATAAAACCAAGTGCAAAGGAAAAGGGTAAATGAAGTGTGGATGAGAACTGTTATTATTTCTCATGAGTCAGGGAGAAGCTAAATTTACTGTCTGAAGTCAGAGCCTTAGAGGATCACCAGCTGTAATCTGGCAGTGAGTAAGTGGTTTTAGCACTTTCACTTGTCATTACAAATAAACTTGAAATTGAAGGAAAGTGAATACATCTTTCAGAAGAGCCTAGTGTTTTTGACCTGGATTTCTAGGGTGAGAACTGCACACAGATTCCTAAAACCTCATCTAGTCAAGCTGAATAAAATTTATACTCAAGGACATACATGTGGTCAGTAATTCATCAAATATTTACCAAGTGCCTACTTGTGCCAGAAATGGTACTAGATGAAAACTCAGGGCTTCATTAATTTTCTAATATTCATTTGAGGGCTTAATAAATGCAAACCCCACACTGGGCTCTGGAGATGCATCCCTTGCCCTTTTGAAGACAATGTTTCAGCAGAAGTCAGACTTTGAACAACAAATTACATTACTCATTAATTACAATTATAAATGCTACAAAAAGAAAATTTAGTATGTTTTCCATACTAAGTATGTGTTTTCTAACAGCTAGTTTCCCTGGTGAAAGATAATTAAGTTGCCATTTGCAAGAGTTATGAGTTGGGTGAAGGAAAGCAAAGGAAAGGAAAGGGTAAGCCTTCCAGGTCAAAGGAACAGGAAGTGGTAAGGACCTAAGGAGGAAAGAAACCTCTGTTTACTAGACCTGAAAAAGGCAACAGGTCAGGGGGTGACCAGTGACCTTGGCAAATGTCGCCTGTTAAGAAGCTTGAGATTTACTTTAAAAGCATTGGGAGACCATTAGGATTTTCAGCAGGATAGTGGTGTCATATTAGCATGTGTAAAGTGTGCAGATCTTTGAATGTAGTTCAGAGGTGTGGCAGGGATGGAGGCAGCATTCATTGGGCTACTTCAAGGGCAAGAGAAGAGTGAGGGTTCAGAGTAGGGTTTCTCAACAGCTGCATTATTGACACCTAAGGCCGGGTCAGTCTTCACCGTGAAGGCTGCCCTGAGCATTGTGGATGTTCAGCATCCCTGGCCTGTGGCTGCTGGATGGTAATATTTCTCTCGCAGTCATGATAACCAATCACCATCACAGATTATTGCTTGGGAGTTGTATTAGCTTTCTGCCATTGTAACAAATACCTGAGATAATCAGCTTACAAAGAGAAAAGGTTTATTTGGTTGACTGTTTCAGAGGTCCTAATCAATGATTGATTGACTCTATTGCATCTGGGCTTGTTTCTATCTAGTTGTCATATCATGGTGGAGAGTACATGGTGGAGCAAAACTGCTCACCTTATAGCTAGGAAACAAACAAAATATGACAAGGAGGGGTTGAGGATCCCATTATCCCCTTCAAGGGTATACCCCCAACGACCTAAAGACTTCCACTAGGCTCCACCTCTTAAAGGCTCCACCACCTCCCAATAGTGCTATCCTGGAGACAAAACCTCTAGCACATGTGCCTTTGGGGGACGCTTCATACCCACACTATAGCAGAAGGTAAAGTTGCCTATGGTTGAGAATTGCTGGTTTAACTTAGTGAGAAGAGAGGTGATGAGACATGAGTCAATCCAACCAGGAAGATTGAAGATCCAATCTACCCCTTTACAACTCAGTCCTGGAAATGACAACAGGCACTCCTGGGTAACAGGGCTGGGCATTTCCTCTGTGTCTCTGCAGTAGTGCATTTTGAACAACTCCTAACCTGGTGCCCTAGATTAAAAGGTCTTATTCTATATGAATTTTCACATTATTAAATGCAACACTGCCAGCCTCCCTGGAGTGCTGCTGTTTCTCTTTTGTGCACATGTAGTGCAGATTTCAAAGCATTGACAGCAAATTCCATGGTGCTGACACTATTCTGAAGTTCCTGGGAACCCCTTTCATGGCAAAATTATTCATTGTGTCTCCAGGGACCAAATGTTGGTAACAAAGAGCAAGCTGGCAACATGTGTGCAATGGAGGTAAAACAAGTCAATTTTAAAATTTATTTATGAAACTTCTGAGAGAAAAATGTAACTTGGTCTTCCCCATTATTCATCAAAAGTATATACCATCTCTTCTCATCAGTCCAAAAGATTCTGCTATAGGTTTAAATGCTGTCTGGTTTGTCATTTGGTCATGATTTATCAAAAAGTTTTGTTGATGGAGCAGTGTTGCCAGATGAAATACAGGACACCCAGTTAAGTTTAAATATCAGATAAATAATACACCCATTTTTATTACAAATATGTCCCTAATAATGCATGAGACATACTTACAATAATACAGCATTCATTGTTTTAAAGAAAGTCAAATTTATCTGGATATCCTGTATTTTTATTTACTAAATTTGACAACTCTTACAGAACAATGTGAGTTTCACTTTCAACTTGATAAAAGGGATATTTTAGGTGTATTTATTCACTTATTTAATGTATTTTTTCTTGTTTCTCAGAGGTTTTGAGGTGGCTTAATAAAGTTGTATCCTTTTAGGTGAGTCAATTGTCAATTAGGGTTCACTTATTATTACTGAAGAAAAGATGATCCTTAAACAACAATGAGGATTCTCTCCTCAGGCTGTTGAAGTAGAGACCTGGCAGGAAATGACAGTGGTCCTGAGAGATAGTTAATGCCCTCAAGCAGCTCATCTGAGTATTCTTCCATCCATGGGACCTCTCCCTAATGGCATCTATTTTCACATTGAAAAACTGGAGTAGAATGTATAACAAACATGATGTGGGGCATGGGGGTCTTTCTCACCTTTTAGCCCTCCTGCTTTACCCCTTACTCATTAATCCTAAAGAAAAAGCCAAACCTCATACCTCCCATGCATGGCTCTCATTCATTTTGATCTCTTAGGATGGATTTTCTAAAGGTCAAGAGGAGCCATCCATAAAAGCTCTGGAGTTCCAGCAAATAGGTCGAATGCAACACAGAGCCAGTATCCTGAACTAGTAAGGTTGAAATGGATCCAGAGACAGCAGAAGTTCTTTAAAACTGTATAATATCATGAAGACTTTGGAGAAAAGTGTAATGAGAGAGAGAGATTGAAAGCAGTGCCTTTTTAAATATATTCACTCTCTGACAAAAACAACAGTGTTGAGCTGACATATCCTTAGCCTTGGCCTTTCCAAAGTTTAGAAATTGGCTGAAACATGGGGTAACAAGTACCACCTGAAACTGAAAATGTATCTCTCAGGTCTCAACTTTATATGATCTTTCTTGGAAAAAGAGAGAGGCATGGACACGAAAAGCAGGCCTGTAGTATGCTGTTTTTAAGTCCTATGGGTATAGAACGAGGATTGGGATAGTTGGGTCAAATGGTGGTTCCATTCCAAGTTTTCTAAGGAATCTCCATACTGCTTTCCAGATTGGTTGCACCAATTTTCAGTCCCACCAGCAATGTATGAGTGTGCCTTTTCCCCCACATCCTCACCAACAATTATTATTGTTTGTATTCTTGATAACTGCCATTCTGATTGGCGTGAGATGAAATCTTAGAGTAGTTTTGATTTGCATTTCTCTAATTGCTAGAGATGTTAAACATTTTTTCATAAATTTGTTGATACTTGCCCCACATCATGTATATCTTCTTCTGAGAAATGTCTATTCAGCTCCTTAGCCCATTTATTGAATAGATAAAGAAACTGTGGTATATATACACAATGGAATATTATTCGGCATTAAAAGAGAATAAAATTATGGCATTTTCAGATAAATACATGGAGTTGGAGAACACTCTGCTAAGCAAAATAAGCCAATCCCCAAAAACCAAAGGCATAATGTTCTCTCTGACAAGTGGATGCTGATCCATAATGGAGGAGGGGGCATGGGAAGAATGGAGGAACTTTGGTCAAAGGGGACGAAGGAAAGAGGAGGGGACATGGGGGCAGGAAAGAAGGTGGAATGAGACATCATTGCCCTAGGTACATGTATGACTGCAAATATGGTGCAACTCTACATCATGTACATCCAGAGAAATGAAAAGTTGTGCTCCATTTGTGTACAATGATAATGTATACCTAATTAGAATAAATAAATTTTAAAAAAGAAGAAAGAAAAAATTAAATTAAATTAAATTAAGCTTTAAAAAAAAAGAAAAAAAGAAAAGTAGGCCTGACTGCCCCATGACAAGAAGACATGAGCAAGGTCATCAGAGCTGTGTACCCATCAGGGCTCTGGCATAAAGACATGCAGCAAGGAATTCTCCAGAATATCATCTTCAGTCACTCATTAGAAAAGTCTAAATAAACAAAAAAATCTTCAGGTGGCTCAGAGTTCTTACAGACCATTATTGTCTGAGTAACTTTTATGACTCACAGCAGTGAAGGATGATAAGAGGGTGTAAATATCCTCTTTTCATAATAGAGAAACAGAGGCAGTGAGGATAACTAAGATCAGGTCAACAAGTAGTTCACAACAATTCTTTCATTTTCATTTTTATATATTATTTAAAAGTTTAAACATATAGAAAATAGTATAGTAAGCCCTTATTCACCCAACACTTAACTGCAATTAAGTATCAGCTCATGATCAATCTTGTTTTATCATTCTCTTTTCTCTTTCTCATTATTTTAAAGCAAATATCAACAATTATATAACTTCATCAAGAATGTTTCAGTATGAATCTCTGACAAATATTTTTTCTGAATGCAGTCATGTTGCTAATTCCATACCTAAAAAAGAATTAATTTCCCCAGTAGCATCAACCATCCAGTTACTATTCAAATGACCAATATTCTCATAAATGTCATATTTTTTAGTTTCTTAAAACTGTGATCCAAATGAGGCCTATATGTTCAGATTAGTTGATATATATATATATATATATATATATATATATATATATATATATATCCCCACTCCATATTATTTTTCCTTGTAATTTACTTGTTCTATAAAGGTTACCATAGTATAGATTGTTCTGATTGAATCCCTGATTCAATGTATTTTAATATATATTTCAATTTATTTTAAACTATATATATTTCAAATTAATATTGAAATATATATTTTAATGTATTTTTCTATCCTCTGCATTTCCCATGAATTGGTAACAGAGACTTGATCTAATTTTGCAAAATTTTTTTCATATGTGATGCTGTCTACTTCCAGGAGGAAACATACCTTGTCTGGTTCTCTTCTTTCTCAAGTTATCTGCTATTAATATTCAAATCCTGAGCATCTTAATTCATTACTGATAGTGAAAAGGTGATATTTTAGTTCACTCTTTTTTATCTATTAGTTAAAATACATCCATAAAAAGAAATTTTCCTCTTCTCTCAATGTGTCCAGTGGCACAGAGCATAGAGGAAAGAAAATTTAAATTTTTTTCCTTATGTACCCCTTTTTGGTATAATGTTTTTAAAAGTAAGTTGAAATACTAGCACTTCCCAGTATGATCAATTGGATTTCAATGTGCTATTAAGATAATTAATTTAAATACATTTGATAAATCAGACAGAAATTGAAGGAATTGAACATTTAAAACAAGTAACAAGCTTGTATCAGTAATTAAAGAAAATACATTTAAACTGAAATATAATATGCATACTTTAAATTCACTACTTTAAAAATACACAATTCAGTTGTTTTTAGTATATTATAAAGCTGTACAATCATCACTATCTAATCCTGTAACATTTTTATAAACCCCCTCAAAAAACCAATACCCACTAGCAGTCATTCCGTATTCCTTCCTAACCCAACTCCTGGCAACTGCTAATTTATTTTCTGTCTTTGGATTTACCTGAAAATACATTACTTTTTCCTTTTTTGTTTGCACCATTCTGGGGATCCAACCCTGGACCTCATGCATATTAGGCAAGTGCTTTACCATTAAGCTACATCCCTAGCCCTTGAAAAAACATTTTTACAAACACATTTTTAACATTTAAGATAATCAGAAAGAAATTTCAACAAATTGCAAAGTATTTGTATCATACAAATATAGAAAATAACTTAGAAATAGCTGGATGCTGTGGCACATGCCTGTAATTCCAGTGCTGGGGAGGCTAAGACAGGAGAATTGCAAGTTTAGGCCAGCCTCAGCAATTTAGCAAGCCACTAAATAACTTGATGAGACTCAGTCTGAAAATTAAAAATTAAAAAGTCTGGGGTTGTAGCTCAGTGCTAAATTGCCCCTGGCTTGAATACCTAGTGCCTGACACCCCCCACCCAAAAGAAGTTAGAAATAAATTTTTAAAATACCACATAACTGGATGATTAACAATATGCTTACTTGACTCATGAATTAAAGTCCATGGCTGGTAATGTTAATATTTATACTATGTAGGAAATTTCTTTCTTTGAAACTATTTAAGCCTAAATTGAAAAATGTTAAACATCAGTGTAAAGGTATGTGAAAGTGCTTCAAAATGGTTTTAAAGAATTATGAAGGAAAAGAAAGAACAAAGGGAGGAAGACCACCGGTTTAAAGAACAATTGGCAGGAAGTAGAACCATGCTAAAAGTGATGACTGCTAACCTGGGGACTGGATCAGCAGCAGGAAGAGAAGATGTGGCAAAGCTGGAGTATCAGAACAAGACTCGCTCCTGCTGCTGGCATCACCTTTCAGGCCAACAGCTGCTCTGCTGGAAGTGAGAGTGCTTCCTGCTTGATTCCATGAGCATCACTCGGTCACTAAAACATAGGTGCATCTTCACTGCCTCCTTTTCTTCATTATCCTGCAGTCATGACATACATCCCCACAGCTTCTTCTGCTTGATATTCATACAAATGCTAGTTCCTTCTCCATTACCTATGCTGTATAAGAATCCCTCTCAAAAGTTAAGCAATTTCTAGTGATTCTCAATTTCTGATTCTGTGCCATAATCAGTAAACAGCCATGTATGCTAAAACTCTTTAGGCAATAAGAATAGTATAGGGTCTTGGACCTCTAAACCCAGATCCATCCTCTTGCTTTACCAGGAAAAAGTGACAGAGCAAAAACCATAGGATTCCTGTAACTATGGATTTTGTTAGCAAGAACAGGAAGGCTCATTGCTCTTTTCTCTGTTGTCCTTTCTTAGACCAGTGGCCAAGAAAAAATACTTACATATGAAACTCCAAGTTGTTTGAAAATTTAGTGTAAAACAGCAGCTATACCTTTTGCTTTACCTAAAACTGCACTGCTAAAAAAAATGTCAGGTGATAACCACGTAAGCCAAGATGTAAGGGTTCACAGATGGACAGCTATGAAGCCATTGGCTAAATGACAATAGGACATCTGCTCTGAATCTGTCACACAGATTGAGCCAAGACAGTCAGATCTGCAAATAAAATATTTCCAATATTTTTTCCTCTTTTATTCACAAAGAATAGCATAAGCTGGATGAAGAAGAAAATTTTTCCAAGATAAACAACCTGGGAAAAGGTCATGCTATTTCCTTTGCAGTGCTAGAGATTTAACCCAGGAGCTCACACATGCCAGGCAAGTGCTCTACCACTGAGCCACATCCCTAGTGCAAAAGCCATGCTATTTTAAACATGGAGTACATACAAGAGACTTCCTTGTTCCCAAGATCAGGGGAATTTATTTCCCTTAATGGCAACTTTCATAATTTTATGCCAACTCTATCTGATACATAACGCTTCAACCTAAGTCTAAAAGAAGATGCTCAACTAAAATGAGCCAGCAAGTGGTTATTCTATGCCCAACAGAGGTTTCTGCACATTTAGTTTTACCACAATTATGAAGGAGGAAAAGTCCCCTCTAAGAAACCAACTCCTGGCTATCACCTTTCTCTTCTCTTTCTATTCTCCCATGATTTCTCTCCAGGATAACATATGCACAGACATTTGCAAAGTAATGACTATTGTGTGACAATGTATGCAGACTTCAGAGTAAAATCAAAGAGAGTATAAATCAATAACATACACGTTTTTAATCAACTCAAGCTCATTAATTGTATTAATTTTGCAGTTGAGGTCCATTTACCTTTTTCTTGAATAATGTAGAGGTTCTTTTAAAAATACAATAGTATAATAATAATCCAGTTATATTGATATAAAAATCAATCAGAAGTTTAAGATGCAAAAAAAATTCAAATGAGTACCATCAATGATGACTACTATATTGTAATACTGAGCATAATACACATACATATGCACACACACACACATACTCATTGAAATCTTGGCATTGAAGGGTTAAACATTTGCAGTTTCAGCCATTCCCCGTGAGCTCTAATTTTCACCTCCAAATTTCAATCAGCTGTGGGGAAGAACGTCATTAAGCTTTAACACATCTTGCTGAAGTTCCCACTGTGATTGCTCAGACCTTTGGTTGTCATAAGTAATGCACCAGACAATCCAAATTGATGCAAGTAGATTTATTTGAAAGCCTACTACACATGAACACTACACTAAGATTTTGAAATAAGTGAGTGTGATTAATATATAGCCACTCTTATCGACATGAGTAGAAAGAAAGAGAAACACAGGTGGAACTCATAAGGAAGGGAATGGGAAGTTGGGACTCCAAAAACCAAGGTTACTCTCTCTTTCCTGTCTTAAGGATTTCCTTGCCTCTGTTTTTTTTTTTTCAGTGCCTCTGACTTCAGTTTTTTCTACTTCCTCCTCTTGCACATGCATAAAAATTGCCACCATAGCCCCAAAGGATAAATGAATCTTGGTATTATGAATCTTGGTATACCTGAGCTTCTTAGTCTCAATTTAAATATCACTAGAGTATCATCAGATTGGCCCAACACATCTTTGACTGTCAGACCAAGGACCAAAGCTACGTTTTGGAAGGACTATCTTTGAGACCAATACACACCCAGATCTTGTCTCCTGTTTCTGCCTTCTTGCTTACATGGAGCCATGGTCATGGTTGATGTACAGATACATAGGCCTCCAGAACCTGGCACTTTATCTTTAATATTAATATTATCACCCTCTTCCTCTCTTGCCATAAGATGGATACAATTTTATTTCTAATGTTTTCTATCAAGGTTGTCTGCCTTGAGTTTAAACTCTATGCATTAATTTTAAGTCAAGCCCAGAAAGACAAATACCATATGATTTCACTCATATGTGGAATCTTAAAAACGTTGATCTTATAAAGAGTAGAATGGTAGGTACAAGAGACTGGGAAGAGTAAGGGGGAGAAGGCTGGGGACAAAGTTGGTTAGGTAGGAAGAATAAGCTCTAGTGTTCTATGACACAGTGGGGTGAATACAGTTAATAATAATGCAGTATATATCTCAAAATAGAAAATTTTAAATATATTTATGATAAGTAATAAAATTTTTAATGGATATGCAAATGAACCTGAGTTGATCATTACCCATGGTATACATGAAACAAAACATCACATTGATGGACTGGGGTATAACTCAGTAGTAGAACCCTTGCCTTGCAGGCAAAAAGCCCTGAATTAAACCCCCAGCACCACAAAACCAAAAGCAAAACATCACATTGCATGGGCATATGCCTGTTCTTTTAGTTATAGCAGTGAATTAGCTGACTAAAACAGAAATTGGTACCAAAAAGTGGGGTTATTGCTGTGACTAACCTGACAATGTGGATCAAAAGCTTTTTGAGTTTTTTTGGAATTGGTAGGAGGAATTTTGAGATGTTTAGCAGTGCACACTGGAAATGCTTTAGGTTATTGTAAACAGAGCCTAATGGCTGATTTTGGTGGGAGCTCAGAAAAACAGAATGCCAATAGGACTGTGAACAGTGAAGACAGCGCTCAAGAGGGTTTAGAGGAAAAGGAGAACCCTATTGGTAATTGGACTATAGGCCATTCTTTTTATGTTCTGACTCAGAAGTTGCCTGCATTTTGCCAATGTCCTGAGATTTTCTGTGTGGCTGATTTTAAAAGTGATGAACTTCTTTATCTGGGGGAAGAAATTTCTAGGTAGCATAGAATTCAGGAAGTGGCATGGGTATTGCTGGTGGCTTTTAGCCAAGTTTTTTTTTGTGTGATATTCAGGAGCAGAAATCAGAGCAAAAAGATTTGAAAAACTTGGGCTTGAAAGGTAGGAGTAAAACTGGGACTAAGAATGTTGCAGTTGTTAAAGACCTTACTGCCACTAAAGAAATGCTAAAGACTTTGCCCAGAGACAAGAAGAAATATGGCCTAAGGGAATCTCAGGAATTGGCAAGACTGCATCCATCTCAGACTCAAGGAAATACAAGTAAAAATTCTCTTGAGAAGAGATTAGTGAAGCACCCTTCTTGCACAAGCGAGCCTAGAAAGTTTTTGCAACATGTTCAGCTACCCAGGCACTCAGAGACTGCTGGAGGTTTGACTACTGCTTGAGATGGTGGCAGACCTTGGCGTCAACCATGTAGTGCTGGGTTTTGCAGGAATGCAGAATGCTGGAGTTAAGGGGTCATGGAGGCTTCCATCAAGATTTCAAAGGAAGGCCTTGGAGGTCAGGCAAGGTGCAGCAGGGTCAGAGTCCCTGCGGAAACCTCTGAGAAGTCAAGGTGTGGAGATGTCAGAAGGAGGCTGAAGCTGCTGTGGAGACCCCTGAGATTAAGAAATGCCAGTAACATGGGACATTGTCCTAGTAAAGCTGCAGCAGAGACAAGCCAACAGATAGGACACTTGGTCTACAAACAAGGCATTAGGGCAGAGCTACTTATGTAGCTCTTTGGAGAGGCACATCATGCCATGTGCTCCAGAAGCAGGACACAGAACTACAGGACCTGTTTGCCCAGCTGGATTTTAGTCTTGCTTTGGTCCCATCCCTTCTTTATATGCCCCTATTTTTGTAAATGGAAATGTTTACTCTGTACTTTGTATGTTGGATATTTGTAAATTGCTCTTAATTTTACAGGCACTCATAATGTGAGATTGCCTTGAGCCTCAGAGACAATTTTGAGCAATCTTGGAACTGTTGAGACTATAGGGACTCTTGGGACTGGACTAAATGTATTTTGCATTGTCAGAAGAGTGTGAGTTTTGGGGGGGGCCAGGGGTGGAACATTCTGGTTTGAATGTGGTGTCCTCCAAAAGCTCAGATGTGAGACAATGCAAGTTTTGGAGGAGAAATAATTGGGTTATAGCCTTAACCTAATCAGCAAATTAATCTCTGATGTGATTAACTGAAGGGTGATGGGAGAATGTAGAGAAGAGCATGAGTTGTGTTGTGCTAGGCTGTGCCCTGGAGGAAGTAGTTCATTGAGGGTGTGGCTATGGGGTATATATTTTGTTTCTGGAGAGTGATGTCTCTCTCTCTCTCTCTTTCTCTCTCTCTCTCTCTCCTCTCTCTGCGTGTGTGTCTCTTTCTCTCTCTCTCTGCTCTCTGGTCATGATGTGAGCCACTTCCCTCTGCCACCCTCTCCCACCATGGTGTTCAGCCTCACCTGGAGCTCTGAGGAATAGAGCCAGCCTTCTAAGGACTAAGACCTCTGAAACCATGAGCCCTCAAATAAACTTTTCCTCCTCTACAATTGTTCTGGTTAGATCTTTTAGACACAGCAATGAAATAGCTGACTAAAACACCTGTAGTCCCAGCTACTCACGTGGTCAACTCAGGAGGTGTCAGGTTTGGTCAGGGTCCAAGATGCCCAAATAAGGAAGCTGGTCAGCAGAGCTGCAAGCCAGATGTGACGTCACTAGTGGACACGCCTCCTGTCAATCAGCGAGTTTTCCTGACCCATCAGGAAGGACTTTGGCCTCCTCTTCCTGTACCCAACCCCTCCTCTTCCTGACCGGGTTTTCTTGAAATTCTCTATGCACAGAATCTCCGACACCATTTCTCCCGACCCGCTCTGATGGATGGGGGATCTGGTCCGAGGGCTCGCCTTCCAATAAAGACTTGCTGAGTGGCTTAATTCATCTTCTCCTGGTCGTGTGAATTTTACATAATGGTGCCAAAACCCGGGAGGGTTTTGAACCTCTTCCGCACTGCGGTTGAGGCAGGCCCTTCGGACCAAGAGAATTCCTGAGTCACTCCCTGTCTTCCCCACCTGGACCAACAAGAGTGAGGTAAGTCCCCGCTTCCTCTGGCTTCTCGGCTTTCCCCTTCCCCACCGTTCACTCCAGAGGCCCATCTGTAAGTCGCATGTGCGCCTAGGCCCTCTGTCCGGCGGGCACTGTGTCCGCTGAGGCCGCGAAGATTGGAAAGACGTTTCCAGTCTCCGTGTTAGCCGATCGCCACTGCCGTCCGGGCCCCGGAAAGTTTCGGAGGACACTTCAATTTTCCGCCTGGCCCCGTTCTCCCGTGGGCGCGAGCATTCCTTGGGATGCCAATTTATGTTCTTGTCCACTCCTCCCAGGGCCGCCAAGAAATCACAAGGAACTTTTGATTTTTAAATCTTCACTGATTTGGCTATTTTTTTATCACTGAATGGGGAAACGAACAGATTCCTTTCACCAAGGCTTTGTTGGAAGCGAGCTCTCGCCCCTCCCTTCTTTCCCCTCTGTTCTGTCCTTTCGAGTTCTTCTCGCTGCGCTCTCCCCCCTCCCCTCTCCAAAGCCGAAGCAATGTCCCAGCAGTTTCTGGCCC
>CM053407.1:99728798-99874242 GCA_028644305.1 Xerus rutilus
GGCTCGCCTTCCAATAAAGCCTTGCTGAGTGGCTTAATTCATCTTCTCCTGGTCATGTGAATTTTACAGGAGGACCATTAGAGCCCAAGAGTTTGAGACATGCCTGAGAAGCATAATGAGACTCCTTTTAAGAAAAATCATATTGTACCTAATAAATATGTATAAATGCTATAGCTCAATTAAAATAAATTAATTTTAATAATTTTACTCAATGCATTCTCAACCAACTCCCTGACAAAATGTCTGTCCACACTAAGCAAAATACAACTCAGCACAATACAACTCATGCTCTCCTCCAAATCCTGCCCCTGTTTGTCTATTTCTGGTGCCCTGATCTACAGTCCTTAATACTGGTGAGCCCAGCATCTCTATGTGGGTTACTCAGCTTTATTCTTGTTTTTAGTGGTAGAAATGGTAGGATATCATAGACTTCAAACACATGAGAATGTGTTAGTCTCTACAGATAGAGGATATTTTGACCCTGTTATTTTTTTGAGTCTGTGATTATAAAAACAAATCTTTTATTGAAAATTATGTAACTATTGATAAACTTTAGTTCAGAAATTATTTACTAAATTGAAATTCATTGACTTATTTATATCTGCTGATAATTTAACATATAAAGTGTTTCCATTTGTTTTTGTTTCACTGAAATTCATTTCTTTGGGATGAGTTATTTTGCATATTTCATTTATTTTCATTCTCTAAATCTTGTTTAATCTGTTCTACTGCCTCATGCTACTAAAATGGAATCACCAACTGGCAGGCTACATGAGTCAGGGTCCTGGCAGAACACTTACTGCCCATCCAAGTAGGAATTGGGTTTTTGTTTAGAAGATTGCTGTTATATCTTTTATTAAATATTATTCAAAAAACTAACATTATACAACATTACTTGCATTTCAAGGGTTTCTAATATTTGATATGCAAGTGATAAAAAATCTTTTCTGGTCCAGACTTTTTTTTTCCAGATAAGTAAAATATAATGAAACACAGGAAGAAAATCTCAAGCTTTATTGTTTCAGACTCCATTTGAATTTGACCACTGGCTTACAATTCAGTGAGCTATCCTCTAATCAAATCATTGTCATTGGAGAATCCAGAGTTAAATTAACAAATAACTGTTCTCATGGATGGATGATGGATTTTTGTTTAGGGGGTTTGGAAAAATTAGGATCCCTACATAAATAATCACTCAGTGCACATATCATGTCATTGCAATTGAAATATTTTGTCCTTTCTTCCTTTTCTGAAATATTTTTAAAGAAACAGTTAATAAAATTTCAACAGTAAATTTAAATAGTGCATTTTCAACATGCTTTATACAAATTTTTTTCTAACAGGAGCGGCTTATTTCTGTTTCCTCCTCTGGTCATCTTAGCTCTGTGCATAAATGTATTGAGTTTACTTGTGTTCTGTACAATTGAGAAAGAATAAATGCCCTATATTTGAGGACATCATTTCCATTGTTGCTTGGTTGAAAAAGAAGCATCATGGTATTTGGAAGCTCTACTGTTTCCCTACAAAAAAGGAATATAGCTTGCTTTGTATTAATTTCAACAGAGAATCACAAATGAACAGTGAATTAAAGCTCAATTTTTGGTGTTCAAAGCTCCCATGGATACCCAAAACATCCTCATGAATTTTTGTTTGCTTGTTTATGTGGTGCAGAAGATAATACTCAGGGTCTCAAGCATGTTAGCCAAGTGCTCTACTACATACATCCTCAGTTTGCTTTCTTCAGTTTTGAGGCAGGCAAAAGCAGGTACAAAACAACTAACCAAAGAATAGTTGTGATTTGAGGAATTTGTTTCCTTACATGGGCAAATGATTCCACATTTCTTTCTAACATAGTAGTGGTGCCATCAATGCAAATTGATGCCTGTGTGTTTGCTGCTGTCTTACACTTTATCTGTCTCTTGAGATGGAACCTATTGGTTTCATTCGGGTCTTATGCCAGTGGTTCACAGTCAGTTGGAATTACTAAAGAGACTTCTAAATGAAGAAAACATTTACAGAGATTGGGCAGGGTTAAGGGACAAACTGGGTATGTGGAGGCTCACAAAGATCAATGAGAAACTATATCATTTCAGTGCTTAACGTGGCAATGGTATTACCAGAGGCTGGGTGAAAGTTAGAGTTCTGGAAGATTCTATTTATAGAGCAATACCTTCCCTACTAGAACCATGCCAGGGCAGGGGAAAAGAAGGCAAAATGCATACTCTGACTATTCTCTTTAACTCTCTGCGGCCCAGTGTCAGTCATTGCCTCCCATTAGCCAAATTCTTTAGGAAGCCTGAGAACAAGACAGCATGGGGGACAACATTGATAAAAGCCAGCATCCCATCACACACAGCAGAATAGAAGGTGGTATTTTAATTTAAATCTTGAATGTCCCACAAAGACCCACATTTTAAAGGCCTGGTCTCCAACCCATGGTATTATTGGGAGGTGGTGGAATCTTTAGGAGGTAGAGCCTAGTGGTAGGAAGTTAGGTCATTGTGGAAGGGCCTTCAAGGGGATATTGGAACCCCAGCCTTTTCCTGTCTCTCTTGCCTCCCCAACTGTCATGATATGAACAAACATCTTCCCCACATGCTCTTGCCATAATGTACTATGCTGTCACTGACCTCAACCAACGGGACCAAACAATTATTGACTGAAATTTCTGATTCCATGAATTCAATCTTTCTTCCTTATAAGTTGATTATATTGTGTATTTTGACCCAGTGATGGAAAGCTGACAGAGAACAGATCAAGGAGTTTGAGATAGTAAGGAATAGCATATGACCAGCATTGTCCCTTCTACTAGGCTAATTCAAAGGACCAGGTTTCTGGCTGGCTGTGGAATTGGTTTATAGTCTACACTAATCACTAGTGGTTTGCCTATTGTCTGAGTCCTAATAGTTCCTTGAAGGTGTTTCCTCTGCTTTGTGCTATGCTAGGGAGTTCTTGCGCAGGTGGAGCATCTCTATAGCTCTCCCACTTCTCCCACTTCTCCCACTCCCCATATTCACCTTGTAAGTGTCCCCTCTGAGATTCTGCCAATTCCCCAGGGACAACAAAGGCATAAAGACTGATCCTGTTTCTGAGGGTTTAAAAATTAAATTGAAAATAAAAATTCTAATCCTTCTCAGTAATTTTGGGAAAATACTTTTAGTAAATCTTGTAATTTTTTTCTTTTTTTTTTTTTGCCAGATTTTAAAAGGAATTAATTCTTTGTGACAAAGGCTAGAAATTCAGAGCTATTTTTTGTTGCAAGTATTTTGTGTTGATTGTTAATTATTATTTAGATAAAAGTGACATTTATTTCCTTAATAATCTATGAGAAATTGCATACAGTTTTGCCCAAGAATTCCATGAGTTCAATATTGCTTAACATTGGTTTAATTTTTGCTATTTTAGTTCTTGCATATTCTTCTGTTCCTTTTTCTAGCAGGGTTCTAATTATCCATCCAGATATCAAGTTGAAGAGGCAAAATGCTTAAATTTTTGCTTTATCAAACATATATTTTAATCATCAAATATTTAACATTTAGAAGCTTTCACAATCCTTTTCCATTATTTTCAATCTTGATAAATACAGATGTTTATTCTGACTTTTCTATACAAATACTTCATTATAAGCAGTTTCCTAGCTATGCCAAGGTGTGATTTTAGTGGCTGTGTAATATTTTATCTAATGGAAGTACTCTAACTTAAGTAGCTCCCCTAGTTTTGGACTTAAAGTTATATCCCATTTCCCTATATTATTACTATTACTTAGAATACACTCTTACTAGTTGTTATTTGCATATCTAATTATTCCATTATGACTATTCTCAGAAATACAATCAGCAAATTAAATGACATGAAATTCTACAGACTTTTGAATCATTTTTCCAAAAAATTTCTCTCAGGATATAATTTTGCTTCTGATCAAATATAGACATAAAGGAGAGAAAACACCCAAAGTGCATCATAGTGTATTACTGTGATAGCAGCTTGAAAAACATTTTAAAGTTGATGTAAAAAAAAAGATCACTTAAGCCATTAAGAAAAATCAAAGTAAATATTACATGAAATAGCACAACTCTCTCTCTCTCTCTTTAGTTTTCAATGGACTTTATTTATATGTGGTGTTGAAAATCAAACCCAGTGCCTCACCCATGCTAGGCAAGCACTCTACCACTGAGCTACAACCCCAGCCCCACAACTTTCAAAGTGACTTTATTTAGAATCTCTCTGTCCCTTCTGAGTTCTCACAAAGCCTAGTTCTTCCCTGGCCCTTGAGTGTTCTAGAAGGCCCATCATTTCTTTGGTTATTTACTTATTTACTTGTAATCAAGATGCTTAAGGTCACTGTGCAAAATAGTGTCCAGGAAATCTGCTTTTAATAAAATCACGAGCTATATACCCATGTACTTGAAAACAACGGACACTTCTATAAACTTCTGTCTGCTCTCCTTAAAGAGTTCTTCAAGGTGATAAGACTGTTGGGAGCTCCAAGGCCAGTGTATGGGCACAGCAGGGACTCAAGAGAGTGAGCATCACTGTGCCAAGCTTTTACTTGAGAGTATTTTCCAGACCTGAAGATTTTGTTTTTTACAGCTGAATGAAACTTCAGCATTCACATACCAAACAACTGCAGTTGCAACATAAAAAACAAAGAGAAAAGAACCCCAGGGCCTGACCAAGGTCTCTTCTGCCCTCCTCTTTTTCTACATACACACACAGCCAAAACTGAGACTGATGACATTTCAAAGAATTGAAAGCAAACAGATTTTATTGTCTGGCTATAATATAAAAAACTAATAATAATCATAATAATAGACATCCCGCAAAATCATATAGTTCTAAACCATAATGAAAATTAGAAAATAGTTTGAACTGAACAATTTTCAGTATGTAGTATGAATATAAAAACTCTTAGCATTCGGGTAAAACCATGCTTAGTGGGAAATTACAAACATTAAAAAATGTTCAAACATAATGACTCAATTATAATGATTAATAGTGTAAAAAAACAGATGGAATTGTGTAATCTAGCTAGAAAACATTGCTTTAGGTCATGAATTTCACAGTAAAGTTAAGGACAGTTTTTTTAATGAGAATTTGAAATTGAGAGAAATAGTCCATAATTTATTCTTGCTCACAGAATCAAATGCTCAGGAAATGTCAAGAAACCTTAAGGTAACTGCTGTAGTTTGGATCTTGAATGTTCCCTAGAGGCCCATGTATTAAAGACTTGATCTTAAGCTTGGCATTATTGGGAGGTGATGAAAACTTGAAGATGTGGGGCTTACTATGACGTCACTAGGAGTGTGCCTTCAAAGGGGATTATCAGAGACTGGTTTCTTCCTCTCTCTCTCTTTGCTTTGTGATCACCATGAGATGAGTAGCTTTGCTTTACCACATTCTCTCACCATTATGTACTGCCTCACCACAGGCTCAAAAGCAACAGGGCAAATCTACCATGGGCACAAACCTCTGAAACTGTGAGCCAAAATAAATCTTTCCTCTTTTTAAGTTGATTGTCTTGGGTATTTTTCACAGTAACATAAAGCTGACTACAAATAACCTTATTCCTAAAATTTTTACCCAAAGAATAATTAAATATAACATTTTCAACAATGAAAGGTACAGTTATGCCAAAAGCCTGCCTTGTATGTATGACAAATGGTACAGTAAAGTCCTCTTACTTGAGGACTGATCTTTTCTCTTGAAAATAATTATTTAAAAGGTTGTGTCAACATTTTATTATAAAAGAAGGAGATTTCTTTTTGTCTTTGCAGTCTCTTTAGTAGACTGCCTGTGATGTGTATCACAATATGGTTTAACATGTATTCCAGAACAGGACTATTTTTTTCCTACTTTAATTTTGTGGAGAGGTTTTCTGGACATTTTGTATTTAATTATATTTCCTCAACACTGGAAATGCTCTACATCTTGATTTGAGTGGGGTGACATGAGTGCAAACACATAAAAATTCTTCAAGCTTTGTGTACATTATTCTTGATAGATTAGATTTGAAATTAAGAAGAAAGAAATAAAATGTCAATTAAAACACTGCATTTGGCTTTTCTACAAGTTTAAGAATGTCCTGGGCAGAAGCCTTACCTTTTCAACCTTACCTTGCTTTTCCAACCTTGCTTGAGAGTAGCTATGACCTGAATGAAGTATGGTTTCCTCCTAATATCCTCCATCCAAATCTCATGTTTCTGCGTCACATTGGTAGAACCCAACTCATATCTAGCAAGAGATTAGAAAAATGTAATTTTTGCTTCATAACCAAAGTAGGTCCTTCACATCAGTGGGTTCTGTATCTGTGGATTCAATCAACCATGGATCAAAAATATTTGAACAAAACATTTGCATCTGTATTGAACTTGTACACTTTTTCTTGGCATTATTCCCTTAACAGTATGTGGTAACAAGTATTTGCATAGGATTCATGCTGTATTATGTGTTATAAGTAATCTAGGAATTATTTTAAAATATATGGGAGGATATGTGTAGGTTCTATGCAAATACTGCACCATTTTATAGAAAAGCCTTAATCCTTCACACATTTTGATATTTGCAGGGAACCCAGGAACCAATACCCCATGACTGAGAGCTGGCCTGTATTTCAAATAGATGGTGGATGCAAAAAAGATTGAGATAACTGCAAATGACTAAAACATATAAGGAAAAAAAACTCACCTTCCCAATGTAAGAATATAAATGAAGACAGTTAGAATGGGGTTTATTGTCCTCAGTTACAAGCAAACTTGCAAGGATTAAGGAATATCAAGAGTTTGTTCTTGCAGTTACAAAACTATAGTGGGGCCCAACCAGACAAAAATATATAAGCTTATAAAAATACTGAAGTTGCCAAGGATTAGAGCCAAACTGCCAGTATCCTTGGATACTTCAGAAAAAGAAACAGTGCCTGTGTGCTTGGCTTGGATTCATCACTGGAGCATTCTTCAATCTGCAAAGATTAGGGAAATGCACCTTGGATGGCAAATCATGGAGTGGGGCTTTTTCATTTGCAACAGATTATTGGTCAACATCCAAACCAAGGAAAGTAAGATGTTCCATATCTCCACTACAATAAGGGTAAGATATTACCCCTGTTGTAGTTTGAATGTGAGGTGTTCCCCAAAAGCTCACATGTGAGACAATGCAGGAAGGTTCAAAGGAGAAATTATTTGGGTTGTGAGTCTGAACCTAATCAGTTAATTAATCCCATAACGGGGATTAACTGAGTGTTAACTGAAGTGGTAGGGTGTGGCTGGAGGAGGTGGGAATTGTAAGCTTGGCTTTGGGGTCTATATTTGTATCTCGCAAGTGGATACCACTCTCTCTGCTTGATCACCATATGAGCTGCTTCCCTCCACCATACTTTTGCAACATGATGTTCAGCCTCACCTTGAGCCCCGAGGAATGGACCTGACTATCTATGGACTGAGATCTCTGAAATGTAAGCCTTCAAATAAACTTTTTCTCCTCTGAAATTGTTCTGGTCACTTCTTTAAGTCACAGCAGCAAAAAAGCTGACTAAAACAACCCCTAACCTCTGGGACAGAGAAACAGAGACTCAATCAGATCCCTCTACTTGCCTCATCAGCAAGAGCAGACCAAGGTGAGGAAGGGATGGGTGAGCACTGAGTTATCTTGTGATTTTGCACAGCATTGATAGCTAAAGCCTTTTTTCTTCTCCTATGAAGAAGGAGATGCCTCCTTCCCCCATTTACCACCTCCCAAAGCCAAGAAAGTGGAGAGGTGCCAGAAGAATCATTTATGGAGATTGAGGTGTGTGAAAGAATAATGAACCTCAATCTACCTGTTGATGCTTTCTACAATTTCCCCAAAGTAATCCAGGCTGGTAGGGTGAGAAGGGCCCACTGTGGGGTATGCCAGAGAACAGAAGGAGTCACTTCTTCATCCATCCCAGATCTCTGAAACTCTTGGCAATGTGAAGGGGAGCTAAATCAATCCTGTGTACAGCACAGATGCTGGAGGAGAAAAGAAACCCTAGGGTCATGCAGGTTCAGGGTCAGGTAAGTCAAGCCCACCCTTGAACAAATGTTGTAGACACAAATTGATGGTGTGGCTAATGGTAGACACAATAGCCCTTGTTTTCAGGCGATGCTCTTTGATAACGTGTAAGTCACGGTGAAATTGGACATGGCTTCCTCTCAAATAAAACACATATGCCATACTTATATAGAGAAGATCACAAACAGAGAAGCCACCAACATCAACTTGAATAATCCAAACCAGTATAAATCCAGAGGGAGTGGGAAGGGATGGGATAAAAGAGCAGATGACAGCCACATTCCTACTCCAGGTAAGGAATACTTGTAGCATATACAGATTTCATTTAGTTTTTTTTTTAAAAAAATTTGTTTTGTTTTGTTTGAGGTTCTGGAGCTTGAATCCAGGGCCTCTCACATGCTAGGCAAGAACTCTACCATTCCCAGCCCTAAGTACATTTTTGTTGAAGTGAACACACATACGGAAAGTGCAAAAATTATAAGATTACAGCTCAATGAACAATCACAAAATGAACACACCCTGGATTTTTTAGAAGACTGAAATTCCCCTCCAAAAGTCACTAGCTCCCTCCCAAAAATAACAACTATCCTGTCTTCTAACAACATACATGACTTTTAACTCATGATTTGCACTTTACATAACTAGAATCATATATTATGTTATCTTTTGACTCCAGCTTTTTTCATCCAGCATTATTTTTTTGAGATTGATTCATATTGTGTATAGAACAGTTCATGTATTTTAATTTTATTTTTATTTATTACTTATAAACCATTGCATGAAGTATTCATTTCCTATGGCTGCTATAACCAAGTACCACAAAATTACAGACTGTTTTGTTCTTTTGTGGCTTAAAACAACAGATTTACTTTCTCCTACTTCTGGAGCCTAGAAAAGCAAACTCAGTTATCAGTGGGCTTTAATTAAGGTGTCCACAGGGCCACATTTTTTCTGGGGACATCAAGGGAGAATTTGTTCCTTACATTTTCTAGCTTCTAGTCATTGCCAGTGTCCTTGACTTGTGGCCACATCTCTTGGTCTGTGCCTTATTGTTCATGTTGCCTCCTTCTATTCTGTGTGTTAAATCTCCTTCTGTCTCTCCATAAGGAGAGCGTGTGTTTGCATTTAGGGCACCCTGATAATCCAGGATTATCTTCACATGTGAAGAGCTGTGATTTGATCATAAATATAAAGATTCTTTTTCCGAATAAGACAACATTTATTTTGGTTACTTTTATTATTTATTAAGGTAACATTTATTTTGGTTGTTTTAAGCTTGGAGCTTTATAAATAATGCTTCTGTGAATATTCCTATATTTTTTGGTATATTCATGCATTTTTGTGTATATCCTTAGTAATGCAATTGTGAATTCCAGGGTATGTGTAAATTCAAGTTTAGTAGTTACTGCCAGTTTACCAAAGCAATTATAGCGATTTAACAGTTTAGCCTATAGAGTATGAAAATTCCCCATTACTTCACATTCCTACCAACATTTAGTATAGAAATTCTTTTTAAATTTACCTTTCCAATGGGGTGTGTCATGGAATCACATTGTTAATTTTGAATGGCATTTCTCTGAGGATTTATAGTGTTGAGCACTTTTCATCATATATGGAAAATATCTTTGCCCTGTCTATAGCTTATCTTAATATTTTTAGTGATTATAGTCCATACACAAACTATATTTTCACATACCAGCAACAGTCATAAAATTTTTCATAGAAAATTCAAACACCTGGGAATAATTCTAATAAAAGCTATATAGGACCACTATACAGGAAGCCATAAAGTAGTATTGAGAAAAAATGTTGAAGATGTAAATAAACATGATTTGAAAACACAATATAATAAAAATGTCAATTCTCTTCAAAAATGATTCATAGAATAAAAACAGTCTCAATTAAAATTGCAGAAGGATCTATTGAAAACTGAGGAACAGATTCAGAAATGTATATGGAATTGCAAATGATCTAGAATAGCCATGACAATCTTGAAGGATAACAAAGTTGCAGGACTTTTTCAAGTAACTTCAAGACTTGGCATAAAAATAGCAATAATTTAACAGTATTGAGGAAAACGTGAACAAATGGACCAAAGGAAAGAATAGAGAACAGAGATTGACTCAAATATGCACATGTATTTAACTAATGGGAAAGTTGGCCAGTCATGCAGAAAAGTCAGTGAAGACAATATGTTGTGTTAATTGAATATTTAAATGAAGTTGAGCCCCTCATCATTCTGCATACATAAATAGCTCTAGATAGGTTTTAGATATAAGTGTGAACCATTAAAAGATAAAGTGTGAAAAAGTAACATGAAAATAACTTTATAGCCTTATGTTTTAGTTCATTTTGGGTTGCTAAAAACAAAATGCTAAAACAAAATGCCTGAGGCTGAGAACTTTATAAAGAAAAGAGGTTTATTTAACATACAGTTCTGCAGGGTCAGGAGTATGGCACCGGTCTCTGCTTGATTCTGGTGAGGGCCTCATTGCCAATGGCATCACAATGGCAGGAGCACATCTGAGAGGGCCCACATGGTGAGACAAAAAGCTAGAGGGATTCAAGGGTCAGGCTTGATTTTTAATAAAGACTAACTCTCCTGAGATTTAAGTCACTGCACATGTTAATCAAGAAATCACCAAACAAGGCTAAATTAAATGTAAAGATAGCTTTATTTGGGTAAAGAATGGGTTTGTAAGTTGGAAAAACAGACTCAGTTTAGAAAACAGGATAGTGCTCTTGCAAGATTAAGCAGGACTGGGGTTTTGATAACAAAGAGGAGCATTTTGGGAGGAAGATAAGCAGAGTTGAGGTCAATTGAATGTTAGGAACTGGTGTAAATCAGTATAAAGGTAAGACTTCTAAGTACATTGGAATATCTAGGTCAAGAGGCAAACTGGATAATCTACTTTCTAAACCCTGCAACATGTTGTTAGATTCCAGAAAATTGTTCTCTCTGGTAGATTCAGTTCTCTATATGATGTCTGTGTAGACATGTACCCTTGCCAGAAAAATTTCTGAGGCTTAGGAAAGGTTTTTTGCTTTCCTTTAGACCATTCTGGGGCCATTTGATTTTTATGTTATTATATGAGATCAGCCACAATCTCTTTTGAATTTCCACCACCTCAGCAGTTTACACTGATAATCAAGCCTTAAGCACATGAGTTATTGGGACACACTCAACCCACATCAAAACATAGTTAGGCAATGTGTCCTAAAACTAAACCCAGGTAATACTAACCATAATAGGACTGACTATATTAACATTTGGACTACTTTAATAACTTAAAGTAATAAAAAATTATGGAAAAATAGACTACATAATAATATTAATAATACTGGCAACTACCATTTAATGAACATTTACTATATACTAAGCAAGCTATTAACTTTCAAGTGCTTTTTCTAATTTAACCCTTACTATTATTATCATTATTTTATGAATGAGGAAACTGAGGCACAGTGATTCTAAGCAACTTGTTCAAAGTTATTTAGACTGCTAATAAGTAATAGAGCTACTACCCAGACTAGTTTGACTCCAGAGCTCCACACTCTTAATAATTCCAACTGAGCCTTATTATAAACATTGAATCTTATATACTGTGGGCATTTAACTGATATACTGATTATGAACCTGAAGAGGACATATAGTATACTATTGTGCAAATATATCAGGAGCCACTGGATCCATCCGGATTCCTCTCAGTGTATATTATCAAAAAGATAATAAGACTTTAAGTGTACTAGGGGAAGTTCCTAATAATAACAATCATAAATCAAGGCAAATTCATATTGATAGGCTCAGTCTTCAAGTGTTCCACTCTTATTTCTGCCTGTTATCCAAAAGTATAGGTTTAGGTTGTTATGATAATGGGAAAAGGTTTTTTAGACTTATAAGAAAATTTTTCCTTAAATTTTAATAATTAAACCTATCATTATACTAGCAGATGACTCGTCAGTATCAGTCAATAAAATGTCTGAAGGATCTGTGGACCTAAAAAAGCCATGGGTACCCTAGTGATACTGATAACAATAAACTTTACATTACTGAAATACATAAGCACCAAGCTATAATTTTCTTTTTACATGCTACCTTATTAATCTGGCTGAGTTATATTGTCTCACTCTCTTTGTTTTTGTTTGCATTAAAAACAAAACTGATTCTGTGGAGAGGGCAAATCCCCAATTTCACAGAGCCCATTAGAGATGAACCAAACTTAGTAAGTTCTCAATTCTTTTAAAGAACTGAATCTGGATAAAGTCTACTAAAAATAATAATAAAAGACTATAAAGAGGGACATTCTGCCCAAGCAGTTAGAATGTTCATGATAGTTGCATTGCATGGGAAATAATATAAGACTAGAAGAACTTGTAATCTTATGATTCACCCTTACCCTTGCCAATTGTTTCCCTGACAGATGGAGAGGTAAAAGATCTAAAACTGTGTATATGAGGGATTAGTATTCAAAAATTTAAGTTACTAATAGGAATATAATATTAACACTCATTAGAATAGACAACACATCAAGGATTCTGCTTATGGGACTTCAACTGGAACCATCTGAACATTAAGTGTTAACAAGAGGCTGTGTCTATTTGGTACAATTATGGATGTCTTTCATTTTCTTCTCTGTTCTCTCCCAAATTTTTCTCTATAATCCTCTAAGCATGTATAATCAGGAAAAATAAATCAATATAAACAAATAGGCAAGGAAGAAAAAATTTTACTTGCTGAAGAGAATGAAATTAATCTGATTTCAATAGCAGCTACTGCTGTCTCCCTGTCATTTTTTCTTCAGAGAAAATTTCCTCATCACAGTTTGGGTCTAATCCAACCAATACTTAGCAAGTACCTTGTTGCGTTCCTAAAGCTGGGTATTGTGGTAGAGGAAATGATATGTTCCGAGGGGTTTAATCCAACAGGGTTTTTTGACTGTGACAGAGCAACCAGGGTGAACATGGTAATCTTCCTTTATGGCTAGTATTATTTCTGAAGTTAGAAAAAGCACTCACACCTTAGGGTATGTAGAGCACAGATAAATATATTTTGCAGAGCAACTATTTATATAAACAATTTGAATCATCCTGAATTAGCTCTCTTCTTGTGGCCAAATCTTTCTTGAAGCCACTGTCCTGGAAAATTCCACAGGTTTTGGCCCTACAGGCCCCAGGAAAACTCTGAGATACAAATCTTGAAGCTATTGGGGCATCTTTGGAGGGGGTGGGGGTGACACAGCAAAAGGTTGGAGAGTTTTCTAAAGGCAAAAAAGAAGTACAAGCCCTTGGATGTCCCATCAGGTCTTAGGGCACCCCACCTAAATGGGATGCCAAATGTGGCAAAACCTAGGCACAAAATAACTTGGAAATTTTTGAAGAAGAGGCTATTGTGAGTTTTGGGCATTTATCTTTTCCTCTTTATCATTCTATCTTGTCCTCTGCCCATCCTGGAGGACTAAGGCTCACAGGTGTCAGAGTCAGAGCATATTTGAGTGAAGACTACCAAAGCCGGTTCCCAAAGCCTGTTTTTTCTTTTCTTTTCAGTCAATAACCAATAGGATCTGGGCATGGTGGCCCAAGCCTGTAATCCCAGCACTGGGAGAGGCTGAGACAGGAGAATCGCGAGTTCAAAGCCAGCCTCAGCAACGGTGAGGCGCTAAGCAACTCAGTGAGACCCTGTCTCTACATAAAAAACAAAATAGGGCTAGGGATGTGGCTCAGTGGTCGAGTGCCCCTGAGTTCAATCTCCAGTACCAAAAAAACCCTAACAGGTCTATGTCTCGACATATAGGCCAGGTGTTTTGAATCTCATCTAGTACAAGTTCAGTCATTTCTTCCATCTATATTGTTAGAAGGTTGGATCATAGCATCGAACCTTGGATATGTTATGGTTTGATCTTAAATGTTCCCCAAAGGCCCATGTCCCCAGCTTATAGTGCTTTTGGAAGGTGGTGAACCTTTAGCAGGTGGGGCCTAATGGAAGGAAGTTAAGACACTGAGTGTGTGCCCTTGAAGGGATATTGGAATCCCAGCACTTCCTCTTTCTCTTTACTTCCTGTCCAACATGAGATGAACATTTTTGCTCTACCATGAATTCCCAGCCATGGTGTTCTACCTTTCCACAAACCCAAAGGAATGGAGCCTAGGGACCATGGACTGAAATCATTAGCCAAAATAAATCTCTCTTCCTTTTAATTAATTAATTAATTTTTTCATAGTAATGGGATGCTGACTAACACAGCTATCTAGGTATTGGCCATCAGTTTTTTGTGTACAAAACAGCTTTGAGATATAATGTACATAGCATATAATTCACTCATTTAAAGCACACTATTTGATGGTCTTTAGTGTATATGCTGAATTGTGCAACTGTCCCCATAACAAATTTCAGAACATTTTCATCACTGCAAAAACGAAACCCATACTTTTGAGCCATCAGTACCCAATCTTTCCCTTCCTCAGCCCCAGATAATGAATAATCTTTCTGTTTTTTGAGATTAGCCTATTTGGGACACATCCTATTTGTAGAATCATATAGTTGCAATCTTTATGACTGATTTCTTTCACATAGCACATTTTCAATTCATCAATATTATAGCATGTATCAATATGTCATTCCCTTTTGTGTTTACCACACAATACATATAAAATTCACTATCTTAAATACTTTAAATTGTGCAATTGAGTGGCATTAAATTCTTCACAATGTTATGCAACCATCTACATCACTACAGCTACTCCGAGAACATTTTCATGACTCCTAAAGGAAACCCTTTACTCATTAAGCAGTCATGCCCCATCTCCTCCCAGTCCCTGAAAACCCCTAATGTGGTTTCTGTTCTTATTCATTTAATTATTCTGGACATTTCATATGAATGGGCTTAGATATTATTTGTTCTTTTGTGATTGGCTTTCTTCACTAACATGTTTTCAAGGTTCATGTATGTTGTAGCATGTATCAATACTTCATTCATTTATACTGCTGAACACTATTCCTTTGTATTTTATTTTCCCAGTCATCAGTTGAGGATATATGGGCTGTTTATACTTTTTAGCTACTACAAATAATGCTGTTGTGAACATTCATGTATAAATTTTTTTGTGGACATATGTTTTCACTTCTCCTGAGTATCTATCTACCCAGGTATGGAAACTCTTCTTTTATATCATTTTCCTTTGGATCTTTTAAAGGTAAGAACAATTTATGACCTACCCTAACAGAATCACTTTTTTCTCCTGTCATGTAAATTTTTTTCTTTGTTCTTCTTAGTTATACATGACAGTAGAATCATTCTGATAACATTCAAGCATGGAACGTATCTTATTCTAAGTAAGACCTTATTTTTGTGGGTTGGCCCGATGGTGGGATTCACTTAGTTAGTTTCATATGTGTGCACAGGAAAATTATGTTAGATTTATTCTACTGTCTTTCCTATTCCTATCTCTCTTACTTTCATTCCTCTTGGTCTAATCTACTAAACTTCTCTTTTTCCCCTTCCCCCTTTATTACACAAAAATCAACTCTTAGTGGACCAAAGACCTAGAAATTAGATCAGAAATGCTGCACATAGTAGAAGAAAATGTACCAACACTTCAACATATTGGCTCAGGAACTGCCTTCCTTAATAAGACTCCTAAAGCACAAGAAGTAAATTCAAAAATCAATAAATGGGATAGCATCAAACTGAAAAGATTTTTCTATTTGGTTCTAAATAAACAGCATGAAGAATAAAGAGAACTAATAAAAGACTGAAGTTAATATATTATGATTATTTAAATGCAAAGTTCTATTTGCTTGTGTCCTTTTTTATGATACATATTGTGCTCCAGGGCAATTATAGTAACATTGAAGAGATCTCTCTGGTCAGTAAAATATTTCAATGATTAAATATGTTTTCACATTATTCCTTGTTACTAAAGATGTCCATTTTTTCAAAACAAAGAAACAAAATAAAACATAAGATTAAAAAATAAATAAATAAAGCCTGTGGCTCCTCCTCCAAGACACCCCCCCTCCCAAGAGTGATGAATAGGAGGGACTGTATTCCTCCCCCTTGGAGACTATCCTTGCAGATAGTCTGTTTTGAAATTCTTTTCTTTAGAGGAGATTTTCTCTCTAAAAATATCAAAGCTGCTGCTTGCTATTCCTGTGGCTGGCGCACAACCTGGGGCTGAGGACATGGGCGGCATCATCTGGCTGTGGAAAATGCAGATTGATGATGGAGCTTCTAGGGATGCGCTTTTTCTTTTCTGCGAACCGCACACTCCTTGAATGACAGCAAATTCTCTACAGGTTTTCTCTGCGGGAACGTGCCCCTCGCGGTCATTCGGTTTTCTCTAGAAAATCCGCCACAAGGGAGGAGCGGGGCGCGGCGTTACTGGAGCGTTTCCAGACCCGGGGGTTCCAGCCCTGCCTGCGCGTACTCGCGGACGGACTCTGCGGGCTACGGTCCCGGTCCCCACAGGTCAGGGCCGGCGGGGCAAGGGGCGGGTGCGGATGGCGTGAGCGGACTCCGAGTCCCCAGGGCAGCGGAGGTCTGGCTGAGCCCACTTTTCCCGCCGCAGCAAAAGGCGCCGGGCCGGGAGGAGGCACCACGTGCAGCTCACCCGCTGCATCCAGATGTGCAGGCAACCCGCGGCGAGGCAGGCTACCAGGCGAGGCTCTAGCGGGTTCCAAGACTCCGCTCGTCCAGCCAGCTCGCAGCTTCACTCTTTCTAAAGGAAGCCCTTGGCTCCGGCTGCGGGATCTTCGGTAGGTGGCTGGCGCGCGAGATAGCGCAGCTCCAGCTGGAACGCCTCGGCAGGAGGTTTGTCCCCTCCCGCGCGCCGTGCCGCGCGGCACCTGGGGTAGAGAGAGGGCGCGCGGTGGAGATGGGCGAGACCATGTCAAAGAGGCTGAAGTTGCATCTGGGAGGGGAGGCGGAGATGGAGGACCGCGCGTTCACCAATCCGTTCCCGGATTACGAGGCCGCCGCCGCGGGGCTCACTGCCGCAGAGGAGACGGGCTGTGCTCGCACCCCACCCACCACAGATGAGTTCGGCCTTCCTTTCCACCACGACGGCAAGGTGAGTTGGCGGCCCGGCCTCGGGAAAGGCCGGGTGGGGCGGGGGGCAGTGGTGGTACAGTCCACCCGTCCCGGCCGGGCGGCGCGTTGACGTCACCCGCGCGCGTCTCTGCGGGCCGTTCCGGGCTAGGGAGATCGGGATGTGGGTATATCGCCCGCCCGCGCCAGCCTGCGGAGTGAGAACGGCCTTGGGAGTTATGAGCATTTGTTGAGGGAGCCACTTTAACGCAGATATACGCCTCCTGGGCCCTCCGGTCTTTAAAATTCTGGAGCGCTTTGTTTCCTGGCTCCTACGTTGGACATTGCAGATTTGTATACCAAAGAAGGCCTGCCTGCTGGCTTTCTTCTTTAAAACTGCATAATTTAACCTTAACAATCCTTTTGCATTTTCCTGAGTCTGATTGTATGTGTGGATGTCATGACTGGTTGGTTCCCCGCCCTTGGGTCTCACCTCCTAGGAGTAGTAGCAAAAAACATTGTTCATGAAGTCTTGTCATTTTGATTTTTTTTTTCTGTGTGCCCAGGAATTGAAAACGAGAGTAAGAAGGGAAACTTTATACTGTTAGGGTCCTCAGCTGGGCTAGGGAGTGAAATTAAAAAACAAGTTAACAGAAGAAAAGCACATAAACTTATATGTTTTATTGACATAGGAGCCCTCATACGGAAATGAAGACGAAAGTGGCAAAACCAAAATGCATTTATATTAGGCCGAACACAAAGAGAATTAGGAAAAGGAACTGAAATACATTTTATACGTAGGATAAAAGAAGGTGATTGTTTTAACAAAGTCTGTATGAAAATCTTTTGGAGCCTCAGCAACGTGAGACGCTGTCTCTAAATAAAATACAAAATAGGGCTGGAGATGTGGCCCAGTGATCGAGGGGCCCTAAGTTCAATCCCTGGTGCCAAAAAAAAAAAAAAAAAAAAAAAAAAAAAAAAAAAATTGGCTTCTACTCCTTGTCCCTGGTGATAAGAATGTTTCTCCTGGTATGGGGGTGGAGGGAGGCGCATCTTTTCACCGGAAGTTTTATCTCCTACTTTCAGGAGGAAAAGGGGAGGTTTTGAACACCCTCATGCTGTTTCTTAAGTGCTTTTAGCTCAAAATAACCCTTTTGCTTAAATGACATGTTCTGCCACTTTTCTCTGGAATCTGAACACAATTGTGTTCATGTTGATAAAACCACGCATTTATCAGGTTGTTTTTTCCTCTATGTATTCCAAGGCTCCTTTCACTTCCCTGGCTCCCCATGCATTTTATATTTGAAAAGGGAAAAGGTGGTCAAAACTAGAAAGGTAATTTTGAAAGAGCCATTGATCTGAATATGAAATCTAACCTACATGACTTCTCTTTTGTTTTACATGTGATTAAAAGTCGGATAATAATTCCTAACTCAGGGATGTTAGTGACTGAATTAAAGAATATAAATTGCCCAGCTGACTGCCTGATCTGCTACCTCCTAAGCTCTGAATAAATGTTAATTTTTTCTTAGCAATTTAAGTCCTATGCTTTAAAATTCATATGCCAATATTGATTTTTCTGTTTTTTCTCTTTCATATATCTCTGTTATATTTAGGACTTACTGTTCAATTTTTTACAACAAAAATCTCTAGCAAACATTTTAAAATATCTACCATTTATACTTATTATGAGTTGCTCTTTCAGTACTATCCATGGAGTAAGTTGCTTCAAAGTTTAGTGAAAGATGAGTGAAGTGAACTCTTGATAGCTGTTTGCTGGAGTAAAAAGTATCTGTGAGAACAATAAAGAGATGTGAGGGGCCAGTGAGCTTCATTTTCAAACTCACAATAAACAAGATAAATACTGAAATTGCAAATTTTATTTTTACCCTTTACATGTCAATAAGTGGGATTTTGATCTCAGCTCTACACAAAATCAATTTATGTTTAAAAATCTGCAAATAATGAATGGGTCTTGTGATGTCTCTGTACAATTAAAATAATAATAAATTGTCTTGGGGACCTGTGCCAGTGGTTGTGATTATGCGCTTAAGAGGAAAAGGAAAATGTGTTCTTGAATGTGAAAATGAGAGAACATTGAAGGGAGACAAAGAGTGGTTTTAAAAGGTAGAAAGATTGATTTTTGGTTATGGGAAAGTCATAAGATAAAATGAATATGAACTAAGCTCCACAGTCTTCTGTATGGACACTTTTATTATGGATAAATTTATTATATTTTTATTCTTAAGATATGTTAAGGAACAATTAAGATAGAAGACATAAAACTATGCATTTTTTTTGATAGACATGAAATTTCCTGAAAACGAAGATGTTATGGGTTGAATTATTTCTCTTTCACCCCCAAAGATTGTGACTGAAGGGCCAACCACTGAAATTGCAGAATGTGACCTTACGTGGTCATGACACATACAATTAGTTAAGATGAGGTCATATTAGAGTAGGGTAGGTTCTTAGTCCAAAATGACTGGAGTTCTTTTAAGAAGAGAAGATAGAGATATACAAAGAGAGAGAGAGAAAATTACCATGTGACAGTGGAGGTGGAATGATGCATCTCCCACAACAAGGAGTACCAAGGATTGCCAGCCACACCAGAAGCTAGAAGAGGTGTGAAGGATATAGTTTTCTCTTGACAATGTGTGCTATGAGTAAAGATTACATAAAATCTACCAACACAATTAGTTTATTACTAGTATTCTTTAAATCATTTACACAGTCTCATTTAGATTAACTGCATATGTATGTAGTGTAATCAATGTATAAAATTCACCTCCAATTCTTAAGCCACTTAAACCCACTTCTCTGAATCATTTCCATAAGTAGACTTTTGTAGCATTTTTTACAATATTGGTCCAAATATGAAAACAGTGAATCGATATAATAGCGGGTTTTAAATAATGGGAGATATGTGTAGCAAGTACTCTCAATACTCAACAGTCATTTCCTCCCTTTTACTGGAATTTACTGTGGCCATGGACTTCAAGGGAATTGAATCCAGTTCCTAGAGCTGAATCCTGATCTAAGCTAGTAGATCTTTGACCAGCAGCATTAGCGTTATCTGGCATATTGTCAGGTTTCAATCAGGATAGAAACTACACAGAGTTTGATAGGAAAAGTTTAAAAGAATTAACCATAGTGAGATTGGAGTAATGAGAGATTATAGAGTTCTAGAGAATAAAGGAATAGTGGAAATAAGGAGCAGTATCATCCATAGGACTGAGAGGGTGTGCAAAGAAAAGGTGCCTATGCTAATAACACAGGGGGTGCTACACTGTGTATTAAATCACTCCCAAATTTAGCCACTTTGTAAACACTTAAATATCTGAGAGTCAGGAATCCAGTTGCAGCTTAACCAAGTGGTTGTAACTCCCAATCTGTCAGGAAGCTGCAGTCATTTTAAAGCTCAAGTGGTGTTAAGAGAATCTGCTTCCAGGTTCGTTTACATAATAGTTGTTGGCAGCTCTTTAGTTATTGTCTGGATGCTTCAGTTTCTCACCACACATAGGTCTCACCATAGGGCTGTTTAATGTCATAGTGACTGGCTTCCCTCAAGGTGTACAAGAACAAGATGGAAGCTGCAATCTATTTTATAATCTCAAAAGTGATTAATCACACAAATAGAGGGACTACACAAGCACATAAATAGTAGGTGATTTACAGCCTTGCAGCCAATACTTGAACTTGTTGGGGAAGGTATGGTCATGGGCCATTGGCTGGCAGAGAAATGGGTGTGATAACTGTACCACCGGAGCTTGCTGGAAGTGTACCCTCTGGAACCATGCAATGAGTGGTATAGTAAGTGAGAATATACAAAGAATATAATGAAGGCAAGAAAGAAAGAGATGAATTCTGGCTACTGGCACCAGGAAGGACTTTTCAGATTAAGTTGATGTTTTTGAGGTCCTTGAAGATGAAATAGGACTTGCCATGCTAAGGTAGAGAACTACATGAGCAAGGACTTCGGAGATGCAGTACTAAAATAGTAGATTGTCAAGAAATAAAACATGGCTGGAGAAGAGGGAGCATGAATAACATGGGAGTTTGAGACAAAGGTAGAGAGGGGCTGATTTTGAATGACTTGATGCATCTGAAGGATTTTAAAACCTTTTCCACAGAAAAAAGAAATCAAGAAAACTTTTACTTCACATCTATAATTTGGTATAATCTTGAGCTATTGGAATGCTTTATTTGAAATTTTTTATTCAATTTTTCATATTTTTGTTTAAAAGTGGATGCTCTTTCTCATCGAAATTTGTTTAACTTCATATTTTATAAACATAAGGAAAATAGTACTTCTCAATTGCCCAGAGAAATGTAATTCCTTTTTCTACATTCAAAATGAATTAGCTAGAAGGCATGAAGGTGTATTCCTGTAGTCCCAACTACTTGGGAAGCTGAGGCAGGAGGATCATCTTGAGCCCAGGAGTTGGGTGGCTGCCTGAACAACATAGTCCATCTCTTATACATACATGTATATATGCTTTCATACATACATGTTAACAAAATGAACTATAGTGGTGTGTGGGCGCAGAATAGAGGGATATCCTTTCTCCTCAAAATGAGGTTTGTGGACCAAGAGCACAAACATTTCCAGAAAACCTATTAGGAATGCAAATCCCACCTTAGACCTAGTGAGCCACAATTTAACAAGATCACTAGGCCCAGGGGATTCCTAAATGTCAGAAGTAATGTTCTTGCTAGCTCTATGATGATGTTGAATTTTCTTTTAATATGAACCTAACTACCAGCCAGTTTTTAATTCCTAATATGGAAAGGTATAGACAGAGGGTGATGGGAAAATTATGGTGAGGAGGCTAATGAAGTAGTAAATTAACATTTCTCGTTTTGCAAATACGAAGTATTGAAGCAGAAATTGAAGTATTGAGCAGTTAATTACTTGGATAGACCTATTTGCTACTTTTCTGTCATTTATTTGCTTTCAAATTGGGGCAAGTTACTTAACTACATTGAAACTTGGCTTTCTTACCTCATTAACTTGTTAAAAGTTAAACTGAAAGTCTAATTGAAGTTCTTAATATAGTTGTAATATGTTTGTTAAAAGCTTGTAGTAATAATAGTTGTAATGTAACTACCCCGTTTTTATATATTTTTATAATAGTTAAGTAATACATTTAAAACAGAACAGTGCCTGATATAAGTAGTAATTAGCTCTACATAGTTACTGATGCATAGGTAAGTAGAGTTTAGTTAATGGTAGCTATTAATATCATGCATTCTATTTTATAAAACATGATAATGACAATTTACTTTAAAATTTATATTTTCAGGAGATTACACAAAATATTGCATACTCTTTGCTTTTATAAACTTCTTGCAATTATTAACTTTCTTGTGATTATTACATATTTGCCTTAGAGATTATACACAGGAGATCATAAATAATTTTTTATTTCATACATCAGACTGGATTGAGATGTGTTTAGGATAGATAATCTACAATATTTTCTACTCTTATGAGTTTGAAATAAGAAAAAGCAGAACCAGACCTGATTATGTAAACCAACCCCTATGTTTCTGGAGAATGAACTATTTTTAAACATCAAAGCAAATAGCATTTTATTGATACAGATTAAGTTTAGGTAAGGACCTGTTTATCATAAATATCACTAGTGAAGGTAGATGTGTCCATAACCATTTACTTCCTTACTGTGGAAATATACAGTTCCCTTGTCCACTTTGCCCTTTCATAATTAATTTTGAGGTAAGGATTATGGATTGTTTTATTCATTTTTGTTTAACAGAATGGAATGTTAGCAAACCAAACCCAAGGCCTTTGAAACCAAACCCATAGAGCATCTTACTTATAAGTAAGATCCTTGAAGATCTGAGATTATGAAATGTACTTTCTTCTAACAAAAAAGTTTAATAAAACCTTTCTTAAGAAAGATCAACTGGTGCATATACATTAGTAACTTTTTATATATCATCACATAGAAGATAGGGGTCAAAAAGCTATTTTTATTGTCTTCAAAACTTATAGGAAAGTCTCTTTTAACTTCACTTTTTTCATCTATTCCATGGTGATGATAATATCATTTTTAGTATTATCCAGAGGGTTAAATTAGATGAAGGGTCTTAATTGCCTACCATATATCAGGAATGTGTAAATTATATTATTAGTAAGCACTCCTAGTACATTTAAACTGTTATTCATACAGCAAGTTTCATTCATGCATAACTATTCAGAAATTATTGTTGTGTTTTTAGGATAGCAAACATTTATTTTGGAACTTTTTACTCTCCTCTAGTTGAAATTAAGGCCTTGATTTTTTAAAAAGTTTATCATCAATCTTTTAAACACTTTTTATATTTTTATGTATAGCAGTTGTATTTCCTCAAACCACTAAATTTTCATTAAGAAAATACAGGAGAACATTATTATTTTAGAAAAAGAATGATTGCATGTTCCTTACTTTTCAGATAGAACTATTTATTTTTTAACAAAATACCATATCTTTCACTAAATACCTTTTTTTTGGCAGGGGGGCTACCAGGGATTGAACCCAAGGGCGCTTAACCACTGAGCTACATCCTCAGCTCTTTCTTTTGTATTTTATTTAGAGACAGTCTCAATGAGTTGCTTACAGCCTTTTCAGGTTGCTGAGGCTGGCTTTGAACTCACACTCCTTCGGTCTCAGCCTCCTGTGCCACTGGGATTACAGTTGTACATCACCACACCTGGATAAATACCTTTTTTTTTTTTTTAAGTTGTATGTGGACACAATATCTTTATTTTATTTTTTTATCTTTATGTGGTTCTGAGGATTGAACCCAGTGCCTTGCATATGCTAGGCAAGCACTCTACCACTGAGCCACAATCCTAGACCCTAAATGCCTTTTTTATGTTATCTTTGTACTTCATGTTAGAACATCACCCCTGCTACTTTCTATATGGCAAACTTCATAAGATTCATGCTAGATGCTTCTTTCTCCATAAAAGCTCCTCAGAATTGTTAACCATGCCAAAGTCATTTGAAGGGTTAAATAAGAAAGTTGTTCTAGTTTTCTGTTGATAACATTACAAAAAAATTCCACAAATTTAGCCTCTTAAAATAGCACATATTTATTTTCTCTGGGTTCTGTAGGTCAGAAATCATGGTGTAGCTCAGCTGGTTCCTCTGCTCAGAATTTTTCAAGTTGTTAGTAGACCTGTGTTCTTTTCTGGAGGCTCTGGGGAATAAACTGCTTTCAATTTCAGTTCCTTGTGGTTGTAGGACTGTGGTACACATTTCCTTGCTGGCTGTTGGCCATGCTGGTGTCTATCCAGCCCTATGCTACCCAAGTCCTCATGATTTCCATGTGGCCTCTCCAGCAACAGTACATTGAGTCTTTTTCATATTTCACATGTCTTTCTCATCACCTTATTAACTCTCAGAGTTCTCTGCTTTTAATGGCTCATGGGATTGAATTGGTCTCACCTGGATGACTCAGTATACTATGTGTTTTAAGGTTTGTAATCTGTTTCAGGTTTTAGGGACTTAGGGATATTTTGGGGTGGCTATATTATAAAAAGTCCTTAGCTTATCAGTCTGGAGCTGGGTACCTGGGTTCAAACTCTTGAATCTGCCACTTCCTGTTAGCATCACTTTTGGTAAGTGACTTTTCCTCTCTCCCTGTGATGCATACTCTCATTTTCAAAATGGGGTAATGATTGCCCCTTTTCCATTAGGTTTGTTATGATGACAGTGAAGGGCAACAACAGACTCAGACAGAGGGCATATAGTTCTTTAATGGAGTGTAGGATAAAATTGAAGGCACACAGCTCTGCAAGGGCAAGCTCATCATTTTCCATTTGAGGAACAAGCTTTAGTGGCCTTCTAGTCCATAAAGTGCCCCACAGATGATAACTTCCTTATCAAAGTAAGGGTCTCTTAGGCCTATAAAAAGCCCCTTCCCAGTCTTATAGAGGTTTTTTCCATCTTTTCTTCACCCTTCTAAATAATTCTGGCTACTCATTTTCATTTGCCTACCTCCAGGGGCAATAATAAGCCCAGTTAGTTCCTGAATACCTTCTACAAGGGTGAATTGAAGATTTTTTTTTCAAGATATATCATTTTGCTAGCTTCTCCAGGCTGTAGACATGTTTGAAGTTTTAGTATCATTCTACATACCTTTCAGAATATTCCATGTTGTGTATTGCTAAGTCAGGCATTTATTATGTATACTCATAATTATTCTTATGATTGTCTTATTAGACCAGGAACTTGGGAGGGGAGATTCAATCTTATTCAACTTTTTGTTCTAGTAAAAGTGCCTGGCGCATGGAAAGTCAGGCACTTTATTGGTTTTTTTTTTTTAAAAAAATAACTGAATAAGATTATTTTAGATTTACACTTTGCTAATGAACCACATTTTTTATTTTTTTCCCCTCAGATATTTACTAGGTATCTGAAGATTACAGAAATATATATAATACTGAGTATTTTATTATATATTAAGTTGTTATACTATTTTGGGGGGAGAGTACCAGGGATTGAACTGAGTGGTACTCGACCATTGAGCCACCTCCCTAGCCCTATTTTGTGTTTTATGTAGAGACAGGATCTCACTGAGTTGCTTAGCACCTCTTTATTGCTGAGGCTGGCTTTGAACTCGTGATCCTCCTGTCTCAGCTTCCCAAAGTGCTGGGATTATAGGCCTGTGCCACTGCGCCCGGCTTAAGTTAATATACTATATATTATACTTGCTAAGCCTTACACCAAGATAAAGAAATTTGGAGCCTAAGTTCAGTAAAAAAAGAATAATTTCAGTAACAGCTTTTTAGCATCTTGACTCATTTGTATCAGCTATAATTTTTATAAAATTGTAAAAATTTGTGAAATTAACTTTTTTTTCCATATTCAATATAAAACATAGCTTATGAACATGCTGATTTTCCACACCCTTTTTAAAAATTTATAGATGGGGCAGAGAGATACAGAATATGTGCATATGTTCTAGGAAATGACAAACTTGGAAATAAATTATTTCCCTTAATTATTCTTAAGAACTACATGGCAAAAAGAGCATGACTAAAGAGAAATTTAATTCCCAAACATTTTTGTCAAGAATACGACTGGATTAAATGTCACCCAGTATTTGTTTGCCTGTCTCTTTCACTCTCTTTCTCCCACTTCCATCTCTGTCTCAGTTTTTTCTCCATCTCTGTCTTCTTTATCTCCCTGTCCCTCCTTTCTCCTTCTCCTCTTTCTCCAGGAAAAAAAGCTCTCCCATCTGAATTCTAAGATTTATTACCATGAAAACATTGTGAGGAAGGAAATAAATCTTTCCATAAACATGCATTCTGCATTCTTTGGAATAACAAGTGTAGTGATGCCTTACAAGGAGTTTTACAACCAGTGACTAATAGTTACTCCATTATATTTTTGCTTTATAACACATCTGGGCATTTTTGTTTGGGAAAACTGCCTACCATGTCAGAAAAGAACATTTTCTTTTTGATTGCAGTGTCTTTGCAAAAGATTGATTTCAGATAAAACCTCAGCAATAAAATCTCAGTGATAAGACCTCCAAAGTTCTTTACTCCTACATGTTACAGGTGTATTTGTATAATGTGAGTGAGTGAGTGAAAGTTGTAAGTCTTGAACATCTTAAAAGTGAATTGTAAATCCAGAGTCCTGCACAAGACTTGTACAATAAGTAGAGAGCATGGGGAGCCCAGGAACTCTGGAATGAATAGTCTACTCAAAGCTCCAAGAGCTCTCTCTCCTTTTGCCTTGTGACCTCAAGTGAGCCTTGCTTTTCTCATCTAAAAGTTGACAATTAATGGGTGAGGGAAAGAGTGATTGAAATATGATGTAAGGCCCATGGTGCCAGGCACATAATAAGTATTCAATAATTGTTATAATAATACCATTATTAAATGAGAGAATCAGTTAAATTTCTCTTGGTACAGTAATCTTCATCAAATGCAAATAGAATGTGTAGAATAAATTAGCATTATCCATTTTCTTTGTTCCGGAGATGTTGGATCCAGTATAAACAGATCAGAAGTCCCTTTTATATGAGACAGTTAGAAAAGGAGGAACTAAAAAATGTACCTTAAAGTAAAGTGCACCTCTGGGCATGTTGGCACACACCAATATACCCAGCTACTCAAGAGGCTGAGGACAGAAGATCATTAGGTTTGAGGCTATCCTATGCAACTTAGCAAAGCTGTCTCAAAATAAAAAGGGCTGGGGATGTAGCTCTGTGGTAAAGTCCTTGCTTATATATAAGCAATCCCTAGTACTGGGGTGTGGAGGGGTGGCAAAGGATAGAAGAATGATTTTTGCAGTGAAATTTTGGAAGATATTAAACAGAATTCACATTAAAAGTATATATCATAAATATGAGAAATGAAGATTTAATAGCATATGCTTTGGAATACAGTGTATGACCAAGCTGCATATGAATGTACATTATGCTTACATTCACAACAATAAATAGAAAACTCTTATTTAGAAATATCTTGATTATATTTTATTTACCTTATAATAAGAAATCTAGAGGTCGGCAATTATTGGTCTTGATAAGCTTGAATAAGATTAGGTATAGGATTTCTGCTATTTATGTTGGTCTTTCTCTCATATTTGTTCTGTTGTAGTACAAGATGGTTTGTTGTAGTTCCAGATATCATATTCAGGTTTTCAGTAGGGAGAGAAAGGAAGAAGTGCCTATTCTTTTTCTCTCTTTTTCTCATTTATCAATAAAAACGACTTTCAAGATCTGGCAGATTTGCATTTAGGTCTTATTGGTCAGAACTATGTCACATGGCTTCTCTTTTTTTAATAGAAAATCTGGGCGAACAGTAGATGTTCTAGGGATGGGTATATTGCTGTTATGAATATAACCATAATTCTTATAATAAGGAGGAAGGGTGTGGGGAATAGATGAACCTACCTTATAGGTTCTGCCACACCAGGTATTATAAAGAAGTATTACATTTTTTTCTTCTTATGCCAATTATTCTGCATCTCTTTGATTATAGCAGAAAACAAAGATCAGGACTCAGGAGGCTTAAGTTACTAATTTGAAGTCAAAGGTAATAGTCAGTTGTATGGTGAATCAGACAATTATTCTTTTTGGTACATTTACAACAGCTTGCTAGTTTGGCTCTGGAGTATCCTCTAAAAGACCATTAGGAAATGGTGATACCTTTGAGAGGTGATACCTTTTTGAAGGAAGTTAGGTCACCTTCAAAATGGTGATACCTTTTTGAAGGAAGTTAGGTCACTGGGGGGCATGCCTTTGGGGGGGGGGATATTGGGAACCCTGTCACATCTCTCTCTCTGCTTCTTTGGGACCATAAGGTAAGCAGTTTTGCTCTATCATAGACTCCTACCATGCTACTGTAATGTCAGATACTCATAATAACAGGGCCAAGTGACCATATACTGAAATCTCTGAAACCATAAGCCAAAATAAATTTTTTTTCCTTATAAGTTGGTTATCTTGGGCATTTCATTACAGTGATGCAAAGTTGACTAACATAGCAACAAAGTAAAATACATTTACAAGTATATCATCAAAACAATAGGAAATGTCAAATCTTAAAAAAATTTTAGTAAGCAAGGATTGGTTAAATGGAGTCTATATTGCATCACCTATGAAATATCATTGATACTTGATTCATTGGTGTGCTATCTTTATCATTTTATTTAAGCAAGCATATTTGTAAAGAAGTTCATAAAATTGCTATTTGTCTTAGATTTCTAGCTTACCTTTGTGATTGAGTAGGAATTATTGTAGTTTATTACTCTAACATTTAATGAAGAGATATAATTTTGAAAGCTAATAGTTATGTTTTAGATACTGAGAATTCTTACTCTACCTGTGCATTATAATCTTGCTCAAATAATAAATATGATAAGGAGGAAAAAAGCATACTCAATACCTATATGATAGTTGAAGTATATACCTGTAAATTTAAATCCTCTTTGACAACATTAGTTGGACATAACTATCTCAGCTAATACTGTGGCTTAAAAATATGGGCAGGGATGGGGATTTTAAAGGTATTGCAGGCATATACCTCATTTTATCATAGTTCACTTTATTGATTGCACTTCATAGATAATGGTGTTTTTAGCACATTGAAGGTTTGTGGGAATCCTGCATTGAGTAAGTCTACTTGTACCGTTTTCCAACAGCACATGTTCACTTCATATTTCTGTGTCACAGTTTAGTTATTCTCACAGTATTTCAAACTTTTTCATCATTATTATATCTTTTATGATGATCTCTGATCAGTGACCTTTGATATTACTATTGTAATTGTTTTGGGGCACCATAGGATGTGCCAGTATAAGATGACAAACTTAAGTGTATGTTCTGACTGCTCTACTGGCCATTCCCCTGTTTCTTTTGTTTTACTTAGGTATTTGTATTGCTTGAGACACAACAATATTGAAATTAGGCCAATTAGTAATCTTACAGTGGCCTCTAAGTACAGTAAATGAAAGAGTCACACATCTTTCAGTTTAAATCACAAGCTAAATATTAGATTTAGTGATAAAGGTGTTTCAAAAGCCAAGATAGACTCAAAGCTAGGTCTCTTCTGCTTAACAGTAGCCAAATTATGAAAGCAAAGGAAAAGTTCTTGAAGAAAATTAAAAGTGCTACTCTGTTGAGCACAGGAATAAGAAAGTGGATATAGAGAAAGTTTTAGTGAACAGGACTACCACAGCAGTGCCTAAAGCTAAAACCTAATTCAGAGCAAGGCCCTATGTCCTTTCAGTTCTGTGAAGACAAAGAGAGGGAAGGAAACTATGGAAGAAATCTTTGAAACTAGCGTGGGTTGATTCATCAGGTTTAATAGACCATCTCCATAAAATAAAAGTGCAAGATGAAGTAGCAAGTGCTAATGTAGATGCTGTGGAAAGTCATCCAGAATATTTAGCTCAGATAGTTGATGAAGGTAAAGATTACATTCAACAACAGATTTTCTAGGCAAACAAAATAACCTTCTCTCAGAAGAAGTTGCCATCTATGATTTTCAGAGCTAGAGAGCAGAAGTCAATGCCTCACTTAAAGCTACAAAGGACAGGCTGAAACTCTTAGTAGGGGCTCATGCAGCTGGTGGTTTTATGTTAAAGCTTATGCTCATTTACCATTCTGAAAATCCCAGAGCCCTTGAGAGTTATGCCAGATCTACTCTGTCAGTGTTCTGTAAATGGAACAACAGAGCCTGGACAATAGCACATCTGTTTCTAATATGGTTTACTGAGTCTTTTAAACCTACTTTTGAGAACTACTGCTCAGAAGAGAAAATATTGTTTCAAAATACTAATACTCATGAACAACACACTTGGTTACTCTAGAGCCGTTATGGAGATGTACATGAGACTAATGTTGTTTTCATACCTGCTAATACAACATTCATTCCCAGCCCATAGAACAAAGTAATTTCAACTTTCAAGTCCTATTATTTAAGAAATATATTTTGTAAGGCTATAGATAGCATAAATAGTGATTCCTCTAATGGATGTAGGCAAAGTAAATTGAAAACTTTCTGGAAAGGATAGTTCATTTTCAATACCATTGAGAGCATTCATGTGATGAGGTCAAACTATGAACATTTTTTGGGAGGGTGGTTACTGAGGATTGAACTCAGAGGCACTTGGCCACTGAGCCACATCCTTAGCCCTATTTTGTATTTTATTTAGAGACAGGGTCTCACTGAGTTGCTTAGCCCCTCACTGTTGCTGAGGCTGGCTTTGAACTCATGATCTCCCTGCCTTAGCCTCCTGAACTGCTGGGATTGCAAGTGTGCGCCACCACACCCAGCCTAACTATGAATATTAACAGGAGTTTGGAAGAAGCTATTTTCACCCTTATGGGTGACTGTGAGAGATTTCAGAAGAGGAAGTAACTGCAAATGTAGTGAAATAGAAAGAGAATTAGAACCAGAGCCCGAAGACAATGACTAAGTTGCTGCAACATCATTATAGTACTTAGAATTGTTTTGTATGGATGAACAAAGACTGGTTTCTTGAGATGGAATCTACGCCTGGTGACGGTGCTCTGAGCATTGCTGAAGGGAGAACAAAAGATTTAGAATATATAAACTTAGGTTAAAGCAGTGGCAGATCTCAGAGGATTGACTACAGTTTTGGAGAAAGTTCTACTGTAGGTAAAATACTGTCAAATAGTGTCACTTGTTACATGAAAATCTTTCATGAAAGAATTGGTGGCTATTAAAGACAATGGGGAGCCAGGCGTGGTGGCGCACTTTTGTAATCCCTGCACTTTGGGAAGCTGAGACAGGAGAATCGTGAGTTCAAAGCCAGCCTCAGCAATGGCGAGGCACTAAGCAACTCAGTGAGACCCTGTCTCTACATAAAACACAAAATAGGGCTGAGGATGTGGCTCAGTGGTCCAGTGCCCCTGAGTTCAATCCCTGGTACCAAAAAAAAAAAAAATAATGGGGAAGTGGGATGAGTCAGAGAAGGGATCCCCAAATTTTGTCTAAATGTACCTTTAACCAAATTTTAGCTACAGACTTAAAGATACTTAGCTAGAGACAAAAGGTCTGAACTGAGACACAGCTACTGAACAGAATTTGCAATTCAGTACAAGTAGGATAACAGACTACAAATTTGCATTCTAGTTGCCATACAAAATTACCTGGTATATAAAGAACCATGAAAATAGGGGAAGAAATAATTTTTCTCTCTATCCTTTGGGAGTGCTTAGTTGGGACAGACCCCTATAACAAAAGAGATTAACAAGAGAAAAATAGAAGATTTTTAATTTGTACAGTATATTTTCCATATGAATGGGAGGTGCCCAGGGAATGAGCAAATCTCAGAGATGGCTTAGAAATCTGTTTATACTGCGTCTTTAACAAAAACCAGTAAGTTTTTAGAGAATAGAAAAGATGAAGGAAAAGAACTTTGAATTTTTATGTGTGCTAATTGTAGGAAGGCAAATAAATGAGAATTTATTATATAGATTCCTCTGGTAACTTCTCTAGGTTGATTGGTTTCTAAATTTGCCTTTACTTGTTGAGAGGCAAAGACAAACATTTTTGCAAATGTATGTCCCACTTTCAGGGCAGTGGGAGAAGGCAGAAGCTGTTCTTGCTTCTTCTGATTTGCCTTCAACTCAGAATAAATAATCCTTATGTCAAAAAGGCATGTTTTGGGGTGGCATAGTCTCCTCTTCTACAATAGAAACACATTTTTAGGAGAAAAGAAAATTAGCTTCACCCAACCCTGAAATTAACCAGATAGTGAAATTAGCAGGCAGGACTTTAAAGTGGAGTACTCTGTCTTCCACAAAGCAAAGAAAAATATGCTTTCAGTGAATAAAAAGATAGGAAATGTTGGCAGGGAAATGGAAAGGCAAAAACAATGCTATGGGTACTCTAGAATTAATAAAGATAACATCTGAAATTTAAAAAGCTCCTGGATGGATTTAGAGGAAAAAAGGTGACTGAACTTGAAAATAGATCAATAGACATTTATCTACTGTGAAAAATTCAGAAAATATTGAAGAGTGAAAAAGAAACAGGGCTTCAAGGACTTATTAGATTATATGAAGCAGTCAAACATAATTGGAATCATAGAAGAAAAGCAAAGGAAGAATGGGACAGAAAAATAATTTGAAGAAATAATTACAAAGAATTTACAAATTCAGTGAAAAGATAGAAGTTTGAAAAGAAAATCTTGAATAAAGCAGGGAGAAAACACATTATGTATAGGTAACATGATTAATGGCTGATTTCTAGTTAGAAAATCATGGAGAACAGAGGAGAGTGAAAAAAACATGAAAGTACTAAAAGAAGCTATCATCTAGAATTCTTTATTCACTGAAAACATCCTTTAAGAATGAAGGTAAAATACATTTTCAGATTAAAGAAAAAAAATCTAAGACACTTCAGAGAGCTTGCAATTGCAGATCTGTGCATTGAAGTGGTCACATTTAAGGGAGTATAGGCAAAATTTTTTCTACTCTTTTACCTCTGAATTTGTTTACAAAACAGGTTGTAAGTGAAGACTGCATTATTATCTTACAGGATTCATTGCTTATGTATTGGTAATATGGGTATCAGTTGTAACAGAAAGGACTTGGGGTCGGACCTGAACCTGTAAGGTTCAGAGTTTCTGCATTTTACATGAAGTGGCACATTACTAACTGTATTATAGGATGGGATGAAGAAAAAATAAATTTTCTGTGCTTTTTATAAACGAGAAAGAGGCAGTGTCTACCCTTCCCCTTCTAGGAGAATCTTATTATAAATGTCTTAATCTAACCCTTTGGAATGTGTTAGCGCAAAAAGACCTAGATGAAAACAAACTTCAGAAATCATTTCAGGCTTTATTCAGGAACAGAACCACATCTACGGGGATGGACCCACTTTCCTGGTGGAAAATGAGCCACTGAACAAAGAAAAGGACTGGGTTTATGTAGGTTATCCTGGGGGGTGGTCTGGTTAGCATATCAGTTTTCGTGGGCACTTAGGAATTTGGGGTTTGTTCCACCAATCAATGAGATAGTCAGTTTTAGTTCTCAGGAAGTTGAGCTCTTGGGTCAGGGGTCTTGTGTTTTTGCAGGTTAATGCCTGTCAAAGGTAATCACTTCAGTGTGGTGAGACACTCCTTCCTTCCTGCAATTAGCACCAGGAAGACATTTGTTGGGGGAGGTGAAAGCTATCAGTGCATGGCTATTTTTTCCTTTTTTTCAGGCTACATTATTTTCAGTTCCCACACCTATTAGAATGGACATTAATTTCTGTATGAAAAAGACCAGCCCATTGTCCAATTTTACCTTTCCTCATCCCTTTTTGAGATGTAAACATGTATTTCCAGGGGTTAACCACTTGGAATTTTCATTACATATGCAGTTGCAAATTAATTCTTAGTGTTTGATTCCAGAATTCCACATTTCAGTAAAATTTTGCCCTGATGCCTCTAATTGTGCAATACAGGTATTTTTCTATAGTCTTACAGCAGGGCATTTCATTATGAAAGTGAGTCAACTTTTTTTTTTTTTTAATATTTTAGTTGTTGATTGGCCTTTATTTATTCTTTTGTTTATATGTGGTGCTGAGGATTGAACTCAGTGTGAGGCAAGTGCTCCCACATGCAAGGCAAGTGCACTACCACTGAGCCACTATCCCAGCCCCGAAAGTGAGTCAACTTTTTAGGAAGATTTAATAGTCAAATTTGTGTGTGCCACATAACAATTTCAAAATACACAAAAGAAAAATAACCATAAAAAGGAGAGATGAAATTCCACAGTCATAATAAACTGGCTTTAAGACTCCTCAGCAATTGATATAGCAAGTAGACTTCTAAAAATCAACAGAAGTATAAGAGATTCTACTGTGTATTTAAGAATGTTGCATATTTCTCTTGGGAAAGACTGCCAGCAATGAAAAGAATACTTGTTTCCTTTATTCTTAGCAGCCTTAGAATTTAATATTTTTTTAAAAAAATATGTTCTCTATTAGTCTGACAGGGAAACTATGGTACTTGTAATTATCTGCAATTCGTGAATCACCAAGGGATTGAAAATTTTGCATATGGTTTTCATTTGATTTTTCTTTTGTGCAAGATGCATTAATAATTTGAGTTGACTTTATATTCTTTTTGATTCATAATATCTGATATTGCAAGTATTTTCCATTTGTCATTAATTTTTAAATCATCTTATGTTCTTTACTAGAAACTAAAATATTTGTGTACTCAAATCTTTTTTTCTGTTTATTTTTGATTTTATACAAGTTATGTTTTGTGATCCTACTTTTAAGTTGTAATCTACATAGGGCATTATCTCTTTAAGATACTAACCCTCTAAAAGTCAGGGTAGTGTCCAGGTAGTTAGACATTCAGATGGGCCAAGTAAAATAAGTTCTGTTATGTTCATGCAGCTTACACTGTCATTGTGATATTGTCCTATTCTTATGCAATTTAAATTTATCTTTTCTTCTGCTTCTCAGATCATTCATAATTTTGTGAGGCGGATCCAGACCAAAATCAAAGATCTTCTACAGCAGATGGAAGAAGGGCTGAAGACAGCTGATCCTCATGATTGCTCTGCTTATACTGGATGGACAGGTGAGAATATAGAGTATAAACAATTAATATTTGTTCTTGGATTATGAGATGTAAGACTTGGCTTTGAAATTTTCTTTTAAAATGGTAAGCTTTTATGCTCTTGAAGTCTTAAACTATGTCTTCATTGAGAGATGCTTTGGAATTTTATTTCTAAAGAAATACTTTCTGCCTGAAGTATGACTTTTAATGTATATAGTATGTGGTGTTTTTACATTTATAAAAGTAAACTTGCATAAGGGATCAGGTGTATTTTGTTTTGTTTTGTTGTCATTGTTGCTTTAGTCTTTGTGACAGGTTGTGATTGAATGACTTCTCTGATCTGTTTCATAAACTGTTTACTGTGTGAACTCAGTTTGACTCATTTGTACATGTAAAGATTTTTATTTAAATTTTAATAATAATAGTTAAACAAGCAAGCAATAATGTGCTTCATTTTTAAAAATGTAATTTCAAAATTAACATGCCTTAACTAATCTTTATATTTTTATTGTTTTACCAGGTAGCCAGAACATTGTAATAGCTATTTGTGGTATATAAAGGAAATAAGACAGACCTTGTTCTTAACAATTAGACTAAAGTGTGATTAAATTGCTAATGACAGTTTTTATAACCTTCTTGTTAAATTGTTGCAGTTGAATTTACAAATAGCATAGATACTGTTATACATGTCAGAGCTACCATGAACCAAAACCTGTTTTTGCAATTTATAGCCAAACATGACAGCCCCAATAATTATGTACTTATATTTAATTCAGTGATGTTTTATTTATTATTTGACTTTTATGAATACAGCATTTATATAGTGACATTAGGATTATATATTTCAGACTTATAAACCCAGATAGACATGAACCAAGTTCAATTACAGGGCCAAAAAAAATTATCCTAAATGTAAAATGAGATATTTGTGGTTAACCAGAAGGAAAACACAAAGAATATTTTGAGAAGAAAACTATTCGGGAAAGAACAATAACATAGTTATTAGTAGCACAGATTTCCCTTAAAAAGTCTTTTACTTACAGAATATCCCCTTTCTGTTGACATAGTATTTTTTTTTTCCTTTTGGTACTGGGGATTGAACTCAGAGGCACTCGACCACTGAGCCATATCCCCAGCCCTATTTTGTGTTTTATGTAGAGACAGGGTCTCACTGAGTTGCTTAGCACCTCGCCATTGCTGAGGCTGGCTTTGAACTCGCGATTCTCCTGTCTCAGCCTCCCTAAGTGCAGGGATTACAGGCGTGCGCCACCACACCTGGCTAAGTATTTTTGACTCTTATAGTTAGGTTCTAAACTGACAATGCATAGACTCATTCAGAAAGCTTTATAATAAACTAAGAGGATGACTACAGTAGGAACTCTGGGAATCTGTATTTCTTAAGAATCCTCATCTTTTGCCATCTTGTAGAATCACTGGTAGAACCACTGTGGAGGTATTTGGTTTTAATGATATAAAATAGTACTTAGGGCTTTGGGGTTCAGGAAAAAGTATGCAATCTGCTTAGATCCGTACCTTTCCTTCTCTTCTCTTAAAACCATACAGAGTAAGAAGAATGAATGAAATATCCATAACTTATCCCTTTTGCAAAACTTTGAGACAGACAAAAAAAAGAATACTCAAATAATTTTGGATAAAACAAACAACATCCAAAATGAATGTGGAAAGCCACATGACATAGCAGGGAAGGAAAGCCAAAGAGTCCAGGTGTAGCAATTCATTGCTCTTTTCACTCCCCATATTCAACAATGAGTAATTCCCAGGAGTGGGTCATACCCTCAGCAGGAACTTTTGTGGGCACATCCAAGTGCAAAGTGAGCAGGCAATGCTGGGCAAGGCAGACAAGAAAAGGCATGGAAAGTGTACAAGGAAAGAGTACAGACCTTCAAAAAGAAGGGGTAGCATCCTTGGTGGCACCGGCTTAAGGCAGGAAGGAATCAGCAATGACCTACACCCTCCTGAAACATGAAAAGATATGGGAATCAAAGGAAATCTGGGCACTAGAAGGCGCCTCCTATTAAAGAAACTGTTGTTTATTACTTAGCAAGAGGATGCCCTTGAGAAAAAGCAAAAACAACTAGCCATTTTCCTTTGCTATGAAATTTTTCTGTCAATAATTGGTCTAGAAATATTTAATATGTAAGGAGTTGCTGCTTTATCCTAACAAGTGAAAACCTGAACAAACTGAAACATCAACTCTTCTTCGATCTATCAGAGAAGTTAGGTCACAAGGCAAATTGGTTTACTAAAAGTTGGAAGAGAGGTGGATGCAGAGAATTAGAACTAACAGGAGCTATTGCCAGTTACCGCCAACAAACAAGATTAAAACAAATTTAATTACGATTGTGTTAGTCAGCTTTTCATCACTGATAAAATACATGAGAAAATCAACTTAAAGAAAGAAAGATTTATTTTGGCTCATGGTTTCAGATGTTTCAGTTCATAGTCACTAGTCTGTTATCTCTGGGCCTGTGGTGAAGCAGAACATCATTGGGGTAGGGAAGAGTCTGTGGCAGAGGAAAGCTACTCATAGCATCCTGGGAGCAAAAAAAGTGGGGAAGAGGCCAGGGACAAAATAGACCCTTCTAGAACCTTCCCCAAATGACCTTCTTCCTCCAACTTGGCCTCACCTCCTAAAAATGCCATCATTCATGAAATCATTAATGGATTTATCCATTGATGAAATCAGAGCCCTCATGGTCCAATTACTTTCCAGAAATCTCACTTCTGAATATTGCTGCATTGGGAACCAAGCCTTCCACACATAAGCCAAACCAAAAGATAGATTTAATTGGCTTTTGTTTATAATTCATGAATTGAGGCAGCCTGCATTCTACAAAATAGATGGAGAACTCCACTTAGCAGTGGCAGAAGAGTGGGTTTTATAAGATAGGAACAAGAAAACAAGAATAGAACAAAGCTGATTGGTTAACATCAAGTTACTTCAGCTTATTAGTATTTTGTAAGGGTTAAAGCAGAAGAGATTTCGTTATTATACTGACACAAGTAGACTGAAATCTGTTTTGGGATCTATCTGCTTCCTTGAAGTTTCAGTTTATGTAATATTTAGCACAAGTGACTCCATTTTGGTTAATACTGTTCGGCTGGGGCCTTGTGCAACAGTTCAATCTAAAACAGTGGGGTCCCATAATTTTTGTTTAACAATAGGAAAACCTAAATTGTATTTGATTAATGCCTTGAGGCTTAGTGTGAACAAATCTGAGAGAGGAAAATTCCAGGAGGACATAATCATAAGAAGACCCCATACTATACATCTTGCCTCCAAAAGCTCTACTGGGTCTTCACAGTGAATATTGGAGAAAAATTCCCTCAATCTTTGAGCAAAAGGAGGGGAAAAGGAAACCATTTTGAAATACCTCAGAGCACTCTATTCTTAACAAAGCCTACCCTCTGGGGAAAATTTTACCAGAACCTGACCTCTTAGAGTTTTAACATAGCCAGACTACTTGGGAGAAGGAAAACACCTAAGTCCAGCTGGCTCTAACCTTCAATACTGGGGAAATAAAATAATTAACTCCAGCTCCCTCTGGTCATCCTGGCCCTCTAAGGGGACAGGGGGTCATAGGCACAGTTCAGGAGCCCAGGCTTGCCAGAAGAGACCATGGGACTATGAATCACTTCCCCTTCCTACACTTATCCCACATTCCTAAAGGCTTGTTTACCACAGTGGCTTTTACCTAGTGCATGTCTGCTTTTCAGCAGAAATTTGCAAAGCATGATGACCATTTTATTTTTATTTGTCCTTATTTACTTTAAAATACTTAAGCATTAAATATAAGTTTTTAGGTCCTCAGGTTAACCAGAAGAGCATTCTATTTAGAGGTTTCTGACTCAGTCAGGGAGTACTTATTTGTAAACTTTTTATAATGATTATTATGTTCAAAATTCATCTGTATTTAGCTTTTAACTCTTATCTGATGTTTAATAAATTTACATTTTTTAAAATACCAAAAACACATACTAGAGGAGATAATAAGCAACTCATACAGAAGCCTTTTTTTTTCTAGCTTACAAATATGCTACTTTATTTTTTATTTTTATTTTTTTTAGTCAATGAATTTTTTCAGATATGCTACTTTAGATGTCTCTGACTCAATATCTTTTTAAAGAAATGGATAAGGACAAGAGAAGGATTGCTCAAAAAAATAAAGTGTTAAGAATTTAAAAGAGTCATGGGATACCCTGAATAGAAAAATTGAACAAAGCAGCAGCTAGATATTTAGAGGAACTTTAAAAGCAAAATAAAAAACAGTAAAAATCAGAGGAGGAGGATATTATATAAAGAAAGGAATATTGAAGAACATAAATTCTACATTAAAAGGATGTTTTGTTTGGCCTTTTCACTATATCATCTCTTTCAATACTTTTTTCTACAATATATTTTATTAAATATATATTTATACGATTCATATTGCACTTCACTGTCATATGACTTCTTTTTGTTAACACATAATAATTGTACATGTTAATAGGGCCAGTATGATAATCTCAGACATTCATTCAGTACACATTGATCATATCCAGCCACTCTTCTACTCTCTTCTTCCCACAGCAACTTCTTGCACCCAGGCATTAAACTATGCTTAAGAAGCAATTTACATCATCCTCCAAAGGTAGCAAAGACCCTTCTATGGGTCATGTGAAGATCTGGATGTGTTCTTCAATCTAAAATACGAAGATTATGTAGGTGATAGTCCGTATAGTGTCCTATGAATGGTGATCTGACTCCTGGGTCAATTGGATGAGTTGATCACTAAAGAAAATTGAAAAAAAAAAATGTGCCAAATAGAAAAATGAGAAAAAAAGTATAAAATCCATTATTTAATTTGGAGTAGCATGGGAAGAAATGATTGTATGAGAATGAAAAAGAAAGAGGATCAAAGGTAGCTTGAGATACAAAGAAGATTGAATATAACCTTGAAATGAATAAAAATTAACAGAATGAGTAGGACCATCCTTGGTATTTCAGCCTTGGTATTTCATCTCTTGTTTAAGAGTTAGAGCATAGAATCACTATGCCAGACCAGTTAGCAAGATAACAGATTTATATGTGTTTTCTTTCTTTCTTTTTTTTTTCCAGCTGTTATTTCTGTGGGATTTTTTTCATTTTTAAGAAATATTTGACATAATTTTTTGCCGTTGCACCTTCAGAAAATGTAAAACTCATGTAGAAGAATTTATATCATGTAATTAAAAAATAATATCTTGAAGGTAACAAGGAAAGGTAGTAATATTTTTCTTTTGGGGTGGGGATCATTTCAGGCATAGCCCTTTTGTACCTGCAGCTGTACCGGGTCACTTGTGACCAGACATACCTGCTCCGATCTCTGGATTATGTAAAGAGAACACTTCGGAACCTGAATGGTCGCAGGGTCACTTTCCTCTGTGGAGATGCTGGGCCCCTTGCTGTAGGAGCTGTGATATATCATAAACTCAAAAGTGACTGTGAATCCCAGGAGTGCATCACAAAGTGAGTTTTTGAAACTGGAAACTTTTTAAAAAAATTCTTAGTTGAAACTAGCTGTAGAAAAATATTCAAAAAAGAAATTATTTTTAACTTACTCTCCTGTTGCAAACAGTTCTCCCTAAGAACTGGAAACTTTAAAAAAAAATTCTTAGTTGAAACTAGCTGTAGAAAAATATTCAAAAAAGAAATTATTTTTGACTTACTCTCCTATTGCAAACAGTTCTTCCTAAGAAGTGAAACCGTATGTATGTCCACTTTTTTTTTTTTTTTTTTGGTACCAGAGATTGAACCTAGGAGTGCTTAACCACTGAACCACATTCCCAGCCTGTTTTTAAATTTTTAATTTTGAGACAGGATCTCACTAAGTTACTTCAGGTCTCCCTAAGTTCCTGAGCTGACTTTGAACTTAGCGATCCTCCTGCCTCAGTCTCCTGAACCCCTAGGATTATAGGTGTGTGCCACTGCGCCTGGCTGTATGTCACTCTTGATCATTGTAGTGAAATCATACATTCTTTTTCTATTCAAGCATGAATGTGTCTTAATTTCAGAGGGACTTTAATCATTTTTCCTAAATAATTTTTGGTTGCCTTCAGTGTGTGAAATTAGCTTACATGCTTTAGATGCACAAGAATAAATTAATCATAGGTTCAACTTTTAACTGATTAGTTATATTAATGAGGAGCAATTAAGGACTTATTGGTTTATATTCCTTCTTGAAGCAGAAATCAGGGCTTATTTCTAGGACCTGATGGAATATCTAGCACATGTTAATGTTTGTTGAAAGTTAGAATGACTCGTACTCATTCTGAAGCAATGGCAGCATTTCAGTGTCATTTTAATTTAGATTTTAAATCACTTTGTTCTAATGCTGGATTTCAAAATAAAATATGTTACAGGGTTTAGAATAAATATAAAGGTAGAAATTTTGAGCAGAAAGTGTTTTTTTCTTCTTTGTTTTTTAAATGGTGTTGAGGATAGGATCTAGGGCTAGAGGCCTGACTCTGGAAATCCAAAAAGTCAGGTTCAGATACTTGCCCCAACAACTAAACAGTAAAGGTAATTATAGAGTACGAAAGGAACCTCAATTAGTATAGCTATACTAAGAAGACAAGGGAACCCATGTCCTTAGTTCTGTCTTTGACGAACTGACAATTACTTTGAGGTTTTATAGAAAAGGGAATAACTTTGAGGTTGTTTGTACAGCTGAAGGCTTTTCTTAACTGCCAAGCAGGTAATCTTGATCAGGATGCTTTGTCCACCATTATCTCATGATTGGTCAGGCTGGGCCTTTTCCAAGATAAGAAAATTACAATTGCTGTTGCTGGGCTGGGGATGGGGTGAAGGAAAGCTTCAACTCATTATGTTTTTCCATCAGACCTGGATAATGGAGGCAGAGAGGCTAAGTCTTCACTCCTGCCTTTAGGCACCCATGGGACATTTGTAGGCAAAAGGGAAGCTAAGTCTTGTTACATTTGTACATGCTTAAGCACATACTCCACCACTGAGCTATATCCCCAGTTCAGATATTTTGTTCATAATTTTTACATTTGAAAGAAGAATTAGTAAAGTGGAGAAATTATAGTTGTTTGGGGGGCATTTTTTTAAATCAGTTTTAAATTTAAAAAGAAATACATTCCTAAAGTGATGAGTTACTTGTTTCAGAAAGAAGCATTGTAGACATTATTTTAGAAAACAATTTTTTCTTGTCATTTAGACTTTTGCAGCTGCACAGAAGCATTGTCTGCCAAGAGTCAGAACTTCCTGATGAGCTGCTGTATGGTCGAGCAGGTTATCTGTATGCTTTACTGTACCTGAACACTGAGATTGGCCCTGGCACTGTGTGTGATTCGGCCATTAAAGAGGTATTGTGGGATTACTGACACCTGTGGGCATTCAAAGCTATCTGTTAGCATGGAGTTATGTTAGTAGCTGGGCTCTGCTTCTAGGTTGAATTAGTTTTTCAAAGCATTCCATAAAAATTAAAAATTAGCTGCTTTTCTTCCTAGGAATATTTTTTAAAAATCTATATACTTCTTCATCCTTTATTGATACACCTAGTTTTACTGGAACCAAACAACAGCAGCAGCTTCAAAAAGTTAGAATGTTTACTTTTTCTTTTTTGAGTTCTCTGAGGTGACTATATCTGGTACCTTACCTTCTTTTTACTCTACTATGCTAGAGACGTATCTTTATCTGCATGACCAATGCTAGTTTGGTACTCTTAGCCCAAGGAAGGAGGAAAAGGAGGAGAAGCATCTTCTTTTGTAAGGACTTCATCTATAAATTGTCCACCTCATGTCTGCTCACATCGCATTGCCAGAAATTAGTAAAATGACTGTTCAGGTGTTTCTAGATAGGTGACCAGATGCCTAACTTTGAGTACCCTATCAAAATGATGAGAAGAGCATGGATTTGAGGAAATAATTAGTGTCTTTGTCATATAGTCATTCCAAGCATAATGTTCTTGTGATCTGCATAAGATCCTTCAAGACACAGCTGACCACACTGCATTAGCTTTTCATCAATGAAGCCAAGTCCTACAGTCTTTCCTGAAAGGTGTGTGCCAGTCTTCTGAGCAAAACATTGCAGCTACAAAGCAACTAAGAAGTATGGGACCATTTTTAAATGGAGATTTTTCCAGATTTTAGTTGACTTTTTATATAAAGAACTTTAATTCTTTCTTAGACTTTTTTTTTCTCTTTCTACTCTGATGTTGTCTTCTGAATCCTCTCTGCACACATTTATCAATTTATAAGATAAAAATGACTATGTTAGCTACTACTTGCTTAGAGAGTTTTAGATTAAATATCTCTATATATGCATACATGTTAATGTTAATTAGACCAGAACAGCATGCGTGTACATTTTTTAGATTTATGGAATCTCATTGCCCCTGTAGGTAGTCAATGCTATTATTGAGTCCGGTAAGACTTTATCAAGAGAAGAAAGAAAAACTGATCGCTGTCCCCTATTGTATCAGTGGCACAGGAAGCAGTATGTTGGAGCAGCCCATGGCATGGCTGGGATCTACTACATGTTAATGCAGGTAAATAACAATACTCTGAAATCCTAATACAGCAACCACATTACAATATATTAGGTCAAATACAAATGGGAAATGAAATTTTTAGACAAACAAAGCTGGCTGAATTGAAATAACCTCCTCCTCTGAATCACAGTTGCTTAAACTCTGCTTCATGAACATGAGAATTCCCAAGAGTATATTGTGTATGTAGTTGTTTATCATCCACACTTTTCTTTTGTCCTTGTCCTCCTGCTGATTGAAGTGGACGGATCTTCAGGGAGTAAAAGGGCCTCTTTTTTAATAGGGACGGATCTTCAGGGAGTAAAAGGGCCTCTTGAATCCAAACTGAGGCAGAGCCTTTGTTATATTCAGATGCCCCCAACTTGCTGTCAGTTGTGTTCTGAATTTTTAATGAGTTTATTGCTATGGTTATGATCTTGTCCCTTAATCATCCTTGACACCTATTGAATTAAGAACCCACACTTCTGTGAAGTAGTTAGAAACCCACTCCAGATATTACCTCAACTAATGCTTCTAGCATTATGGCCTAGGGCTCCCTTCTGTGCTAAGTATACAGCTTCCTTTTTCTTTCTTAAAATTAATCCTTTATTCTACAAAATCACAAAGCTAGTGAGTCAGGGAATAAGGATTATAATTTAGATATCTTTGACCGAAAGCTTATTTTTAAATTTTTTTATTTCAAATTCCTTTTTTAAAAAAAATACTACACCATGCTACAACTTACCTGAAGGAAAATAGAAAATTCATATCTAAACAGGACCAAAATTTTCTTTTCTGGTAATTAGTTGTCTTTGTTAATTACTGTAGAAAGTAAACATGTATATGTTTCAATTGTGGATTTTCTTAATAGTGCAGACATGCATTTCCAAAATAACCAGAATTCCATCTCAATTTAAAAATGACAGTTACTCTCTGAATAGTTAGTAGATTTGTGTGTGTGTGTGTGTGTGTGTGTGTGTGTGTATTAGAGTTCTCTAGAGGAACAGAATCAATAGGAAATGTAAATACACATACACATACCCAAAGGAATTTATTACAGGAATTGACTTTATGCAGTTATGGTGGCTGAGAAGTCCCACAGTATGTCATTTGTAAGCTTGGGACCTGATGGTATAAATCATAGTCATAAGGACAGGAAAAGACTGATGTCTCAGTTCCAAGTAGGCAGGCTGGTGGGAAGGGGCAACTTCTTCCTCCTTTGTTCTACTTATGACTTCAATGGCTTAGATGATGCCTACCCACATTGAAGAGGACCACTTACTTTACTGAGTCTAGCAATTCAGTTGCTAATCTCAACCAGAAGGACACTCCCAGACATACCCAGAAATAATGTATCACGGTACTCCATTGGCCCAATTAAGTGAACACACAAAATTAACCTTCACAGGATATACTTTATTTACCCAGAAAAGTGTTTTAACTGGTGGCTCAGGAACATATTATTGTTTTTGGTTTTGTTTTCAAATGATAAAACCATTGGGGAAAACATAATAATGTGAAAACCCCACTGATGTGGTTTAGGTTCAGGTGTTAAGGTTGATTTTGTTGCATATGAAGAGTTTATTTGAGAGAAATACAAATCATGAAATTTTCCTCTCTTAACTTTTAAAGTGAGGAACATGTTCACACTATTTAGTAAGTATTTAGAAGTTCTTATCTTTTTTTTTTAAGAGGTGTTAAGCAGTGTGATGGCACTGCCTGAGAGCTGACTCTGCATTTCCCTCCCCTGTTCCACATGTCCTGCTGGTGTGATAGCATAGTCCTGTGGTGATAGTATCCATTGTGTGCTGTCACTTAAACAGAACTTGACTTTCACAACAGTAGAACTAAAGCAATTCTTCTCTTGAAAATCCTTTTAAAACAACAAGAAAAAAAAATGTAGAAACCCACATTCTTCAAGGAAATGGGAAGACACCTAGAGTCCCAGACTGTGAATATATAAACTGGAAAGAGGTAAATGAATGACAAATGTTCTAACAGGATAGAAGATGATCACACAAAAGTGCTTAAAGTAGAGGCTGCCAGTAGGAATCAAGCCAGTTTCTCCTGCAAACCCTATCACTGAGGAGTTTCAAGTGAAATATACCATAAAAGTGGCACCAGACACATGTCTGTATGGCAGTGAGGGCAGGTCAGCAGAGGGCTTTCTACAAACATTTTTATAAGGAGACATTGGTTCTGTTAGTATCTCCACCCAGCACAATGAGATGACTATTCCTCTTCTTAACTGCTACTGGAGACAAGAGGGTTTAGGTTTGTGTTTTTTTGGTCAGCTTTTTTAATGCTGTGACCAAAAGAACTGACAAGCACAATTAGAAGAGGAAAAGTTTATTTTGGGGGCCCACAGTTTTAGAGGTCTCAGTCCATAGATAGCTGGCTCCATTCCTCAAGGCTTGAGGTGAGGCAGAACATCATAGTGGAATAATGTGACAGAGGAAAGCAGGTCAAGACATGGCCACCAAGAAGCAGAGAGATTCCACTCTCCTGGGACAGAGTATATACCTCTAAGGCACACCCCCTGTGACCCACCTTCTCAAGCCACGTCCTACTTGTCTTCAGTTACCATTCAGTAAATCCCTATCAGAGATTTACTTCATGGATTGAGTTAAGGCTGTCATAACCCAATCGTTTCACTTCTAAACCCTCTTGCATTGTCTCACATGAGCTTATGGTTCATATCTAAACCATAATAGTCTGAAAGAATTGGACCTGCTCTTCTGAATAGAGATGGCCAGGTGTAGAAGAGAGTGAAGGGGACTTGAATGAAAGTCCACATAATTGTATGATGAGATCACCCTCTGGTACTGCCAGCCTCAGGCATCCCTCAACCCCTACCCAATGGGCAACTCTACCTCTCTACCCCAGATGAGGGATTGAAGTCTCCTTTTTTTGAGAAAACAAGCTCAGATAAAATATTTACAGACATAGGTATTTGAAAGTTCCCATTAAAAAAGTTGGCTAGCAATCTGTGATGATTAATTATATGTGTCAGCTTAGCTGAGCCATGGTACCCGTATTTTTGGTCAAAAATTATTCTGGATGTTTCTGTGAGAGTGGTTTTGAATAAGTTTTACATTCAAATTGGTGGACTTTAAGTATAGCAGATTGTGTTCTATAATGTGCGTGGAGAACTTCATCCAGTCAATAGAACCAAAGGCTGAACTTCTTTGCCAAGCAAGAGGATATCTTCTAGCAGACTATATTCAGAATTCACTTTGTCTGCAACATTAGCCCTTTCTGGTTATTTAGCATACTGCCTTTGGATTTGAACTGCAACTGTTTTGAGTCCTCAGTCTGACAACCTCATTCAGATTTGGATTCAAGACTCTTGAATGCATTGGTCAGTTTATTAAAAGTCTCTTTCTCTGTATAACATACCATATTGGTTCTCTCTCTCTCTGTCTTTTTTTTTTTTTTGTAGAATCCTGATTAAAACACTATCCTACAACTCTAAAGTGATTTCTACTATTGCACAAATCCCTCCTGTGTGAGTGTATATTCAGTGAACTTTGTAGTACCTTATGCAAAATATAGACAAACAGCCAAAGAATTATCAGACTATTGAGGGAAGTCTGCAACATGAAAGATGAAAGACCTAAACAAGTTGAAAAAAGAAACTCAGAACAGATAATCCAGGAAGAAAAAGAAGACATCACAGAAATCACATTAATGATTAATGTCTTTAGGCAAATAAGAGAAGCAGTTGCATACAAGAAACATTTGAGGAATAAGAAAGAGCTCTTAAAATTAAAAATGTAATAGTTGAATTTTTTAATTATGAAAATGATTGGAAATCAAGTATCTTAGCAGACCGAAGTAAACAGCGGGAAAGGAAAATATAAGAAAATAACAGAATTAATTTAGGAGGTCCAATATCTGATTATTAGGACATCTGGTAAGGAAGAATACAAAACTGTAGGCAGGAAATTTTAAGAAATGTAGTGAAAGAATGTGTTTTAGAACTAAGGGACATGAGTTGCCATATTGAAAAAATCTACCAAGTTGTTATACAATGAATGGAAAAGAAAATCTATACCACATCACTGTGAAAACTTAAAGAGATATGTTTAAAATTTCAGAGAGGAAAAAGGTCATGTACCAAGGTTGGGCATCACGATAGCATAGGAATTTTCAACAGTTTCATTGAAGCTAAAAGAGAGATAAATGGGAACACCTTCATTTTCTGAGTAAAAATGATTTTCAGCATTGAGTTCTACTATGAAAATTATCAGTTAAATGTGGGCTAGAACAAAGACAGTTTTAAACATCCAGTCTCAAAATAAGATAGAGATAGGATCCCTGCATCCTATCTCAGGAAGCTATTAGAAGGGAGTTGACTAAGAAAGAGATCCAGGAAAAGAGACTCTGTACAAGAGAGAGGGAATAGAATCTCCATGAAGTTGGCAGGTGGATATCCCAGTACAGCAGTTGTACACAAGACCTAGAAAATAACTGATCAAGATTAGAATAAGATGTTGAGGAGCTATCTCCATGAAAAAGAAGAAGGAAAAAAAAAACAGCAGTTTTGACTGTAGAAAATTATATTGAGAGACTTTACAAGCTGTTTGTGGGTGAGAAAAAACTTAGATGGCAATTCAAAGAAAGAAAACCAAGTAAATAAAAGAGTGAGAAAGTTACTAACTTTAGGAAAAACTGAAAGTTATAAGAGACTTAAGATATGTAATTTAGTATGTTCCTTGTCTCAGCAGCAAGAAATATTTACATAGTCAAGTCTATAAAGAGCACAGTGAATATGGATGTGAAAAAAATTGGTGGTGGAATAAAATTCTCTTGGGATGATTTGAAGAGGGAAATCATAATCATCTGCCTGCCACAGGGGAAACCCATAGATGAAGTCTAGAATTAGTAAATCTATAACTATGCAGGCATTTTTAGAAATATTCAGGGAATATAAAGATACAGCAAAAATACAAACAAAATCACAGTTGTATCGTGGGAAGAAACACTGACTGTTGTTCTTTGAAATAAGCTTCCCAAACATTTTTTGACATTTACAACTATTTGATTACATTATCTGTGTAATCAATTGTACATTATCTGATAACTTTTAAATTATCAACTAGTCTTTTAGAAATATATTGCCTGACCTGTAGTTTGAAAAAAATCTAATCTCTAAATGTGTGTCAAGGAAAACACTTGAAGATTTTCTAATACATAAATTAAAAACTTAATAAAGTAGTTTTGCTTATGTGAAATTTAGTAACATTAGTGCTCCTTAAAATTATCTTTCTTCTTCTTTGTATTTAATGAAATTAACTTTTTGTTAAAGAAATGAGGTTTTCATTTTGTTTTATAGAAGAAAGCATCATGTTGTAGATTCTTTGTCTTTAGTAGAATAATAATAATAATAATAATAATAGTAATAAATGGTCTGGGGATATAGCTCAGTTGGTATAGTATGTTCCTTGCATGCCCAAGGCCCTGAGTTCAATCCCCAGCACCACAAAAATTAATAATAATATTAATAATAATAATTTTAAGCAGTATTTTAGTTTACAGTTATAAGTATAATTTATATTACCTGTAGATACTTAGGAGGCTAAAACAGGAGGATGGCAAGTTTTGAAGCCAGCCTCAGCAATTTAGCAAGATCCTCAGCAACTTAGCAAGATCCTCTTTCAAAACAAAAAATCAAAAAGGCTGGTGATATAGAACCTAGGTAAAGTTCTATAGGTTCAATCCCAATACCAAAAATAATTAATAATAATAATAATAACAACAATAATAACAATACCCAGTACCAAAATAATTAACAGTAATATAATAACAATTATATAATTGTTATATATGATAATAAATATACTAATATAATAATTATTCTATGATAATAAAATATTATTGTTGTTTTTTGTTGTTGTTATTTTTATTTGCCTGCAGTGACAAAGCCAGTTGATAGATTTAGGAGAAGTGAGGTAAGAGCCACATGGAAAGAAATCAAAGATCAGTTTTTGGGCAAAACAAAACAACAAAATCCTTTATAGTCCTGGATTCACCAGAGATTCAGTCTAGTCTTCTCCACTGCTATATAGTGACTTCAAGTTGATGGTCCTAATGCATCAAAGAAAAGATAAAATATGTCTATTCTAACACTAATAAATTTTAGAGAGATTTCAAAAAGAGGTAAAGGTCTGCCTAAGTTTAAAAAAAAATATAATTGAATTAATTCTAATTTTATATATGCTCCTCAAGTATTCCGGGTAATTTATGCTTTATTATATTAGCCATGATATAAAGATTAAAAAACAAATTCAGAAAAATTGTTTTATTTTTGTTTCTTTAAAGCCTGCAGCAAAAGTGGACCAAGAAACCTTAACAGAAATGGTGAAGCCTAGTATTGATTATGTGCGCCACAAAAAATTCCGATCTGGGAACTATCCATCTTCATTAAGCAATGAAACAGATCGATTGGTCCACTGGTGCCATGGTGCCCCAGGCGTCATCCACATGCTCATGCAAGCACATAAGGTCAGTACTTCAGTTAGTTTCATAGCTTCCACTGTACAGGAATCCGGTTCTCAGCAAGTTTCAGTTTGATTTTGGTAAGCCCATTTGACTGAACACTAAAATGCTTTTTGAATCAATGTTTTTACAAAATAAGTAGAAAGTCTCTTTATTTCATTGTTCACTGCTGCTGTGGTCAGTGCTGCAATTATGTTTACATGTTTAGCAGAGTTTACATTCATGTGTAAAAGAAAATATACATGACAGGATAGTGATGGTTTTCATTCTAATGAGCGTGAGTATCCGATAAAGCAGTAGAAGGAATAAGAACCAATTATTTTTTGTCTTCACATCATATTACACCCTTGCTTGCATAAGCATTTATTGCTGGATTATAATACTTATCATCCAAGAGCTTTTAAAATTGTTACAAAATTATTCACAAGAGATAGGGGTGGTGCTCAAATTTTGTACCTCTGGAATATTATGGAAAAATAGGCAGTACCTTCACTGATTAATTTATTTTTATTTTAATACATCTTTATTTATAATAATTGATGTTGGGGATGATTGCTCATTTATCAACAACAGTATACAAATATAACTACAATGATTGCTCTATTCAACACAATATTTTGACAAATTCTCTTTGTTTTGAAGAAATAGATGGAATTCATGGAGCTGAATTCACATTTCTACATGAAAATAACAAAATTGGTACCTGAATTCAATTTTATTTTCCCTGTATGACTAACTATCATGTAAATTAATTCTTAAGATATGGGATAGTTTCTCAGAATTTTTTTTAGTTCTCAACAATAATACCCCAAATTTTCAAACAGTATAAAAAATATGAACATTCAGAAATGACTGAGTAGTATGGTATTTGTTGAGAGCATAGCACAATATTCTTCAAAAATTGGGAGAACTTAATGATTCATCTTAACATTATTCTAGCTTTTAAATTAAAACAATTCTGTTCACATCACTGCCTCTTCTCTTTTGTATGTTACCGCAATTGTAACATCACTTACATGATGATATAAATAATAAAATGTTCAATAGTAAGTTGTGAGCATAATATTGACAGTACAAACATGGATCCTTTATTATTCATATCAGATATAAGACTGCCAGAATTCAAAGGTTCTGTTTTTCAAACTCCTCTTCCCCTTTCACCTTTAAGAGGATCAGCTTTTGTAGTCCAGTCCTCCTGGTGACTGATAATCCCTGCTGTGGGGCTGCTTTCCTACTCTGCTTCAGCAGTTGAGACTTGTGGACAGCAAGCTGGTGGTGATCAGTAACCAGGATTTTCTCTGGAGACCTCCATCCAGGCCAGTTCCCTTTCTAGTAGCCCTGTGCACAGTTGCCACCATCTGTTTCCACTGCTGCTGATCACTCCAAGAGCAAGCACCTCAGTGTTCTGCTGCCTATAGGCCACTAATGACTTAGACCAACTTCTCCATGCATGGAGTCTGCTCAGAATTCCATTTGAACATCTCCCCCTGTCCTGTCATTACAAAGCAGAGGTTCCTCTCACAAGATGCAAAGGTTCCATATGTAGTCATTTGAACCTCATATTGTCTTCTACGTTAAGATTCTGCTTATTATCTTTTTATTATTGAGTTATGAGAATTCTTCATATAATTCTGATTAAAGTTATTTTGTAAGTTATATATTTTACAAATAGTTTCTCCTAGTCTGTAGTTCTTCTAATCATGTTTGTGTTAGTTAGCTTTGTGTCAATGTGACTAAAATATCTGACAAGAACAACATAGAGGAGGAAAAATTTATTTTAGGCTCATGGTTTCAGAGGTTCAGACCATGGTAGGCCAGACTCCATCTCTCTGGGCCTGAGGTGAAGCAGAGGCAGAATATCATGGTGGAAGGGAGCTCCCTTCCATGGTAGAAGGGAGCAGCAGTTGAGGAAAGCAGCCCAACTCATGGCAATCAGAAAGCACAAAGGGAGGTGGGGGAGGGAGTACAAGCTCCCTTGTGAGAATCCCAAACAACATATAATCCCCAAAGGGATGCTCTAGTGTCTTACTTCCTTCAGTCCTGCCCTACTTGCCTACAGTTACGATCCAGTAGTTAATTCAGATTATTAATTCATCAAATGGATTAATCCGCTGATAATGTTACAGCTGTTATAATCTAATCATTTCAACTCTGAATATTCCTGCATTGCCTAGCATGAGGTTTTGGGGGATGCATTCTTCCTGGCATCTGTTGATTAATAGTATTTTTAATTTCAGTAAATTTTATCACTTTTTTATAGTAATTAATTTTGTGTGTCTTGTCTAAAAATCTGTCTACCCTCAAGTTATACAGATGATATTCTTCTAGAAGCTTTTTGGTTTTAGACTTTTATATTTAGGCCCATTTCAAGTTTTGTTTATTGCATTATGAAAGGAAGTGCCTTATTTTAATCGTAATGTTCCTGCACCATTTGTTAAATACTCTTTAATTTCTCCCACTTGATTCATTTGGTGCCTTTATAAAAATATGGGACTTTGGATGGGGTAGGGTGGAGTTGGAGGGAGGGGAGGGGGAATGGGAGTAGCAAAAATGGTTGAATGAAGTGGATATTACTACCCTAGGTGCATGTATGAAAACACAAATGGTACGACTCTATCTTGTTTGCAACCAGAGAGATGGAAAAATTGAGCTCTGTATATGTACTATGACTTGAAATGCATTTAAATTAATTAATTAATGAAAAATAAATAAATAAAAATATGGAATGACCTAATAAGTATGGACTTCTTTTTATTTTAAATTTTACTTTGTTATTTTGACTTGTCTTTATGATATTGTCTTATGATAATGCTGTTTTGCTTACTTTAGCTTTAAGTTTTGAGTCTGGTAACTTAAGACTTCCAATTTTGTTGTTCTTCAAAACCAATTTGAATATTCTAGGTTGTTTTTATTCTTCTATAAATTTTAGAATCAGCTTGACAACTTCTAAAAAAGGAAGGCTATTAGGATTATGAGTGAGAGTGCATTGAATCTAAAGATCAATTGGACAGAAGTGACATCTTAATAGTACTAAGTTTTCCTATCCACAAATATTTTATATCTCTCCATTTATTTTTATTTATATTTTCTTTAATGTCTGTCAACAGTTTTATAGTTTTTTGGTGTACAGATCCTGCACGTATTTTGTTAAACTTACTCCTAAGTATTTCATTTATTTGCGTTTTTCAGCCTTCATTGCTTGTATACAGAAATAGAATTGATTTTTGTATATTGACTTTATATTCTGTAAGCTTGCTAAATTCACATAGTAATTCTAGTAACTTTCTTTAATTCCTCAAGAATTTCTATGTATACGTGTTTGTGAATAAAGACAATTTTACTTCTTTCCAATTTATGCTTTTTATTTTCTTTACTTATTGCATTGCTTAGGATCCATAATACAATATTAAATAGAAAGTATCCCAGTCATAGAGAAACAATTAAATATTTCATCATCAAATGTACTTTAAGTGTTTTTCTTTTTTTTTTTTTTTTAATTTTTTTTTTTAGTTGTTGATGGATCTTTATTTTATTCATTTATTGTTTGTATGTGGTGCTGAGGATCGAACCCAGTGCTTCACGCATGCTAGGCAAACACTCTACCACTGAGCTACAGCCCCAGCCCCTTAAGTGTTTTTCTTAATTGTTCTTTATCAGATTGAGGATGTTTTCTATTATTGTTTATCATGAGCGGATGTTGAATTTTCTCTTTCTTTTTCTTTCAGTTATTCAAGTGCTTCTATAGTTGTCCTCCATTTATTTTGTTAGTATAGTGTGTTTATGTTGACTGCTTTTTGAAAGTTAAGCCAATATGTGTTCTTTTTGCAAACCCCTCTTGAACATGATTTTTATCCTTTTTAATATGATTAGATTTAGTTTTCTGATATTTTGTTAAATTGTTTTATGTCTCTGTTAGTCTGTAATTTTCTTTTCCTATAACATTTTTGTTTGGTTTTGATATCTGGTCACATACATCAATTGCAAAGTATTTGCTCCTTTTATTTTCAGAATGATTTTGTGTGAAATTTGTGCTCCATATATTTGTGGCATAATTTTATTATAAATTTAGTTTCTTTAATAGAATTCATTTTGTATCAGTTTTAAAATTTTTCAATATACTTTTCATTTATCTATGTTGTCAAATTTATTGGCACAATATTCTTCCTAAAAGTCAGTTATTATCTTTTTACTGTCTGTAGAGTCTATAGTGATGCTTCTTTTTTATTCTTGATATCAGTAATTTGTTCTTTCTTTCTCTGTCTTTCCCTCTCTCCTCCCTTCCCCTCATCAGATAAGGGCCTGTCAGTTTTATTAATTTTTCAAACAACCAGCTTTTAACTCTGATAATTTTCTTTGGGTTTTCTTTTTTATTTCATTGATGCTTTTCTTCTCTTTCCTTTAAAACTTCCATCTGATATTAATTTTCTTTTTTTAATTTTTTAAAGTAGAACCTTAGGTCATTGATTTTATACCTTTCCTGTTTTCTCCCAAATACAGCATCTAAAACTTTACATTTCCATCCAAGCATTGCTTTAGCTTCATCTCTGAATAGTTTGAGTTTTTTTCCTTTTTTATTTAGTTTGAAATATTTTCCAATTACCTTTATGATTTCTCTTCTTTTCCATGGATTATTTAGAAGTGCCTTGTGTATTTTCAGAGAGTTGAGAATTGTCTAGATGTTTTATTTTTATTATTGTTTTATTCTATGGTTGTCAGAGAACATATTCTGTACAATTTAAATCTTTTACATTTTATTTAAACTCATTTTGTGATTCAGTATTTAGTTTGTCTTGATGAATGTATCAGGCGCTTTGATCAGAGTATATTCTTTAGTGTTTTACAAATGTTGATTAGGTTAGATAGTTGAAGCTTTTGTTCAGTTATTTTGTGTCAGGGGTCTACATACTTTATGTAAAGACCTAGGTAATAAATGTTTTAGTCTTGTGGTTTATACCATCTCTGTACAACTACTCAATTCTGTCATTTGAGTGCAAGAGCAGGCATAGATATATAGATGAATGATCATGACTGTGTTCCCAGTAAACTTCATTTACAGACTCAGACCCTGTGGGCTTATAGTTTGATAGTCCCTGTTCTGTGGCCTTGTAGATACGTTTGGTCAATTTTTTTTCTCTCAGTTAAGAGGAGAGGTAGTGCTACAATCCCCCAACTGTTAGTGGCTTTATTTCTTTTCTTTAAATTTGTCAATTTTTGCTTCATGTATTTTGAAACTCTCTTACTAGACATATATATTTATGATACTGATGCCTTACTAGTGAATTAGCTTTTTTATCAATGTAAAATGTCCCTTTTATCTCTGATAATATTCTGTCTTAAGTCTGCTCTGCCTAATATTAATATAGTCATTCCAGAATTTTATAACTAATCTTTGCATGATATATATTTTTGCTTTCAACCTATAGACTTAATATCCAGTTTGATCATCTCAGCCTTTTATTTGGAATGTTTAGTTCATGTATATTTAATGTTATTATTGATATAGTTGGATTTAGCTCTGCCATTTTTTTTCAGGGAGATAAGATATATTTGTTGAATTTTTTTAGAATACCATTTTAATTTCTCTTTTGACTCTTTAACTGTATCTGTTTGCACATTTTTACTTTTATGTTCACTGTAGAGATTGCATGTATGTCCTTAACTTTTCATACTCTGTGTAGAGATAATATGTCACTTCACATAAGATACAATAACTGGTAAACTTATAGTTCCATTTACTCCCTTTCTTTGCACTGTGTAATAAATACTACATCTACAAATGTTATAAACTATAGTATAACTTAAAATTATAAACTTTAAATTGAAAAAAATATATATTTTTTATTGAAATATTCCTGAGTATTTAAAAGAAATTAAGGTAGTTTTGATAGGTATTTACATATATTTTTAGTGTATTGCATTCTTTTCTACAGGTTCAGATTTCTACTCCCTTTAGCCTATAGAACTTGCTTGAGCATTTCTTATAGTCCAGGTTTGGTGACAACAAATTGATTTTCATTTATTTCATCTTCATTCCCTTTGCATCCTTTAAGATATTTTTAATCACTGCCTAAAACTCTTATCTCTGTAACATTAGAGTCATCTCAGAGTTAGTTCATTTTGTTACATAAGCAAATGGGCAGAGAAGTCACATGACTTGTCCAAGATCACACCATTAGTAGTTATAGAAGAAGAACCTAACCTAAGTCTCCTGACTCCAGATCCTTTATGATTTCCTCTGCATTGCTATCTCACTACACCTTCTTGCCTGACACTTCTCAGAGAAATCTATCAGGAGAGGGAATATGGCTAAGTCAATGGATTTTCCAGCTAACTATGATTGCTACAATGTAAAGATCATGAATCTGTGATTAAATCTGGGAACTTATTTTCTGTAACTACATACTTAATTTTTCAAATGTCTCATAATTAAAAGTTGCTTTTCACATACAGAACATCAGAGGCAGGGAAACTAAAGTGTAGGTAGCATTATGAGCCTTCCATAGCATCCTCATTCTTACTAATACATCAGGATAGTTAAGGACACCTAATCGATTTCTCCAGCCTTCACATGCCCCTAACAACCACTAGAAAGAGGTTTAGGTTTTTTTCACACATATGATTTCAAGACATAGCCTTAGAGACCTTAGACATTTAGAATGTCTTTTCAGCTGTTAGCTCTGACCTAGTATTTCTTTAAAATAGGTCAAAGTGTTTTCTTTTACAATTAACTCTAAGAGATTTAAGATGCAACTAACAGTGTGCTGGCAGGATAACAGAAAGAATAATGGTTAATTGAAGTGAAATAGTCAGCACACACTATGTGCCAGGTGCTGTTCTAAGAGCTTCTTGTACATTATCTCATCTTAATTCTCACAACACGCTATTGAAGTGAAGAAACGTTGGTGTGACTGCAAATCAGTGCAGCCACTCTGGAAATTAGTGTGGAGATTCCTCAAAAAAAAAACTAGGAATGGAGCCATCATTTGACCCATTTATCCTACTCCTTGGTATATATCCAAAGGAGTTAAAATCAGCATACTACAGTGACACATCAAGCCACATAATTCACAATCACTAAGCTTTGGAACCAACAACAGATAAATGGATAAAGAAATTGTGGTTTATATACAATGGAATATTACTTAGCCATAAAGAAGAATGACTTTATGATATGTGCTGGTAAATGGATAGGTCTGGGGACTATCATGCTAAGTGGAAAAAGCTAATCCCCTGAAACTAAAGATCAAATGTTCTCTGTTATGTGGATATTAACCCACAATAAGGGAGGCAGAGAATAGAAGTTCATTGGATTAGACAAAGGGGAAAAAAGGGAAGGGAGGCGGGGATAGATACAGGAAAGTCAGTGGAATGAATCTGACATAACTTTCCTATGTAAATATATGAATCTTCACATCATGTACAACCACAAAACTGGGATCCTAATTAGAATAAGATATATTACATGTTTGCATAAATATATCAAAATAGATTCTACTGTCATTATAATAAAAATAAAAAGGTTCTCCTTTTACAGAAAACTAAGACATAATGATTAAGTGACTTATCCAAATTGAAAGGTGACAGAAGCAGGATTCAGAGTCAGATAGTCTCTGACCCCAGAGCCTGCCCTTCAGTTGCCATCATGAGGAAGAAACGAGGTCCTGCTTTTGACTCTGGCAGCCTAATTTTAATTCCCTTCATAATCAGATGTGCCTTTCCCCCTATACAGCCTCAGAACTCTTCTCAGCCTAGTGTCCAGGAGGTCACTACTCATCAGTCACTAGTAGATGGATGCTATATGCCACCATAAGTAGATCATATCTAATGACCTTCATGTCTTTCATTGTCCAAAGTTATTTGCATTCAAATGGCATGAGTTCATAAACTGTTGAAATTATTAACAGACTCTGAGAAAAGGGCCAGGGAAGCAATAAATGAAAAATAAGAAAAAAGAGAAGAACATTTATAAGGGAATCTGGGGAGTAAAAATAGCTTCTTCTGTCAGTCTTTTGCCTTTGCAGCTGTGCCTATTTGTCTCTGCAGCTGTCCATACAAACTACTCCGTGGAGATAGTGCCATGAAATTCTGCAATATGGGCATGTCTGCTTCTGGGACTGTAGAAAGCCTTTGCAAGTTTCTTTTTGATACATTTTGACAGATCTCACTGACCTTGGTAGTACAGGGTCCTCAGGGTATTGCTGATATGTGTGCTGACCCAAGATGTTGGGTATTCTTGTCCTAGTGACAGGATGCTGTGGAATCATCCATCCCTTGATTGCCTTGTATAAGAGTAGAGGTTTTAGAGCTGTGGAATTATGCCCCAAGAAATATGGAACTGTATATTTGTTATACAACCTTGTACCAAAGAGACGTGGTAACTATAATAACTAATTTTTAAGCTACATTTTAGAATTACACAGAACTACTAATGAGGAGGCCAGAAAGAATAGGTTGATTGGGATTGTAAGAAATGATGCATTGTGATACTAGTGGTTTTTTGTTTGTTTGGGTTTTTTTTCACCCCTTAATGCCATTTCGGTTTTTCTAACATCATGTGATTTTCTAACCAGGAAGGGAAAGGATTTTGCTAACTCTTCATTGAGAGCATCTTGTTAATACTGTTTTGGTTTTTTCACTGCCCAGGTTTTTAAGGAGGAGAAATACCTGAAAGAGGCTATGGAGTGTAGTGATGTGATTTGGCAGCGAGGTTTGCTCCGGAAGGGATACGGGATCTGCCATGGGACCTCTGGGAATGGCTATTCTTTTCTGTCTCTTTACCATCTCACGAAGGATAAAAAGTATCTCTACAGAGCTTGCAAGGTGAGGACATCTCAACACCCCAGAACTTGTACAAAGTACCAAAAGAGTTCTCTTTCTTCTTTTAACCTGTTTTTCCCACTTTACACGTTTACTAAAACAGTTTGCTTTCTGCCTTCCAAATCTGCTTCCTTTTTGATCACAAGGGAAAACCTCCTGGTTTCTTCTGGCAAAGTCTTGTCCCTGGCCTCTCTGTGCTATGGTGTACTTGTCTCTAAGACAGGAATAACAGATGTAAATGACCTCTGAAGAACACAAGTTTTGGAGTCATACTACCTGGTTGGAATTATTATCTGTACTGTGTTTATTTGTTATAAAACCTTGTGACTTTATGACTTTGAGCACATTTCTTCAAGCTTCCTTTTCAAATAAATATTTGCTAGTATTTTTATTATTATACACATTTTATACACTGTAGTTATATGCCCATAGAATAGAGATTGGAAGAAAATGTTTACTATGAGCCTTGATAGATGGAGTCCTTATGGTTGACATATTCTTTATACCTTTAGATCAATGAATATCTGTTACAATTACAAGCATTTTCTTAACTGAAATAGAATGTACCTCTTGTTGGTGCCTCTGAGTAAACATACAAAGAGGATTGTGGATACTATGGAAGAACATTAAGAGATTAGGGCCCAACCTGGTTGTGGGAGGTCAGAAAGTAACATCTAGGCCAGTACTTACAGGACAGCTAGAAGTTAAGCAAAGAAGGATGAGGAAAGGTGTTAAAAGGAGAAGAACCTCCTTCTTCAGAGACCTGGAGGTATGAAGCACACAGGGGAACTGTGTGAAGTTTGTGGTATCTGGAGCACAGGGTGGGGAAGCCAGAACAGGAGAGGCAGAGGGAGAGAGTAGCTAGGTTCTGTAGGCTCTATCAGCCTTGATAATTATAATTGTAGATATTAAGTAAATATGGGGAATTTGAAGACTTTAATAGGGTTCAGACATAGCTGGCTCTTTAACAATGAAGTCTTTCAGGTGGACCAGGAGCAAGGTAGCCTAGTAGGGTGGAATACATTCCTGATAGGGAGAATAGCTTGTGTAAAATTGGCACACCACAAAATAGCTCTGTGTATTCTGGAAACTCTGAGCACTTCAGTGTTGTGAGAAGCTATAGGAGGGGTGGTTAGTAAAAGATAAAGTCAGGTGGGCACTGAACCCACTCTAGACCAATTAAGTGAGAGAGTGTTTCACTAATAATTTAAAACCTCTGCAAGTGATTTTAATAATCAGCTGGCATGAATACTGATTTGAAAGATGGAGGTCCCTGTTGAGATTCCTCTTTTAGAAAGATGGCTTTAGTTTCATTGGGAAGGATGAGGCAGAGGTTGTGTTTCCACACATTAATCATTAATGCAAAAAAAAATAATGAGTTATACAATAAGGCAATACCTATGATAGAATGGAGAGTTTAGGATGTAGAACAAAATTTAGTGTGACCTTTTTTTTTTTTTCCTTTAGTGTGGAGAGGATGGAAAGTGTTTTTCCTATTTTCTATCTAGACAATTTTTGTATTGTCTAAGAAAACCAGGTAGATGGTGATCAAACAAGGGAAAAGAAGAAGCATATTTGGAGAATAGCAGAATAAGTTTTATTGGACATGTTAAATTTGATATTGTTACCTTAAGAAAATAAAAATGAAGTTTATTATAACATAGAAAAACCTGTTGAAGAGGTCTGAGAACTCAAAGGAAAGTACTGACAAAGCTAAGGGATGAGGCATTTTCACAATGGGGCTGGTCAAACAGTGGTGCATAAGGAAGTGGAGTAAGAGGAAGCAGAGGTAAGAAAAGTGAGAGTATAGATTATGTTTAACAAGAGTATGACTGAGAATGGCCCTGGCCAGGGCTGAAGCTGCTGCCAGAGAAGATCGCCAGGGGGAGCCAGCAGCTGATTCTGAAGGCAGCTTCCAAGCCAGGTTTTTCAGTTGAGAGCAAGCATTTGGAGTTACTTTGGAAATGATCATTGGGCAGGCAGGAGGCAGATGCCTAGAAAGGACAGACAATAGATGAGGTAGATACCACCTGACAGATGAGAAAACAGGTGAAGAGAGGTGTATAACATAACTTGCCAGGACTCAGCCCTCTGAGAAAAGGTAGCACTATAGTCTAGTCCCGAGCCCTTGCTCCCAAATACTGTTGATTCTTGTGAATTCGTTGTATTATCTCATTTATTGCCTTTTCACCAAATGAAAATTCTCTTTTTTTAGTTTGCAGAGTGGTGTCTAGATTACGGAGCACATGGGTGCCGCATTCCTGATAGACCCTATTCCCTGTTTGAAGGTAGGAGAGTGAAAAAATAAAAAAAACTATAGATTTAAGCATCTGGGTGAGTGAAATTGATCTCCTTGTCTCTGGGGATTAGCAGTAGTATATTTGATTTTATGTGAGTAATAATTTCAAAACTAAAATAACAGTGAACAGATTAATTTCTGGCCAAAAATGATATTGAGTCTCTTTATATTGCCTGCATTTTGTTGTGAATATCATCTAAGTGTTTTTAGATCTGTGAAGTATATGCGGACAGAGTATGGAAGGCTTGCTAGTTAGCAGTAGGAGAGATAGTAAGTTTACACCTTTGTATTGCATTTGTAGTAGTGTATATATTAATGTGCTCACAGGAAGCTTGAATAGTTAAATATATTTAGTTTATATAAACTTAAATTGTATAAATTATATTTATATTACATACTATATATATTTCAATTATATATATAAATTATGTAAAGAAGTGTTAATAATCAGAAGTATTAGTAATTAGGAATATTAATGATTGGAAAAGAAACAACATAAACAAATATTGAATAACATTCTGGAAATGAGCAATAAGAGACCATCACTAAAAGCAACAAAATTAACAGTCTGCTAATAGGCACAACAGAATGTTACTCAGAAGAAAAAAATAAAGTCTTACAGAGGGACTTAAATTCTTTTTTCTATTTATGTGTGTGTATTAACTTATAAGCCACAGAAATCAAAGGACAAAGACTAAAAGGTCAGTTGAGATAAATTGACAATAATCTTTAATTACTTCAGAGCCACATCTTATACTTATCCCAAAGTAAACTTCAGAACTAATAAAATGATTTCTACTAAAGGACATTTAGGTTCTTCCCTAGTCTTCCTGATCAGTTTTTGTTAGAAGAAAGGGTTCTAGAAGCTAGTCTTGTATAAAGATTATTACCACCTGACAGATGAGAAAACAGAAATAGAATGTACCTCTTGTTGGTACCTCTGAGTAAACACGCAAAGAGGATTGTGGATACTGTGGAAGAACATTAAGAGATTAGATTAGATCTGTGTTCAGGAAGGGTGTTGATTTCTAGTTTTCTTATTTTGTACTGTCTTTATCTCATTTGGTAGTAGGGTAATCCTGACCTAAGGAACTATCCATAGAACTCTCCTTTCCTCTTTTATTTTTTGGGACAGGCTGTGTATTCATTGGTGGCAAAATTAGTGTAAATCAAATGTTTGGTAGATTTATCTAGTAAAAATTTCTTGGTTTGAAAATTTCTTTTTCCAAGATTTTAAAACAATTTTAGTTTCTTTAATAGTTATAGGGCTATTCCCTTTCTCTGTTTCATATTGGGTAAGTTGTAGGAGTTTCCAACTTTTGAGAAATTGGCCCATTTCATCTATGATATCAACTTTTTATGTGTTGAAGCTATTGGTAGTATTCCTTTATTGTTTTATTTGATGTCCAAATCATCTCTACTGATACATGTTATTTTGTTTTGACCTTGGTGATATTTTTAATTACATAATAGAAATATGAACAGAAAATAGAATATTTGTCAGATCCTTTGGGGAATATGATCTTTTTACTATTCAAAAAATCATAGAGACATAATATTTCTCAATGAAACTTTTAGTGCTTTATGTCATAAAAATGTAGTATATTTGCATGAGATATAATAGAGGGAGAACCTGAACTCTATACAGAGGTCCTGAAGTTTTTAAGTTTATAAGTTCAAGTTTATAATAGCAACTTCAAAGCCCCAGTAATTCAAAATTGTTCAATGTACAGTCCCCCAATGTCTGCTCTGTGCCTCTCCAGTGCTTGCCAGACAGAACTAGTGGTAGGTGTTAACAAAACTCTTGTCAGATGGACCAAGTGATAGTTATATTGAATGTCTATGTGGCAGGCCAGGCAGAGAAGCTACCAGGCTGTTGGGGTTGCTGATGCCTACAACCCTTCCTGAGGGAGTATACTCATGCTAATGCACTCCATTCAGTGAGTCTGATACCCTACCCTTTAAAACCAGAAAACAAGTCATTTCAGCATGGTCTTCTCTAGGGCCCTCCCAAAGTTGTCAGGTATTCCTGTTTATTTCTAATAGGTTCTAATAGGTTACTAGTTTTTGAATTTTTAAAATAAACTTCTGGCACCTTTTCAAATAGGGAGGGCTATAAGCAACTGAAATGTCCTTCAGTAGGAAAACAGGGAAACAGTCTATAATGTATTACTCAGCAATAGGAAGAAACCAACTACTGACATACACATGAATGAATTCTAAGAACATTGGCTGAGTGGAGAACCCAGACACAGAAGGCTGCATTGTGATTCATGTAAAGTTCTGAAATGGGCAAAATTCATCTGTGGTATTTGCTTCTGTGGGACGTAGTAGGGATGACTAGAGAGGGACACAGGGAACTGCTTGGGTGATATGATGTTCCAGATTTTGACAAGGGTTTGTTTTACACAAGTAAAACTCTGAGAAGTACACTTAAGATTTTTGTTTGGTTGTATGTGATTTTTACGGCAAAAGAAAATGTAAGCAAACAAATTTTGATTGGCGTGGGAGACAGAGGCCTGGAGGCCTGAATGGTCAGAGAACCTTCCTCTACTTGCAGCCTTCAGAAACTTCTGTCAGTGAAGTGTGAAACCTGAGGTTTAATTACTGCATTGATTGGGATAAAGATTTTGACCAAAGCAAATAATGCTTTTTTGAAAATTACTTTTTTTTTTTTTTTTTTTTTTGGTACCAGGGATTGAACTCAGGGGTATTGAACCACTGAGCCATATCCCCAGCCCTATTTTGTGTTTTACGTAGAGACGGTCTCACTGAGTTGCTTAGCACCTCACTATTGCTGAGGCTGGCTTTGAACTTGCGATTCTCCTGTCTCAGCCTCCCAAAGTGCTGGGATTACAAGTGTGAGCCACCGTGCCCGGCTTGAAAATTACATTCTTAAAACCTAAAGAAAGCTATGTTTTAAGTGGTGGTGGTGCATGCCTGTAATCTCAGCACTTTGGGAGGCTGAGACAGGAGAATGGCAAGTTCAAAGCCAGCCTCAGCAACGGTGAGGTGGTAAGCAACTCAGTGAGACCCTGTCTCTACGTAAAACACAAAACAGGGTTGAAGATGTGGCTCAATGGTCGAGTACCCCTGAGTACAAAAAAAAAAAAATCTAAAGAAGATGTAAAATACAACTGTTTCTTGGACTTAAAATACAAAAGCTCTGAGAGGGGGAAGTTTTATGTATTGAAGTATAATTGACAGCATCTGTAACTGTGTGTGTGCGTGTGTGTGGTGGTGCTGAGGATGGAACCCAGGGCCTCATGTATTTTGGGCAAGCATTCTGCCACTTAGCTACACCTCCAGCTTAGTATCCATAGCTCTTTGGTTGTGATTCTGTAGTATCATCTTATCATCTTAAAGTTTCAATATGTAAGACACTCATGAACTAGTTTTAAAAAAATAAGAGTGAAGAAAACTTGTCATTACCTGCTGGGTGTTAATATAAGGATTTTCTTGTTTTTTAATGAAATCATCTTTGAATTCCCCAGCACTTGTTGTCATATCCTTAGAGCCCCCAGTAGAGGAAACAATTGAAGGTCACTTTGTTGCAGATTCCACTCTCATGCCTGTTCATAAAAAGATCTACATTTTGCTTTACAGGCATGGCTGGCACTATTCACTTTCTCTCCGACATCCTGGTACCAGAGACATCACGGTTTCCAGCATTTGAACTTGGCTGTTCACAAAGAGATTAAAAAGGTGCAAAGACAACTAAAAATACACGTCGGACCAAAAGCCACCAGATTGCTTAGTGCCTGACACAGAACCACCTGTGACACCTGAAAGAGAAGAAGAAAAAAAGTGAACACCTTCACAGGCACCCTTCTGTTGCAAAGACCCTCAAGTTAGAGCATGAGTAACAGAAACCATCCCATCAACGTTTTGTAATAGTGTCCCCTCATCGTGTAAAATATGAAGTCTTCACCTTCAGATTCCCTATGGCATTTGCATGTTTCTTGGTGTTTGTTGTCTATAGGTGTAAGTTCTTCTAAATGGAAAGCCCTTCTCTCCACATGAGTTCAGAGCTGAGCATGCATGAATGTATGGTGGCAGTCGTACCTTTCTGTATATAATATATAAAATGGAGTGTCATCACTGTTGACAGGGGAGCAGTCGGGTGATGTCTTGCTTATATATCAGAAAGATAATCTAGCTGAGCATGGTGGCACATGCCTGTAATCCCAGTGGCTAGGGAGGCTGAAGTAGGAGGATCATGAGTTCAAAGCCAGCCTCAGCAAAAGCAAGGCACTAAGCAACTCAGTGAAACTCTGTCTCTAAATAAAATACAAAATAGGGCTGGGGATGTGGCTCGGTGGTCAAGTGCCCCTGAGTTCAATCCCTGGTACCAAAAAGAAAGATGTTCTAGGGTGATATCCCACTGACTGTCAGCATTTTCCCTGGGTACCTTTCAGAAGAATATGAGGGAAAGACCACTTCAAAACCTGAAAAGAAACAGCAGACAAGAGGGCATTTGCTGGAATATTTGAGGAGTATTCAATTGGATACTGTTTCTTCTTTGTGTTTTGTGTTCACTTTAGTGTTTTTAAGAAGCCCCAGGGGGTGCATTAGAGCTGCCCAGGAGGCAGAGATTTCAGGAACTTTGCCTAAAGTTCAAAAACTCTTTGCAGTTCAAACAGCTAGTGCTCTGGGGAATGTATTTCATGATACCAAGAGTAACCTTAATGACAACATTGTAAGTAGTAATAACTGACTATTGGCAATTCTAGAACATGTACCCAGGTGTACATGACTCCACCTTGGGCTGGGGATGTTGCTCAGTGGTAGAGCATTTGCCTAGCATACACAAGGCCTTGGGTTCAATCTTCAGTACTGCAAAAACCCACATAAAAATAAAAACAAATAGACCCTACTTCAGTTTTATTAACATGATAACTTATTGATTATGTCAATACAATTTCAGATGGGTGATAACCAGGAAGATCCTTAGTTGGACCAATGTCCTTGCAACCAAACTTATTTCAAAAATTTAGTTACGTGATCAAAAGTGTAAATTTGAGAATGACTATATTCCTTTTTGTACACTTTTGGATAGTTGAAAGTACTAGTCTGCATTTATGCATATGGGGAACAATAGAAGCTTCTAAACAAGAAAATTATGGTATTATCTAGGTGCCTCTCTTTATTTTTTTAAAAAAGGGCATTTATTTGGATTAGCATATACTCAGTAATTCTATTGTATAGATTTCAGTTTTGAGAAGGGCTTTTGTCATTATAGTATAAGAGGTCTAGGATTTTCTAAGTACTTCTCATTAGGCAAGGTAAGACATGTGTCACAAAAGACAAGATAGGACTCTAAAATGGTCTAGTCCTTGTCTACAGGAGACTGTCAAAATATCAGCCCAAGTTTCCACTCCTTTTATAAAGGATAAAGAATAATATCAATTTAGAAGATAAGTCTCCTTCATGTGTATGCAGTTTTTAGGGCATTGCTGAGCCTTATTTGAGAGTCTGGTACCCTAAACCTGTGACCTTCAGTTTCTAAATGGTGCCTTGTGACTCTCTTCATTGCAGTCACTCTTGCTTCTAAGTCATTATTATTTTTGTTCATGTTAGGGTGATGACTTCCATGGGCATAAATCTTCATGATTATGCTTAAACTGACTTCCTAGCCCTGCTGGCCTCTCCAGGAAGTCATTACCTAAAGGCAGGATAAGCCATCATGAACAGGCCGAGGGGAACTGTTTTGCAGGCCTCACACAGTATACAATCTCATCCAAACAACAAGGTTCCCATCCTCTCTACCCACTTCATTAAAGAATAATATACAACCCAGCTTATCAATGAGGCCCTGTCTGTCTTGTTTCTCAGGGGAAGCAATTGGAGTTGCCAGGAATTCCCTGGGGATCTCTAGTATAGTTTTTTGCAAGGAGGAACCAGCTAGTAGAAGTTTTGATTCTGGCCAAGGATCTCCAGTCCAGCAGCACCAAGGATGACTTAATTATCAGGATGCTGGATGTTTGAAAAATACTAGTCTTTCTAACATACTATGGGAAAGATAAAAGTATCCATGGAATAAATGGAGATATTATTTAAAGATTTTTCTAAGTCAGCTGGGTTGACACCTTCCTACATCCACTAGATATTAACAGATGTACAGTTCTTTGATTCTGTGTTAACTCACTTCTCCTATCTGTTACATGGGCTGCTGTGTGATGAAAGCTCCAGCTCTGTCATGAGAAGCGGAGGAGAAATGGTACATACTTGTCAGGACACACAGGATTCACAGACATCAGTGTAATAATTATAAGTGTTTGAAAGCAGATTTCAGAACATCTCATTCATTTCTTGGATTTGTGTCCACACCTGTTTTCTCCAAAATATGTCTAAATTTAAAATATGTACACACACATATACCATTTCAGAATCTGAAGTAAAAAAGCTAACGTCCACAAAAAGTATTTGAGGTTCTTTGGTTTTGTTAGTAAAAGACAGTTTTTTGGTGATAAGTTATGGAATCTTCATTTGTTTCCATTCTATCTAGAAGAGTAACGTGGGTTAGGCGCACTGGTAACTATTCTGAAGATTTGATTTTTTTATGTGAAAATGTGCCGGTTACTCATGATATTCTATTTGATGGTCTTTATATATACACTCTTTATTTCAACAAGTACTTCTGAAACTTGGATAATAAGAATAACCATCACAAATGTTGAACTTCAATTATGTGACAAACCCTTTATCTGCTCAACATCATGAAAAGATGGGCAATATTATTGTCACCTTCTTAAAAAATGGGAAAATACTGAACTTGCCCACAGTCTCACACCTAGTACATGACTGTTCTCACACCTAGTACATGGCTGTTACCTGTTACATGTTTCAGGGTTCAGGAGAATCTTGCCAGTGGCCCTTACAATTCTAAGCTGTACTCAATACTCTTCCCCCACATGCCTGATGCAGAGGTAAGCCAATGAAACCCAAGAGGCTCTGGGACCTGGTCATATGCATACAACTAGAAGATGGAAGGCAGGGCAGACCCATGCAGGGACTCTTTCTCTGTCCTCATCATCTCCATTCCCCTACAACCTGCTCTGCAGGGAGGAACTCTTCAACCATTTGTTACAATTAGAACCACCTTTAATTTAGGCTTTTGCACATCTATTATTTCATTTGTTAAATTAAAAAAAGAAAATAATTATTTAAGTTTAAAGTCCAGCTTCCCATAAAAATTTTAGAAACTTCCCACTGAACCCCAGGCTCCTTGCTGCAGCTTGTAGGGAATCTGCCTTTCATGAGCCTCTACATTTGGAAAGAGGCTGGGTGTATAATAGGGATGGGGACATAGGTGGTCTTCACGAAGCTATGAGCCCACTGAATCATATATAAAATTTTATGTCCTTTGTCTGAGGGTTCCTAGTTTTCATCAGAACCTCAGAGTGGTTTTTGACCTAAAAAAGGTACAAGTATCAGGTTGTGAGTTAAAGAATATATATTGGCAAGCTGGGCTTCAAAGCACAAAGCAGCAGATGCTATGGATATGGGCTTGGTAGAGGGATCTAAAATCAGATACCATGCTCATTTAGGAAGACCCCAAGTACACAGTGAAAGATGTACCCTGCAGGTCTCAGTTTTCCACATCAGATTGTCTTGATGAGATCTGAGTGTGAATTCCAATTTGACTCCATCATTGGTACCTATCACCTTATCTACTCACTGGTGCATAGCTGCTGGTTCAGACTGCATAGCTGGCCATCAGGCTTCTGGAAGGCTGTATTCTATTTATTGCCTATTCTATTCAGGTAGTCACTGGGGACATGCCTTTGGAGTTTATATTTTGTCCCTGGTGAGTAGAGCTTGCTCTTCCTCTGCTTTCTTGTTGCCGTATCCTGAGCTGCTTTCCTGGGGCACACTCTTTCACCATGATGTTCTGCCTCACCATGGCTCAGAGCAAAGTAATTGGACTTCTATAGACTGAGACTTCTGAAACTGAGTCAAATAAACTTTTCCTCCTCTAATTGTTCTTTTCAGGTCTTTTAGCGATGAGAAAACTGACTAAAACACCATTTTACTGCTGGGCCAGTGAAGTGCAGGTAAAAAGTGGACGCTCTTGATGCTTGTGTTGACCTCTGAGCTCAACCACTTACTGGCCTAGTGTGAACCTAGGCCATTTCCTAAGGCTTGGTTTTGTTTCTATAAAATCAAGACAATCGCTGGGCATAGTGGCACATGCCTGTAATCCCAGCAACCTGAGGCTGAAGCAGGAGGACCACAAGTCCAAAGCCAGTCTCAGCAACTTAATGGTGAGACCCTGTCTCAAAATAAAAAATAATTTAAAAAGGGGGGCTAGGGATGAAGTTCAGTGGTTAAGCACTCTTGGGTTTATTCCCCAGTACTCAAAAAAATTAGTCAAGACGATGATATTTGCCATATCATATGAAGTAGTAGGAAAAAAATAAAGAGTATCTAGCACATGTAAGTGCTCCATAATAGGGAAGTGAAAATGTTGATGTATAGCTCACTTGCCTAAAGAGTACAGTGAAAGCCCCTATCTGTCCAGATTCAAAATCCCATGCTTGGGCTGAGGTTGTAGCTCAGTGCAAGAACATGTGTTTAGCAATGCACAATGGCCCTGAGTTCAGTCCCCAGGACAAATAAATGACTGAATCCCATGTATCACCACAATCCTGCATCACTGCTGTGCTTGGCAGCCCACAACTTTTGACCGGCTGTGTTGTGCGTGCACTGTGTGTGTGTGTGTGTGTGTGTGTGTGTGAGAGAGAGAGAGAGAGAGAGAGAGAGAGATTCTCACTGTCCCAAAGTATTTTAAAGGAAAAAGTGCCACAGAAACAAGGATGTCCATGTCCAGTTTTAGGTGTACTCAAAATTTGAGAGCTCAGAGGCTGAATTGTCAGCTCCTCTAGCCTTTTCTGTATTGAGTTCCTCAGGATATCTTCCTGGTTCTATGCCACCTCCCATCCTCAGCCCCCAAATGTACAAGATAGTGTTGTGGCTTATAGGACCAACTATTAGGAACACTGAGGATCACATAAGGATCTTAGCCTACCCTTCAAAATGTTGCCCATAGGAGGATAAAATGTACCAAACAGCATATCATACATTCACCCATAATCAAAGATTTCATTTTTTAACAGTCCAAAAACTGACAAGGCCACCTTTGGGAACCATTTCCCAACAGAGGCTGTAGTGAAGTTATCAAAAACTTCACACAGCTTCTGAAAACTTGAATAAGAAGGAAACAACTTCCACATTTCTCCAGTAAACTGGCCCAGCTCACCTGGGTGCACCCAGGATCCCCTCCAAAGGCTGTCAGTAGCTGAAAGAAGGGCTGTGTCCATCTGCAGTGCTGTTTCCTTGCTGCAGCTGAAGTGAATGTTTTGAGTTCTTGCTTGCCTAAAACGTGTCTTTACTGTGTTCTGACACCTAAGTCACAGTTTATTTACAGAATTCTTGGTTTGAAATCCCTTTGCTACTGGAATTGCAAAGCATTATTCTATCTGAAAGCATTCAGTTTTGCCACTGGAAATTTCACAGCCATTGTGATTTTTATTTTTTGTACATGATCTTGTGTTTTATTCAATTGCTTTGCAAGTTGTATGATTTTGTTTTTCATTTATCATGATAATAAGACTACTCCTGGGTTCTTGGTGGACCCTTTCAATCTGTGAACTCATGTTTTTCAAGTCTAGAAAATTTTTCTAAATTATTTCTTTAATGTTTTTTCCTCTCTGATGACCTTGTCTCTTTTCTTTGGGCACCTATTATTTGCATGTTAAACCTCCAACTATGGTCCCTGGTTTCTTCTAATATTTTATAACACCTCTTTGTCTTTCTGCTTTACTTACTTCAGATTTCAACCTTATCTTCCAGTCCTCTTATTGAGTATTTCATTTTCTTCTTTTTCTGGAGTTGTCCTTGTTCTCAGCCTATCTTTTATATTTATGGTGTCTTGTTCTTATTTTTTGGTTGTAGTATCTTTTCTCTCTGAAGATGTTGATTTATTCAACTAATATTCACAGTGCTTACTCCACACCACACACTGTTCTAGGTGCATGGAACCCATCAGTGAACAAAACAGGCAAATGTCATTACCAAGCCAGCATGGTGGTGCACATCTGTAATCCCAGTGACGCGGGAGGCTGAGGCAGGAGGTTTGCAAGTTTGAGGCCAGCCTCAGTAACTCAGCAAGGCCCTAAGCAACTTAGCAAGACCCTGTCTCAAAAAGGCCTGGGGATGCAGCCCCTGGGCTAAATACTCAGTGTCAAAACAAAAACAAATGAACAAAAAAACATTACTATAAAGAGTTGGTAGTCTAGTGGGGGAGACAAAAAATAAACATAAATAAGCAAATTTTCTCATATGTTTTGAAATAATGATATGAGAAAAAATGAAGGGTTGAGCTTTAAATATGCTGAGTTTGAAAGAATTATGTAGACATGGACTAGTCTGGAGTTTGGAGCAAAATCTGCAATAGAGTTGTCACCTTGGTGTTATTTGCATATTGACATTACGTAAAACCATGAGACCAGATGAAATCACCAAAGAAAAGAGAGTAAAGAGAGCAGGAAAGGCATTGAAGACAAAGCCTTGGGCACAACAGTGAGAACAGTGAACTTTTGTGAAGAAAGGAGTGATCAACTGTTTCTGATGCTTCTGACAATTAAGACAAAGATTAAGAATTGATCTGAAGATTAAGCTGCATGGCAGTCATTGGCCAGTTGGTCAGCAATGTAGACATACTTGAAAGGAGTTTTGCAAAAGAGAGGAAAGAAACAGCTATAACTGGTGAGAGTAATATGATCAAGAAAATACTTCTAGTTTCAAAAAATAACAGCATGTTTGTAAATTGATGGGAGTGCTAGCATGGACAGTTAAAAAAAATGATGTAGGACAGAAAGGGTAAAGTGCTGGATTGGTATCCTTACATAGGAGAGAAGGGGTGGGAGCTAATGTCCAGTGCTGGACTGCTTCATATGGGAGCATGGACATTTGATTTAACTTTAGTTAACAGATGCTGGTGGGTGGTAGGTGGTGGTAGGAGCTGTGGAAGTTCTCTCTTGATTGCTTCAATTTTCTCTGAAGAGAAGTCTAAGCAAGCAAGGCAGCATCTGCTAAGTGAGGATGGAGGAGGAGGAGGTGTTGGGATTAGAGGAGAGAAGAAGCAGTGTGAAATACTACCCAGGAGGATGGGAGAACAAGCAAGTAGTTCTCCAACTTCAGCATGCTTCAAAGATCACTTGAAGGACTTGCTGAAAGACAGATTGAGGGGCAAGTTTCCTATTCAGTAGGTCTGGAGTACAGCCCAGAAGTTTATATTTCTAACATGTTCCATAGTGAAGCTGTTGATTCAGAATCCCACTTCAGGAAAACAGGTAATTCCTTGGGTTCTTTGGTTGCTCCAGAATGGCTGGTCTGGAGGCAAATTACTAGGAGGTAAGGCTGACAGTGTCCAGGACCCACATGGTTGGGAGTATAGCTGAGACCAGTCAACTTCTGGGCATAGTCAGCTTGCTTTGTAGTGTATCTGAATTGCCTTTTCCTGTTTATTTGGTTTTGGTTTTCATCCATAAATATTTATCTAATATTTATTTTTCATCCATATTTATTTAGCTTTGATACTAAAGGGTTCACATAATCGCATGCTGCAGAAGGCTATAAAGTTATGAATGGGAGACTAAAGTGGATGGAAAATTTGGCTATAGATGACTCATGGCCATGTAGAGTGGTCTGGATGGATGTTTTAGTTAGGAAACTACAAGGGTCAGTTTCTGGAACTCCTCAGTTCCTGCTAAGCCCACACAGTTCCCTACGTGCAACAAGGTAGGAGAGAATGGGGGAAGAGAGGTGGGAGGCCCCCCTTACTTCAGGATGATATTCTTTGTGTGTGTGTGTGTGTGTATGTGTGTGTGTGTGTGTGTGTGTGTGTGTGTGTGTGTGTGTGCATGCGTGCCCTGCTAGAGATTGAACTCAGGACCTAACACACGCTGGGCAAGTGCTCTACATTTGAGCTACACTCCCAGCACACAGGATGCATTCAGACCTTCATTTTGGGTCAAAACCTCTCTGTTATACTTTTTCAAGGAAAAAAAAAGCCTCCAGTTTTGCACTGGGTTGAGGAAGACACCTAGAGTATTGTCTAAACCCACTTTGACCTGACCTCCTCACTGCTATCATAGGTGCTCAGCCTTGGACTGGGGTTCTAAGTAAATAACTCTTATTTTCCTTGTTCTGGCTCTTGTTCTCCTTGCTGTATGCTCAGAGCTCACTTGTTCTCCTCCATCCTCCTATTACCATGTTCTGCTCAGTCATTTGTCACCCATTCATCTGCTTCTTGGCTTCCCCAGTTTTGTGCCTGTTTCTTCCCTCTCCATCCTATATTCCCTGTGAAAGAAACACTGAGGTGGAGTATGCTTGGGATCTAGGGACCTTAGAAGGAAGCTCAAATGTGTCCAGTCACAAGCTCTTGCCCAGGCTCCTGCCTGACTTTGAAGGGCCAGAGATGGGCCAGATATTTTTGAGCATATAGGGGTTTTAATCTTGGTAGTTTTCCTGTGACTCTTCCTGTGTCTTCTAAGTTCTGCACAGCCATCATCACCACATACTGAGCAGAATTTAAACATCCTTTGCTCCTTGTCACCATTCTCAATATGATACTCATGTGTTGAAATTATACTCAGGGACTAGTCAAGGATGGGTGCTATTGCCTGCACTCAACATTGCCAGACTTTTCTGGTTTCTTTGACATTCCCTCACTTTAAATTATTTTGCTAACATCTTAATTTTTAAATTTTGTCTCATAAGGAAAGCTTACTAATTTTAGTCAAAGGTAAAAATTCACAATCTAAGAACATTTAGTGTTGGCAAGATACTGTAGTGTCTCAATTGTTTTGCCACCTCAAGTCTCCCAGTGCTCCACAGATGGCTCTGTGTTTCTCTTAGTCCTCTCTGGTAGAACAACTTTGAGGTCATTAAGATCAGAGGGAGGTGGTGGGAGAGGAGGGAAGAAGACAAAGGAAGCAGGAATTGCAATGGCCCTGTGGTGCAACTATAAGACAAATACTACCATCCCTCTTTCCCCCAGCTTGAGAAGTATTAGCCTCTCAGATGTATTATACTGATGCCTGAAATTCCTTGGTTCCTCACCCAAATGTAAGCTGTAAAATTAAAGTACCTTGGGGAGATAAAGGCATAGTTTATTTCATAACTTAATGTACATTTATGGATACTGTGACAAGAATGATCACTGACATCCAAATTCTCTGACATCCAATCTGAATTTTGCCACTTTCAATGCTACTTTAAAGAGTTGTTGGAAAGATTAAACAAAATAATCTGAGTAACACACCTGGCACAGTGTACATGTTTAATAAATGCCACTTTTAAATTAGAGATTAATAGAAATCAGATGATTTTCTAGGAGAAAAATTTTTTAAAAATGGAATTGGTTGCTTCTGCAGCTGGCACCCCATCAGAGTAGGGCAGCTCCAGCCCCAGGTAAATGAGCTTTTATTGGTTCTTTCTGCCTATACAATAGCATTTTCCTGTTTCTTCTGGGAATAACAACCACTTCCTCCAGGGAACAGCTCTTCCCACTTACATGCTGCAGTTTCAGCACACACACACACACACCTGACATATGGCTAGCTCTTTTAGAGAGATGTGATATTTAATTTAAAATTAGCACATTTTGAGTCATTGGTAATGTTCCCAAGGGCCTACTCAAGGGACATAGCAACAGGGATTCTTCACATTCTTTATTCTAGGCTTTCATACATTTAATGGGTTTAACTGCTTGAGTGCATTTCATTTCTAATGTATAATAATAATAATATCGACCATTTACTGAGCCAGGCACTGTGCAAAGCAACTTGATAAGCATCATTGCATTCAATTATCCCATTTTGCCCTACTGAAGCTTCTGCATAGGTTTATCAGCCACAGTTTACTACCTATTAGGCTTGGTGGGTTGGAAGAGTTACACAAAGTCATCTAGTCAATGAGTTGTGGAGCAGGGGTTCAATCAAACACAAGTTTACCAGAATAGCATTCAGATGTTTCAAGGTCAAAGATAAAAATGAAACTAATCTCTATTCTCACTTAAGGGTGAGGGTAATGGAAGAAGATAAGCCATTTGAATGGGCAGTAGGGTGACATCACAACATCTAGAGGTTAGTGGGCAGGGACAGCAAAGCAGCAGTGAAAAGACGTACTCAAGTCTAAGCATTCAATCATGTACATGAGCTTTATATTCTTGTTTCGTACCTTGTTCAAACAAGTATGGTTCTCAGAATTATAACCTATGACGCATTTGAAGGAATAATAGAAGATTAATGGAACTGCTTTGTCCCCTAATTATTCAGTGATCATCCATGGTTCTTTGGAGTCCAGTAGACATTATGTGCCTTTTGACAGAAACACACACCACTGCTGAAGTAGACCTTTAAAAAGAAAAAAGAAAAAAAAAACACATGGGGACTTGTGTTGCAAATTGGCACTATACTTGCTTTTCTGAATAATTTTTAAAAGGGAAAAGAAGGAGAAGAGAAAAAACGAAAAGAGTAAAAAAAAGAAAAAGAACTTGAATATGATCATTTCTTTTTCTATTAGTTTGCAAGAAATACAGAAGCACAGGGCATAGAAACATGTTGAATAATACTGTTAAAGATGGATGCAATCAGCAAATACAGACTGTCGGTAAATATGTGAGACAAATGACCTGATTTCTTTTGTAAGAAAAAAAAAAACAAAAGGATAAAAAAGAAATAGGGGAAACCTATATATCCCAAGAGATATAGAAATCAATAAATCATTTTCATGGTTCGGATCTTACTTGGATCCCGATACAATTTTCCTAAAAGCTGTGAGAGAAGAAAAATGCAGGTACTGATCAAATCTTTAAAGACATCTTTAAAGAGTTATTGTTGATTTTTAATTAAGTGTGATATGCTATATGAGGAAATGTTTTTGGAAGAAATGTCATATTTACTTCCAAATAATCCAGGGAAAGGCCAGAAGAGTATATGTGAAACAAGATTGGCCATCCACTCTGATCGTTGATGCTTGTGACAAGCACATAAGAGTTCATTATCCTAATCTCTGTTCTTCTGTACTTGTTATGGCTTAGATGTGACAAAAGCTCATCTGCAAGACAATGCAAGAAGGTTCAGAGGAGAAATGTTTGAGTTGTAAGAGTCTTAACCCAATCAGTGATTTAATCCCCTTATGGGGATTAACTGAGCAGTAACTGAAATGGTAGGGTGTGACTGGAGGAGGCGGGAATTGGGGTGTGGCTTTGGGTATATGTTTGTATCTGGCCAGTAGAGTCTCTTCCCTCTGATCATGATGTGAGCTGCTTCCCTTCACCATGCTCTCCCACCATGATGTTCAGCTGCACCTCAAGCCCCAAGGAATGGGGCCTGCCTTCTATGAACTAAGACCTCTGAAACTGTGAGCCCTCAAATAAACTTTTCCTCCTCTATAATTGTTCTTGTCAGGTCTTTTAGTCACAGCAGTGAAAAAAGCTGACTAAAATAGTACTCTTGAAATTCTTCTAATTGAAGTGTGATCAAGATTGGGATCATGGGAATCTAATGTCCTGGAAAAGTTTTCATGAAACCAGTACTCTGATAGCAGGACTAGGGTCAGGCAGTGAGGAGGGATGGAGAAGGTGTTGTGTCTTGGTAGGATCTGGAAACAAAGGAAAAAGCCAAGAGGTGTGAAGTGCTGGCGTTTGGTGCTCTGCAGACTGAAGAGCAGTCTTCCAAGCACTTCTAAGGCCCTACTGCTTTGCGTTACCTGCCATCCCAGTTCAGGTATCTCTAATGTCAGTTGATGACTCGGGATAAGTCTCCAAACCATCATCAAAGCTCTAGACTACAGTAGATAAATTACAAAATAAAGAAGCTAATATATTCATTCATGCCAAGGTATGACCTTGCCCTAAAATTCTTGCAGTACTAGTTACCTATTGCTATGTAACAAATTACCCCAAAACTTAGTGGGTTAAAATAATAATAAAAATATCTCAGTTTCTGTGTGAAAGAAATTTAAGAGCAGTTTAGCTGCGCAGTTCTGACTCAGGCTCCCTCATGAGTTTGGAGTTGTGATGTCCCTGGAGCTGGAGGACCACTTCCAAGATGGTTCATGCACTGGGCTTGCACTTTGGTGCTGCTGTGGTAAAAGATCTCATTCTTCTCTACATTAGTTTTCTAGGACTGCCATAACAAAGCACCAAAATGTGAGGTGGCTTGAAATGACAGTTCTGAAGGCTAGAAATCTGAAATCAAGGTGTCAGCAGGGCCATGCTATTTCTGAATGCTCCAGGGCAGGGTCTGTTTTGAGCCTTTCTCCTAGTTTCTGTTGTTGCCATCAATGCCTGGTGTTCCTGGCCTTATAGACATATCACTCCCATCTCTGCCTCTGTCATCTCAAGGCATTCTCCAGTGTCTCTTTTCCTCTTCTGATGAGGAAACCAGTCATATGGATGATGGGCCCACTTTACTCCAGCATGACATCTGCAAGGATATCTTAGTCAGTGACATCTGCAACTCTGTTTCCAAATATGATCTCATTCTGAGAGGTTAGGTCACATGTGAATTTGAGGGTGGAGACACTGTCCAATCTAGTACATTCTTTTTTTTTTTTTTAAATATTTTTTAGTTCTAGGTGGACACAATATCTTTATTGATTTATTTTTATGTGGTGCTGAGGATCGAACCCAGTGCCTCATGCATGCGAAGCAAGCGCTCTACCACTGAGCCACAATCCCAGCCCCTCTAGTACATTCTTTATGTGGCCTTTTTGAGTGTCCATATGCTATGGTAACTGGATTCCCCCAGAACAAGAATCTGAGAGCCCAAGGCAGAGACTGCAATCTTTTATGGCCAAACATTAACAGTTATACACCATCACCTCTACAGTTTGCATTCAATGACTACACAAGCACCCAAATATCACATGGCAGGGATCATCAAAGGCATCTTGGAGGCTGGATACCTGACTCATATTCTTCCACCTAGAAACGATGCTCACCCCTTTCACTTTCCTCATCACAACATCAGCCTCTGTTAGGCTGCACAGCACATTCTTCTCAGATTCTTTGAAGTTTTTTTTTTTTTTTTAATCTGAACAGTTGCCTTGGAGATATGACCCCAGGATATCCTTTCTCAATTTTTAAAAATTTTATAGTACAGGGGATTGAATGCAGGGGTGCTTTACCTCCGAGCTACATCCCTACCCCTTTTTATTTTTTATTTTGAAACAGGGCCTTACTAAGTTGCCAAGACTGGTCTCAAACTTGAGATCCTCCTGCTTTAGCCTCCTGAGTAGATGGGATTACGGGCCTGTACTACCACACCTGGCTGAGTTTTCTCTTAGCAAAATTACTTTAAAAAGATTTTATAGCTATGCCTTTTAATTTATACCATATTCTCCTGACAATATCCTAGGTTTTCTTTTTGCCTGGAGTACATTTTTAAATTTTACTTGTTGGCTATCTGAGGTTCTGAGAATTTTTATGTCAACAAGTCTTGATTCTCTTATGTTTAATAGTTTTCTCTTCAGCTTCTCCCTCTTCTTACACATTTTACTATAAAGAGCAAAAACCCAGGCAGTGTCTTTAACATTCTGCCTGGCAATCTTCTTGTATGGCACTTGGTTTATTAGGTATATTTTTTGCTTTCTCTCTCAGAAGAAGTATCATAAGTATCAGACAGGATAGAACTGAATAGGACAAAAATAAATAAAAACATTTTGCTACTTTATCTCTGACCAGTGTACTCTCCTACTTATACTCTGTCCTCATCTCCCTCTTCTCACTCTTCCAATTCTCCCCCCCTCCAACACACACATACATACTCACACACACCTGCTGCATCATTTGAAAGGAAGCTGTAAGCATTATGACCCTTTATTTCTATACATTTCTAAACATTTATATAAATTTTCAAAAAATACATTATATACATTTATATACATTTTCAAAAAATAGTAATCTGTCACATAATCACAATGCCAATATCAAACCTGAAGAAAACACAAAGATTTATAATATTATGTTGCAACCAAACCATATTCTATGTTCCCCAATTGATTCAAGAATGTCTCTTAAGTCTGCATTATTTTATTAGTTAGGTTCCTATCTAGGTAAATATTTTATATTTTTCTTTCATCTCTTCTAATTTGGGACAATCCCCTCAAACTATTTCTTTGTTGTTTTAAATAGCATTGTCTTTCTCAGGACCCCAGGGCTGTTGTCCTATAGAACCATTCCCCACTCATGGCTTTGTCTGATTCTTTCCCTTTGGTATCATATAACTTTTTCTGCTCCCTCTCAATTATGCCACAGCATAATTATTGATCAAATGTTATGAGATCAGTGTGCTGCTATAGCTACTACAAATAATGTATGATCATAATTATGATCACTGGCTACATATTGGTTTTTAAACTTAATTTATAAAGATTGACTTACTTTTTAAAACAATGTTCCTCAGTATCACTAGCCTCATTTCAAGTGCTGAATAGTCACATGTAGCTAGTAGTTACTGTATTGAACAATGCAGACTTAAAACATTTCCATCATCGTAGAGAGTGCTATTGGATAACACTTCTCTCATGGCATTCAAGTTAAGCTAGTATCCAGATTAAACATATGTCGTTACTTTTAGTAGATATTTGGCATGGAAAATATACATGTATATATCAATGGTTCACCCATTCAGAGGTTCAACATGATGAAAGTTGGTGTTCCTGTGATTATTTTGGTCTCTCCGTCTTGGTCACAGGATAGCTGCTTCAGCTCCAAATACCACATCAATAATCAAAACAAGGTGAACAGGCATGTGGTAACACCAACTACTTCAGTTCCATTTTTGAGAAAGAGAAATCTTTCTCAGAAGTCCCAGAGAGGAGTTCTGCATAGTTCATTAGGCAAAACTATGTCACATTGTAGGAGCATTCCCCATACCTTCAACCCCTCCCCTCCCTCTTTCCCCATTCTGTGCTGATGGACTGGGCGCCTGACACAGAGAGGTACCCTATTGGTTATAACCTCGGGGCCATGATTGGTCCAAGGACCGTTCTTAAGCTGTTGCACTTCCTGGAATAAACAGGTTCTGCATCTTGGCAGAGCAGTCTTACCAGCCCCTGGAGTCTGGGTGAATTGGCTCCACGACGGACCATGCCAGACCTCCTCCCATGGACCCCGTTTTATCCCTCCTTTCGTCCCCCGACAAAGGCACGGCATAAAACATCACATAACCTCCCTGAACCCCTAGTACAAGAGAGACTAGGAAAATTAATAAGACGTATGGCTTTTCCAGATTCTGTATAAGAGGCAAGAAATGGGTGTTGGATAAGCTCAGCAACAGTAGAGTTCTTCTATACTCATGATTCCAATGAAGAAACTGATGATCAGAGTGCTAGAATATGGTAAGTGGCAGAGCTGCTTTCACTGCAAGTCTCATGAGTAAGGTTTATTCATTGAAAATCTGTGATGAGGACTTTGATGTTACTTGAGTCTGGGACTGGTTCAATTACAACCAGTGAGGTCTGCATGTCCTCAAAGAAGAGGAAGAAGCCAACCCTGAACAGTTATTTAGCCACCTGAATAGTGAACAAAAGGCAATTTGAGAGGAGTTGCCTGATGGTGTGTTTATGATATGAACACTTTACCTTAGAGAATTTCTGTTTCTACACACATAGCATTTATATGCAATGCTATGTATGCTGTGTACAGTCAGTGCTATATGTCACATATGTTTCATAAATGTATAATTAATGTTATATCTTGTATTTTCTAACTTTCCCTTTTTTAGAGAGCTTAATCTTGCCAGTCTTGGTTTTGCCAATCGCAGACCTTTTCAAGAAGGGTGATTTCCAGAAGTGGTGAAGGATTCATGTAAGAAAAGATCAAAAGATCGGGCTTCTTTTTCTTCCTTCGAATTGGCAATTATATATGAACTAAATCATTATAATTACACCTCATTGTAACAGTCATTATAATTAATTGAAAATCATTATGTATTTTAATTCACTTAAAATCATTATAGTTATTACGATGTTTTCATTTATAATTGACAATAATACAGTGTTGGAAAAGGCTGGAAAAATAAATCAGTGTACTCTTTTTGAAAATGATGTGTCAAAGGACCTAAAACATGCACATATGCTTTGATCCAGCAGTGAGATCTACTATTTTATTCTGAAGAAATAAATATAGATGTATACAAAAATAGTGACAAATAGGGCTGGGGGTATAGCTCAGTTGGTAGAGAGCTTGCCTCACATGCACAAGGCCCTGGGTTCAATCCCCAGCACAACACACACAAAATAAATAAATAAATAGATACATCAATAGATAGAAATCAAAATAGTGACAAACATGCTCAGCACAGCATTATTCATATTGGCAAAATATATTCATATTCATATTAGCAACAACTTGAACTAAAAAAAACAATTGGAGAAAATATATTAATATCATAAAGTTCAAAATGAAATAAATAAGACACATATGTGATGAAGAAAATCAAGGGAATTATAAACAAAAAATGTGAAATAATGGTGGGTAGTAGAAGGAGGAAGAGATCCATAGGGATTTCAGTTCTGTTTCTTAAGGGGGTTGGGGGAACAATGTTCACATTAGTATCATACTTGGTCTGTATCTTGCACAGCCATGCTAACAAACCAAGACATCACCATGAAGATTGATTATTTGCTGGAGCCACAACCCTGGGGATTGGCAAGAGATTTCTGCTCCACAGTCATCCAGGAATCCAGGCCCCATCACCTCCCACAACCTGCAAGTCCTCCACTGGACCTTCCTTTCCAGGATCCAGAAGGGAAGGGACAACTTTTAGGACCCGGCAGTGTTGCAGGGCCAGACCTGGAAGTTCTTGGTTCACTATCATCTTTAGTCAATGAAACAAACAAAACAAGACACAAACACGATCTGGCTGCCTGGGGCTGGGAAATGTGGACCCACAAAACAGAGAAACTGGCACTCATGAGCGGCTAGCCAGAATCTACCACAACGTCTTACACATGTCACATTCATTATTTTAAATGTATAAAATATTTTATTATTTCAAGATGAAAACCAAAAGGGAACCACCTAAAAGTTCTATCAGAAATGGGAATAAATAGAATGCAGAGTGTCTGTACAGTGGAATACTAGCTAATCATTATCAGGGAAGAGGTAGGGCAATGTTGAAAGGCCATAGAAAATCAGGCTAAAAAAAGGAAAAAAAAAAATGCCTTATTTTTATACTGGGCATCAGAAGGAAGACAGGAGAGGAAGACAAGGAGAAAGCAATGGAAATACACCCAATTGCTATTTTAACTAGGGAGTCAGGTGCTTTTCTGCACAGTCTTCCCCTGCCCCCTCGCACTGAGCATGTATTATTTTCATAATTAAACTAAAAAAAAAAAAAAGCATAGTGTTGGTTTCTAATAAAGGACTCAAACTGCATAGTGGCAAGTGCCCCCTCCTAAAACCACCTGAGGCTTACCTTTGTTCTTCTCACCGTACTCCCGCCTCCACCCAGTCCCTGCCCAGCCTTCCGAGCTCGGGTGTGATGCTCACAACTGCTGCAGGTGCGGGAGGCCCAGGCCGCGTGAGAACGCAGGGTAGCACGGACGTGGGCAACCCATCCGCGCACGGCCCCAAGCTCGGCTAGACTGAATAGGGTGCCAGCCTCCTGCCTAACCACTACGCCTCACGGCCTGGCTGGCCTTAGGCCCGGCGGCCAGGCCTGAGTTGCCAGAGCTGAGCTGGGCGTTCCCAATGGAGCGACTGCGCGCCCCAGAACATACCCAGTCCCCGCGCCTTCCTCGAAGTCCTCAGAGTGGGTATATTCCCTCATCACACCCCTGAGTGCCTCCTGAGTCCACTTCCTGGATGAGGAAACAGAGGTACCAGGAGATTCCCCTGTGTTGGATGACGACACTATGTCAGGCACCAAGGGACTGACTCTTGCCCTTGCACCATGGTCTTCTTGGGTCCCGCCTCTTTAGTACCTAGGGCGAGCTATGGGCTCCCCACGTGGTGAGGACGTCAGTCTAAGTATCCACTGTCACCTCAGGGCCTGTGTCCATGTTCTGGCACTCAACTTGAGTGCAAAGCCTTCCGTGCCCAGGCGATGAGGAGATGGATAGGGGAAGCCGAGAGCAGAGCAGAGCAGGGAGAAAGTGACCTCCAGGATCTGTCTCTTTCCCCGGGTTCTGGGGTGAATACAATGGGTCCAACTTCTGGCGCCTGAGAGAAGAGGTACAGAAAACCAAAGCTGTTGTGAGGTGGACCTGCCCTCCCCAGGATTTCCCAGAAGTGAACTCTCTTCAGGGCACAGGGGCATTTCAGTGCCTGAAGAATAGACAAGGCATACCTGCTGGTCTCCCAGCCCCTGTGAACCAGGATGCCTGCCACACTGGAAGGAGGGCCTTGGCTTTTGTCTCCCCAGGCCAACTCAGAGAAGGGCCCTGGAGAGCAGAAAGACTTTTAGGCAAGAGTCCTTACACAGGGTGCCCTGGACCTGGCCTGGCTTGTGGGAGCAATCAGAAAGCCAGAGAGACCACCTGCCTGCCTCCTGAGGTGACTCTGCTCTCAATGGATACTGTCATACTCTTGTGAGACCTCCGCTCATTATACACTTCTGTATCTGGGTTGTAGGACTAGTCTTGGATGCTGCAGGTGAGAAATCTTTGAGTGCAACCCTGTCACATTTGAAGGGAAAAATTTCTCTGAAACACCTGTGTGGTCAGCAGGTCTTTGGGGATGCTGATGAAATGACATGATTTCTGCAACATGTCTATATCTTAAATCTCTTTGTACACCCACACTGGTCAGGCTAAGGAAGTTCTTCCTGACAGTGATGGCGATGAAACAAAGAGCGATTACTGCATCTTTGTCCACTCCCTTGTGTTTGCTAAGAGTAACTCACTCTTTCTAGGAACACCTGAGATTTGGAGAACTTGGTGAGAACCAAGAGTGACAGATTGGTGGCTGGGGAGACATTTGGGGGAGGAGACCTGAGGGCTGGCCCTAGCATTATCTCTGAGACCCAGTGTACGGAATCCTGCAAGCTCTCTTGAGTTCTGGGATCTTTTCCCCAAGGTATTCCCCAGAAGCACCTGGATTCCATTTCAGGATCGGCCATATAGCACCTTTAGAGGCTGGAATAAAATGCTGAGCTACAACAGGGCACAGCAATCCTCACTCTCAGCTAGAGTGTCAGGACATCACTCACGTTTTGTTAATCAAGTCCAAGACTTCATTAGTGACCTTAAAAGTATTACAGGAGTCTGCATGATCAGAGTTTGAGAGAATTGTGTTGGTTCACTAGAAAATTGTAAATGATATCATCATAGGAGTTTGAATTTTCTCCTCAATCAACCTGTCTATAAATAACTTGATTTTGACCTCATTGGTTCTTGCTATAAATAATCAGCCAGGGCATAGGAGCAGCACATTTTCTTACGCTTTCCAGACCTGCAGTATGCAATTAAAAAAGAAAAATTATTAGCTCTGCTTAGTTTTTGAGCACTTGAAATGTGCTCCTTCAAGTGAAAATGTGTGTTAATGAGTATATGTATCCCTGTAATACTGACTACTGATAGAAGTTTGAGGTCAACCTGGGTAATTTACCGAGACCCTGTCTCAAAATAGAAAGGGCTAGGGATATATCTTAGTGGTAGAGCAATTGCCTAGCATGTGTGAGGCTCTATGTTCAATTTCTGATACTACAAACAAAAGAAAATAAATAAACAAAACAACAACAACAAAAAATAGTATGGGGAAAAGAATAAAAATTTTGTTAATATATTTTATATTGTTACATGCTGAAATAATATTTTGACATATAAGATGAATATATAATTAAAATAAATTTTACCTTTTTATTTCTAAACTAGCTAATGAAAACTTAAAACAACACATTGTCTTAAATCTTTAAAGGACAGTGACTGGTCTAGCACATATATCTAAAAGAATTTCTCATAAAGTTAAAGGCAAGTTGCAAAGTTCTTTTTGCACAGTCTATTTTCTGTTGCTATAACAAAATGCCTGAGGGTGCATAATATATAAAGAAAAAGGGATTACTTAGCTCACCGTTTTGGAAGCTAAAAGGTCAAGATCTGTTAGCTCCATTTGTTTGGCCTTTGGTGAAGGCTTCATGGTGGACGGCATCACAGTACAAGCATGTCCTAGAAGAAGAGGAACTAACCAGGGTCCTATGAGAACTATACTAATCTCTTCTAAGGGAAGCACCTCTAATGACCTACCCATGTTCTTGTAGGTTCCATCTCTTTTTTTTTTGTACCAGGATCTGAACCCAGGGGCACTTAACCACTAAGCCACATTCTCAGCTCCACCCCCCCTTTTTAAAATTTTGAGACAAGGTCTTGCTAAGTTGCTTAGGGTCTTGCTAAGTTGCTGAGGGCTGTACTGTAAGGGCTGTACCCAGGCAATTTTCACATATATTTGCTTGTTATCAATATTTTGTTCTATGTATGCACATGGAATGCTGGATCTGTGGCACATGACCCAGGCATCATGACATCAGAACTGTCTGTAATTTCTGGAGTCTAGAGAGGAAGACAAAGGCAGCCTTCTCCAGCATTCCAATTACTGCTGAAAACAGATCAAGTCTTATTGTTGTTCCTTCTTTATACTCTTGGAACCTGAACAAGAACATGCCTATTTCATAAATGTAAAGCCCAGATCTCCAGGGCTGTTGTCAGAGGGAGGCCTCCTAGTGGGAAGATGCAACAGGATCCAACTCATATCCCTATCATCTTCCTCTTGGGTGGCAGGGGATGGAGGAGGCTGTTGTCTTGATAATCATTCCTACTCCATCATGCCACATGTAGGATGACATTGCACACCTTCAACACTGCCACTGGTGTGGAGCAGGATTCCCTCTCAACATGCAGCACAGTCCATCTGTAAGTCAGCTTTACATTGCTGTGAAAAAAGTACTTGAGATAATCAATTTACAAGCAGGAAAGATTTATTTTGGCTTATGGTTTCAGTCTGTGGTCAGTTGCCTCTGTTGCTTTTGAGCCTGTGGAGAGGGAGAATATCATTGTGGAAGCACATTGTGGAGCAAAGCTGCTCATGTCATGGCAGATGAGCATCAGACAGAGAGAGGAATAAGGATAAGGAGAAGGAGAGGTAGAGGGGCCAGGTTTTAAGGGCATGCCCTCATTGACCTAACTTCCTCTCCAGGTCTCATCTCCTAAAAATTCTACCACCTTCTACAGTGCCACAGGCTGGTGACCAAAGCTTTTACTCATGGGCCTTTGGAGACCCACTGAATACCCAGACTTTAGAATCATCTGAACCAGGAACATTATAGTTTTAGGTAGGGGCAAAAGAAATGCCCAAAGCAACATAAATGTATAAAATTTTGTTTACTATCTATGGCCTGTTCTGGGATGCTCACAGATCTCATCTTAGATAGTGGAAGAAAGATGATTGCCCAAGTTTTCTTCTTGCTGTGATTGGCTAAACATCTTGTACTGGGCAACACAAACCAACCTAACCAGAAAAGGAGCACAGTAAGGTACCCGCAAGTAAGTTAGGTCATTGGAGGTGGTATATGTGAAACTCCTTGGCTTGCTCCCCTGCATAATCATGGTCTGAAAGACAAAAAGCACACCTGGAGAAAGTGCTGAATGTAGTCCCCCCCTCCTGCCCCCTCTACCCATAGTCTTCTGGTTACACCAGGGACCTGTACTCCTCACAGATAAGCAAAGGGTTGGGCTGGAGTTTATCTCTCTCCCATTGTTCTTGTTTCTCCTGCTTGGAAAAAGTGTGAAATGAGAGCACAGAAGATTTTTAATGTTTGTTGATTATCCACTATGTGCAAATCTAGTATAGGCAATAGGCAATATTATTTTGATTTTATAGAGGAGGAAATTGAAATTTGAGATTTGCCTGAAGACAAAACTGAGGATTTGAAACTGAAATTTGCCTGAAGATAGCTAACAATTAGCAGACTCAGGACTGAGCAGGGCTGTCCATTTTCAGTGCCCTTGGCCTTCCCATGACGTAAGCATGGCTAATTGTCCATAAAGATTGCTCTCATATATCTTTAATGCTCTCATCTTTGGTAAAGAATATTAGAAGTTTAGAAATTCTATGGATGGATGTGTATTTCCTCTGTCTATGGATGTGTGTCTTCCTATGCAGAAACCTAATTCCAAGTGATTGTTTTGTTGCTGGTGGCAGAGGACTGGGGAGATGATTAGGCTATAAGGCGAGAGCTTTTATGAACCGTGAAAGGGATGAATGGTTCCAGTGATCCCTCACCCCTCTGCCAAGTGAAGTTACAGCAAGAAGACAGGAACTGAACCAGGAAGCAGGTCCTTGCCAGACACTAGCACCTTGATCTTGGAATTTCCAGCCTCCGGAACTCTGAGAAATAAATATCTGTTTTTACAAGCCATCCAGTCTATGCTAGGTGTTTTATGTTTGCTTTTAAATAGCAGCCTAAATGGACTGAGGCAAGAATTCAAACTACTAAGGATCATTTTAGTAATAAATTCTTGGTGATTAGGTAGAAAGGCTAGCATAGAACAAATCAGAATACTAAAGGACCTCTCTCCCTCCTACTGAGTGACAGAAAGAGGTCAGGGAGATTTCTGCTTTATTACAAGGTATTCTAAATAGCAGATGACTCTCTGTGGAAGAAGATGCAGTCACCATGTAGACAGAGGCAAAGGAGGAGGAGGTGCCAGCAAAGCCAAGTTTCTTTCCTCTGATGCCAGAGAAAATATTAAAGTGGGACTGGCACTGTGGTGATCAACTGAGTCATTTTCTCCTCCAGGTCCTCAAGGTTCCACTTTACACAAGATCCATCTATGACCTCATTATGTTAGCTTTTTGTTATTGTAACAAATACCTGAGATAAACAACTTATAAAAGATAACACTGTTATTTTGGCTTATAGTGTTGCAGCTTTCAGTAAGATTGGTTAGCCCTGTTGCTTTGGGTCTGTGGCAAGGGAGCACATCATGGCAGAAGTGTGTGGTAGAGAAAAAGGAAGCAAATGGCGAAGGCCCCACTCTCCCCTTTCAATATTACACCCAACCCTCAAAGATTGCAAGTACTCCCACTAGGCCCCACCTCTTACAGGTTCCAATACATCCAATAGTGCCAGTCTGGAACCAACCCTTTAGCACACATCTTCTGGGGACAGTCCAGATCCAAACTATAGTAGGGATCTAGGGGCCATGGGAAAGTCATGGGAGCCCTAGACGATGAACATTTTAAATGATACACTAGAAAATGTCTAAACCACTTCTTCAAATTAGGTAATGATGCCAATAGCTCACTTCACAGCACCCAGGCAGGAGCCTTACCAGGCAGTGTGTCCTCTTTATGCGGAAGCAAGATTCAGGGCCACTGTTTCTGCAGCCATCTCTCTCTATGCAGGGGACAAGGCTGGAGTGAAAACTCTGGCATGGCTGTTCTCTGGGATGGCTGCTGGTTAACACCCCCATCTGCCCACAGTCCCTCCTGATTTTTGAGCTTGCTGGCTGTGGTGTGGAGCTCTTCCCTCCCCAGCTGCCTTCTGTGCACAGGCTCAGTTTCCATCTTCTTCGATTTGTTTTCTCAATCCATAAATCCCATGACCAGGGGAAATTACTCAATTTTTGTTCTTGAACTGTTTTGCTTTGAGAGTTGTTACAGATTTCTTGAAGTTTAATGAAATTTGGGAAGGACAGATAAAAGTGAGCACTCTACCATCTCAAGTCATGACCTTCTGCTTGCAAATGACTCCTGCTCCCATTTTACTGAAGTAAGTTGACTTAGTGGGATGCCCCAACCCCTGCAACATGGCTGTAATGCCTGTCAAGTGGCCTTACAAATATATAGCTAAGTGCTAATGAGTAACAAAAAACCTCTTAAATAGAAGGCCACAGGAAAAGGTATTAGGGAGGCTCTTGCTCCCTTCCAGACAGCCCAGGGGTGCAGTGCTGGCTGTGGAGTTATGAGGTGGGCACATCTGCAGAGGTGTCAAGGAATTTCTGAAGAAGGTCTGAGGCTGGACCCCTTTCCAACTGAGGTGAAATGTTTAAGAAATCTCTCAGATGATGAAGAGACTTGGATTATGCTACAGATAACACCTCAGAGGAGTTCTAGGGGAAAGTGTGTCTGGATTAGTGGCCAGATCTAAACTATGTGTTGAAGGATGAGCTCAGCTCAAACCACCCAGGATAGCACTGGAGTGGGCTCTAGCATAGGAATTTTGGAGGAGACACACATTCATCCATAGAAGAACACCCTATACCAACTTGGAGACATATGTGTGCTCTGAGGGTTGAGTGAGATGTCAGGATCCCATGGGACACAGGGTCTGAGAGGAGTATAATACTTTCCTGCTAATATGGGTGGCTGGGAACTCAGGCAGTGCTACAGTTTGGATCTGCATTGTCCCCTAGACATACTAAAGGTTTGATCCCCAGCCTGTGGCATTATTGGAAGGTAGTGGAACTTTAGGAAGTGGGGCCTAGTTGAAGGAACTTAGGTCACTGGCTGCATGCCCTTAAGGGAATATTAAGACTTGGGCTCTTTCCTCTCTTTTTTGATTCCCAGCTACCTTGAAGTGAACAGACCTCCTCTGCCACATGCTCCTGCCATGATGTACTGTGCCACCATAGGCCCAAAGCAACAAGGCCTAGTGACCATAGACTGAATCCTTGGAAACTGTGAGGCAAAATAAATCTTTGCTTTTTTTTTTTTAATACTGATGTTTTATTTTGGAGGTACAAATCCAAGGCATTAGGAGTGAGAAAATGGAAGCAAGGCAGGGATGAATGGGAGGTAATGCAGTGATTATTTCCAAGCTGGACACTGCTTCATGACAAGCCTTGAAGAGGCCCAGCATGCATGTGTACTGGCTACTTGGGAATCTCCACAGAGGTTATATTATTTGGGAGAAATAATGCCTTATAGCAATTCATGGAAGGGAGAGAAGGCAGAATTCATCTGCATGGCTTTCTCCTACTTCCCATTTCCCACTTGTCAAAATATTCCCCTTAGAGTATTAATTGCCTCTCATTTCAAGGTTGCTGTGCCTATATGGGATGCCAGACCCCATACCCTATTGTGGGACATTCCATGAGTCTGGTAGGAAGAGACAAACTCTGAGCATGTGGATGGTGAGCAACAAAAAGAATCTGATGCAGCTGGGCATGGTGGTGCACACCTGTAATCCCAACAGTTTGGGAGGCTGAGGCAGGAGGATCTAAAGTTCAAAGCCAGCCCAGCAACTTAGTGAGGCCCTAAGCAACTTAGTGAGACCATGTTTCAAAATTTTAAAAAATGAATTAAAATGGCTGGAGATGTGACTCAGTTTAAGTACCCCTGGATTCAATCCCTGGTATCAAAAACAAAACTAACCACCGAAAAACAAAAGCAAAGAATCTGATGCAATACATATGACATGTCCAATACAGGCCAGTACTGTCTTTCCCATTTTCCAGAAGGAGAAATAAAAGTATAGTGATCACAGATCCTTCCTAAGGTCACATGGTTAGTGAATGGAAAGTTCAAGATTTGAACATAGTCTGGCTCTGGAAACTGTGGAAAACCAAACCTTGGATTTTATGTAGCAGCAAAAGGGAGTCACTAACAGGTTTCAAGCCAGGGAGTGACATAGTAAAGTGCTTTTAAATAAAGCTCTCAGTCTCCATTGTGCTCATCTTCCTGTCTGCAAAACTTGAATAGTAGGTGTCCCCAGTGACGTGAGGGCATTCAAGACAGGCTTTGAGAGTTTTGAGGAAACTCTGATGGAGTTCAGAGCTTCTTCTGGGCTTTGACATTGCCTCTGAAACTTTGTCGTCATCTAAGTTGCTCCTACCACGAGATGAGTGGGTTGGAAGCAGGCAGCATCTGAGTATAAAAGCAAAACTAAGAGGAAGAGATGGACCTAAAGACCAGGAGCAAGAGGACCAGCTGTCTGTCTCCTGGTGGCCTGGGGGTCTGGGGATCTTGGCAGCCATTGATGAATCCTTTGGTGTTGCCTGAGATGGTCAGATCTCATGAACTTTGGCCACACTGATCACATCCATATGGTTGATATCTGGTGTATATTCACATGTCGTCCAAGCTCATCAGAACAACAACAACAACAAAAAGACCACATGCAGCCTTCCCATTTGCCTCTATAGGGCTTCTCACATGTGTGTTTGGGCTGGTGACTTAAGAGGTGTGAGTGCTTGGTATAAGCTTTTCCATAGTTCTTATTCTGACAGCAATAAGGCCTTGAAAGTGGGGGTTCCCCTTTCTGGACACTAGAGTTTCTGCTCTCTTTGGAGACTGGGTGGGCTACTCAAGTGGGAAGCAGTCTTTCTGGTCCACAAGAGAGTCATGGGATTCTAAAGTTGGAGAAGACTGGGATCTATCTGAGGGCATCCCAGGGTCATAGGGATCTCTAGGTGGCAACATCTGAACCATGGAGGGGCGCACAGCCTGGGTCTCAGTGGAGAGCATGTTTGGGGCCCATAATATTTTAGGAGTTAAAGAGGGTCTGATAGAAGGCACAAATTGGGGATCAGAATACGGCATTGTTGGGGCACTGGTGTGGGACACTGAGATGCCACTTGAAGCTGAGACTGGCAGCCTGTTCGGGGAATCCTTAGATTCTCACTGAAGGTCCTGGCCATTCCTGGAATACTGGGCTCTCCTAAGGGCATCATCATCTGGGGCTCCTCACACATCATCATCCCTGGCTGGGAGGGAGAAACTCCCAGACAGTAGGTTGTCTGGGGAGGGATGAGAGCTGCTTGGGGGCAACAATTTACACAGTGCTCAAATAGTAACATACTGAACTGTGGCCCCACTTCACCCATGTTCTGCCTGAGTGCCTCAGAAGACACCAAAAAGGTCCCCAGCATCTCTGTGCCCTGAGGAAAGTGTTGAATGTCTGGTGGGCCATGGTTCCAAGAGGTGTACACTCCACTACTGCTAGAAGACAGAGACATATCCAAAATGGACATTGCTTTCTCGTTTGTTATCCCTGTTCCATCTAATACATTGCTTTCTGTACATGTTCAGCACAGACGCAATTATTTTTGACTTTTGTTTGATCCTAGAATAGTTGAATCTGCCATCATCTCAGCTCTTCAGCCTCCTGCTCCATCACAACCTGGAACTAGCTGCACCCTGGGACTGTGAGGGATCCAGACCCACTTCAACCCAGGGCAGAAGGCAGAGGCCAGATGCAGCAGCAGATAGGTGTCTCAGCACCAGTATGCCCAAATCTTTGCTTCTTTTAAGTTAATTATCTCAGGTATTTTGTCACAGTGATAGTTGAGATACAAAGGCAGTGTTTGGAAAAAGTAGACTGGAATTGTCTTCAGGACTAATGAAAAGGGAAGGGTGGAAATCAGCAGTTGAGGACTAATTTTTAAGCTCAAATAGGGCTTTATGTATTGATATAAAATGACCTTAAGACTATATATGAGTCTCTTTATTCTAAGGTCAAAATAATTATCAGTGCTTTAAAATATAGCATGTAAAATATCAGTGAAAGCACATTAGTTAAAAATGATTTTTAATCATTGATATAGTTGAAGAATCTAGGAAGTAGGCTTAGGGTTGTTCACTATACTTTTTTTTGCACCTTTTCTGTTTTCAAATTTCATAACAAAATGTCTAGAAGTGGGAAAATACATTTTATTTTGTAGTCAAGCATTTGAGGAACCCCTGGTGCCACTGTCAGGCTTCTCAGACTAAGCCCACATGTTCTGGGGCTAACATGTTTAGAAACTACATTTCAGTTAGTCCTCATAGACATCCTTTTTCCTTTTTTGAGAATGAAGTCTCAATATGTTACCGAGCCTGATCCAGAACTCCTGGGCTCAACTGATCCTCCTGCCTCAGCATCCTGAGTAGAATGCTGCTGTGCCCAGTAATGTTCATGTACTTTTTTGAGGGAGGAGGTGAATACTAGGGATTGAATCCACGGTGTTTAACCACTCAGCCACATCCTCAGCCCTTTTCTTTTTCTAATTTGAGACAAGGTCTTGTTTTAAGTTGCTTGGGCCTCACCTTAAGTTGCTGAGGCTGATCTTGAACTTGCAATCTTCCTGACAGCCTCCCAAGTTGCTGGGATTATAGGCATGTGTCACTGAGTTCAGCTCATATATAGTCTTAAGGTCATTCTATATCCATACATTATTTTGGTGCTGCACCTATACCCCAAGTTAGATTTATCATGAAATGGGTCATTTCAGATCACCTTTTAAAGATAAATACAGGGGCCGAGATTGCAGCTCAGTGGTAGAGTGTTTGCCTCGCATGCGTGAGGCACTGTGCAGCACCACATAAAAATAAAGATGTTGTGTCCATCTACAATTTAAAAAAAGATAAATACAATATAATAATATAAGAAAGAATTAAACAGACCTTTGAAAATGCTATATAGTGCCATTGCAGCTTAACTATAGAAGCTATATCCTTGGGCAGTATCTTTGAGAGAAGAATTTCTAACCATGTAGAGTTTAAAATTGTGGGGGGCTAGCTCTATGCTACGCTCTAATGACTAGCCATTGTGTATAAATGGGAAAGGCACAAAGGAAGGAGGAAATATGTGATTGGTTTACAATTACTGTTGGTTCCGCGAACGTGCAGCTCGTGGCCAGAATTCAGGGGGCTTACGTGCCTTGCTACATGGATGGCTGTTGCCTATGTGCATTGTCTCTGATTGGCCTAACGACCCTATAAGTTGAATGCTTGTTTCACAAATAAATGAGTGCCTGCTGTGACCATACCCCCTAGCGCGTCTGATTGTCCTGTGGCGGAAAGGCTTCGGACGGCAGGGCTGGGAATGGAAGGCTAGTCTCGGCTCCAACTCTTCCCAACTTACACTGCGAGGTGAATGTAGGGGTGCCCCTTTGACCTGCTGGCTCGGGACGGACTGTGATCCCCGCAAAAATGAAGGCAGATCTACCTAAGGAGGTCTATATAGATCTATGTTCCAGTAAACTAACATCAGTATTAGCTCTGAGTTTCATGCTTCTCTCTCCCTATCATCTTGGACAAGTTTCTTTTTTCCTTACCTTGATCTTGAAAATGTGTTGGTGAATCAAAGTACTTTATATTTCTTGATAATACCTAATTTCTGGTTCTTCCTTGGTTAGGCACATCATCCACCCTCACCCCCATCCCACATGGCTGAACTTATGACTCACCACACAACCTTTCTCGTTAGAAACTTCATTTCTATAGTCTTTCCCAATCTCCAGCAAAAGAACCACAATACATGCCCAAATTTATTTTTTATTGTGCATACATAGGAAACAGGACCCTATCAAAAAAGAACAAAAAAGAGACATGAGCCAAGTGTTGCAGAGGAAAAGCATGCACAGGTCTGCCTACAGTTTACTCCTAACCACTCACTCTACAGGACTTAAACACACCAGGAGCTGGAATCAATAAGTGGTCACCAACCACCAGCGGCACAAAGGAAATGAGAGTGGCCAGGAAATGTCACCAGAAGTGGAACTTCCATGGACGGTGTCAGTGCTCAATGCACAGGAGTCTAACCAGGTTCAATGGGAAACAAATCTTACACAGACATGGGAATATAAAATTGTTGAGCTCTACCAGTTGTTGAAATAAATAACAAAATTTAGATGTGAACACTGGGTGCCTTCACTCAGCTGCACCCTGATCCAATTCCAGGGACAGAGCTGAGTGCTTCTTTATTTAAAAAAAAAGCAATGGGAGAAATTGAAAATGCAAAACAAATGATCTGGAGAAAGAGGAATTGTTTGGACCCATGTAGTTGTCTCGGTTGTAAACAAGCAGATGTTGTGCTTTGCTGCTTCATTTAAATCTGAGGACCCGAGCATGGGGAGGTACTGTAGTCAAGGACAGGAGGTCAGAGGTCACACAAGGGTGGCAAGAGTCAAAGACACAGGCAGCATCATCTGTGTCCACAGACTAGTTCCCAGGGTGTTGGTTTTGGTCCCAGGCACATCCCAAGGAATTCCCTGCAGGTCCCCACATTCTCTGTCCCTGATAAGTTGGAGCCTGGTAAGTCCACACAGTTACTTGAGTCCCATTGCTTTTCCTTACCCTTTGTCCCATATAAATACCCCAGCAGACCAAAAACACTGTTCTTGATCTGGGGAACTGACAACTATCCCACATCTGCTCCCGTGAGACATCTTGATGCACAAAGTTCAATGAGTAGCAATTTCTTAAGAGGCTTTGATTAGTTCAATTAACAATAAGCAACCCCCCACTAGCCCCACTCCCTATGATACTACACACAGAGTAATCTAGGTATCTTTGCTACGTTGCTTTGCTCTTGGTACACACGACATGGGCAGGTCTCAATCTGCATTTAAATACACATCAAAACTGCTAACTATGCAGAGGAAGGGAACTCCCTGCTATCTGTTAACAAAACCTGCAACTACTATAAGACCCTGGGGCAAGATAGGATTCTCCTCTGGGGATTTACATTTCTAATATCTTCTTTATTCTAATTTTGATCACATGGTCAGTTACTGAAGTCAGTGTTTTACCATCTTTCTCAGTAAGCTCCCTATCTTCAGAGCCCAGCACACTCCTGTTCAGATCAAACACAACTGCTGCCTGCTATGGTCAACAAAGCTGGCTGTGCCTTGCTGAGCATGTTGGCTGCTCTTTCTCCCTCAGAAGGTTGATGTGATTTCCCAGCCAGATGTATCCTTCTGCTTTGAAAGTGTGCATCAAACCCACCCCCACAGCTGTCTCGGGGAAGGATCCCCTTTAGGGCAGTGGCATCCAGGGAGGACACACTCCCTATCTGATCTCAATGGACAGGACACTACACATGCACTTCCATGAATGCACTAAAAATGGGTAAATATTTTTCTCCCCAAGTCAGAACAAGAATTTTATGTAAAATGGAATGTCCCAGTTTGGGGCAGGGATGAATTTCCCATAAATTTAAATAACTTCATTGATCTTCAGATAACTGCAAACATACACCGTGAGCCTGATTCAGGTCCATCTTGAGGAAGTGGCAGCACTCAGCTCTTCCTTGTCTATATAGAAGGAAGCCTATCTTCAGGATGTGAGATGAGATAGAAAAGTGTCAAGAGGCTTGTCCTCCTTGAACATTTCTCCAGCAGCTTCTGGAAGAGGAAGAATGGGCTGGGATGGCTAACCTCATCCTCATCTGGCTGCTGCCTCATGGGCTGTGCTGCCTGCTGGCTTTGGGACTCAACTCAGCTGGCTCCTCCATCAGTCCTTCTCACAGGCTGGCTCTGCCTTCTTCTTCCTTTTAGTCTCTCTCCTGAAGATCTGGCCACACCACCCAAGAATGGTAACCCTTGGGGCAGTTGCCACACTGCTAGAGAGCACAGATTACATTAGAAACAGAAGCAACAGAGGAGACACAGTGTCAAATATTGTCCTCCACGGAAAACTTGAAAGGGAGCTGTGCTTGCTTTGAAGATATCAAAGAGGAGTTTGCCCTTGGACTGTCCCTGGAAGTGAACGTCAGTAGGGATGGGAACATCCAGGGGGATGAGGAGGGCCTGGTGAAGAGCCCTGTCCCACCTCTCCACTTCCCATGAGTGGTATTTGCTACTTGTCCTTCACCACCTGTTCATATGGGGGTGGGGGTGTGTTGCAGTAGGAAGGAGGGGGTGGGTAGGCTGTGCCTCCCTGGGGTGAATTGGGTTGGACTTGGAAAGCCATTGCCATGGTATTCCCAACAGGATTCACTCCTTGTCCTCCAGGGTCGGTGTAATATGGTGGCCCCGGCTGCTGGACGCCTGAAAGACAGACAATCTTATGTGAGTACAAAAGAGAAAATACTTGGTTAGGGGTATAGCTCAATAGCATTTACTTAACTAATGTGTATCTAGTACTCTATATGCCCAGAGAGAGTGGGCACTTGGTATATGGTAATAAATAAGAGCAACACATGGGGCCTTCCCCTCCTGGGCCTCAGCTCCACTGGAAGGGGACACTGACAAGCAACACATAAACTCTGACATCATGGATAAGTTGTGGGAAAGATGACAGAAGGAGGAAATATTGGTGGAGGTTCAGGTTGCTCTAATCCAAAACCTAAAAGCTGTTCTGCAAAGAGCTAGTGAAACATGTACTAAAAGATCAGGAATTGAGAGGGCTGTGTACACCTTAGGAGGTAAATGAGTCACGGTAAGGTATAGAATATGCTCCCTAACAGCAAGGATTGGAACATCAATCTCGTTTCCCAATTCAGCCCATGACTAACCCTGGCAGCTCCATCAACACTGTGAACACACTGTTTACTAGTGACTATTTCTGATGTAAGATTTCTATTTTTCCCTGCCTGCATTAGTATTTTATGGGAGAAGGGACTACCTACCTGTTATCTAGAAGAGCCCAAGTTCATAGACAGGAGAAAACCTACAGGGCACATGCTGATGGCAAGGCAGGGGTTGTTGAGTCTATAGAATCTGTTTCCCCTGGTATTGCTAAACGAGGGGTTTAGAGGGTGCCATATGGGTCCTGCTCAACGAGTTGGGGTCCAGAAAAGATGAGGAAGGGGTCTTCAGGGAGGAAGATGATATGGGGTCTCTGGATGGTGGCGGTCCGTGGAGCCAAATTCCCCAGGCCCTGGGGTGTAGGTAAAGAATCTGCTCTGCCCCAGTGAGACGCAGAAACACCGGATCGAGATGCAAAAAATACCGTTTATTCCAGAAACTACAGAAGCTTATATGCACTCTTGGACCAATCAGATCCAAAGGTCACAAACAAAGGGGTGCTCTGGCAAGAACACAGTCTATTAGCATAGAATGGAGAAAGATGGAAGGGAGGGGTTGGAAGGTATGGAGAGTGCTCCTACACCTTGGATGCTGCCAGAGATTTTCTTCTTCAAGACTGAGGATCTAAGATGCTGCTGACACCCCAGCTATAGGCCAGGGTACAGGATATGGGCTGTCCAGAGGAGGTAATAACAGCAAACAGGTTGGTCACCCTGCCCCAAACTGGCCCTAACTCAGAGCTGTTCAAGAGCCTGGTTTTAGTTCTGATTACTTTGATCATGTGGATAACACTATAGATATAATTATAGAATCAAGAAATGAAACTAAAAATTTTGTGGGTAGAATCTAGTCTCTGAGTGAGGCTTCGTTTAAGGTACGAAGATTCTCATGTATCAGAAAAGCTGTCCCTGTGTGAATATTGTGTAGATTTTTTTTAAAAAAAAGAATGGCAAGGGGTTAGGGTTATGGCTCAGTTGTAGCGTGCTTGCCTAGCACCTGTGAGGCATTGGGTTTGATCCTCAGCACCACATAAAAATAAAATAAAGGTATTATATCCATCTACAACTAAAAAATAAATATTAAAAAAATGGCAAATATCCCTCTGATCATTGAATAAAGAGCTGATTTCTAGAAAGACACCTATCAAGGCATGCAAGATGTCCCAAACTTCCCAAGCTTGCATTTTGCAGATCTCAGAGATCTAAAAATGTGTTGAAATAGAGAATTTGGAACAGAAACACAGGTCAGACATGTATCTAGGGTATCAGCAAGATGGCAGGCAAGCAAAGGCCACCTTTATCAAGGACTGCCTCATCCTGAACTGGTGTGACCCCATGGATAGCACATGCTCCCACTGTTGTATCTCATCAGCTGCCTTTGGATATGTTACTAGCCATGACCATGAGTTTCTCAAGGATAGAGATTATAATTTATTTATATCTGGATACCTTTATATGTTGTATCATTAAAAAGTTAATGATTTTAAAAAAGAAGCCATTGTAATAGTCTGGACAAGACAGTTCAGATGATGGCCTTTGAATATTTTACAGAAGACATAGAGAAGAGAGGACAAGAAAGATAATAGGAAGGGGTAATCAGAACTTAACCTGGGGCTAACTCAATGTGGAATGCCATGAGCATGGAGACACGATCTAAAAAGAAAGGGCCTTGATTTCTGGTCTTAAAGAGACATTCCACCAATATAAGAGAAAGGCAGAACAGATGAAAAATTCCATACTGGGTATGTCAAGGTCAAGGGAGCAATGGGATTTTTTTGTATAAAGTTGGAAACAAAGACATGGGTATGGATTAAAACCACTACAGAAGTAGGGAGGGATAAAAGATGACAACTGAGGTGAAAGTTGTAGGAAAAATCAATATTCAAGACAGGAAAAAAACATAAAATATTTAAGGTTCATGAGAAGGATGTAAAAGCAACCAGGAAAAATGGCAAAAAGTAGGAAACTAGGCATTCTGTCATGGAAGCAAAAGGAAAGGGGAATTTTTAAGACAGAAGAAGTGCTTCAGTTCAAAGAAAGGTCAAAAGAAGAATTTAAAATTTTCAATAGGTATGGTATTGGGAATTCTTGTGCGCTTTACTCAATAGAGCACAGACACAGACCTGTCCCCCTCTCCCACTAAGCACAGTAGAAGAAATGCCATTCAGGGATAAAGGGTTATGAGTAGGTAAGAGGATAGGTGATGGTTAAAAGGAATGAAGAACAAGGAAGATGAACTGATAGGATGAGAAGTGTATGAGCATGTCTACAGGGGGTAGGACAGATATATAGGAGAGAGAAAAAAAGCATTTTCGGGAAGAATATAAGCTCATGAGCACAGCATTGGAATCCATCTGTACAAAGCATTTGGACCTCATTGCTGAGCCCAGATCCTCATGTACTGGAAGAAGCAGAATACATTTCAAATGGGTAGAGAATCTGCATAGGGTGTGGCCTGGAGAAGCAGCACAGGTGTGGGCCCAGGGGGAGCTCAGTGTGCAGGAGGAAGAACAGTAAGTGGAACCAGGTGCCAGATTATTCATTTGTTGACCACGAGAGGGCAAAGAATAAATAGATTTGTGTAGTCTCAAAGAAGAAGGGAAGAGTACAAAGCTGGGCACGGTGGCGCAAGCCTGTAATCCCAGCACTTAGGGAGGCTGAGACAGGAGAATCACGAGTTCAAAGCCAGCCTCAGCAATGGCGAGGCGCTAAGCAACTCAGTGAGACCCTGTCTCTACATAAAACACAAAATAGGGCTGGGGATGTGGCTCAGTGGTTGAGTGCCCCTGAGTTCAATCTCTAGTACCAAAAAAAAAAGAAGGGAAGAGTACATAATGGTCACAAATGCTTACCAAAAAAAAAAAAAAAAATGGATCAGGAGCAACAGCCAACTGGAATGAGACTCCACATGAAAAGGACATTCTGCATGAGGGTGATAGAAGGACATTCTGCAAGAGCCAAGGGACACCACCACCTTCCTTACAGGACATGTATTTTGGGAGATAAGAACTAGCATTTCGTTTTTTAAAACCTGTGGCAGATGGTTCAGTTATAGAAAATATAGAGAGCATTCTACAAAGAAGTTGGAGTTACAGAAGACTTTCTCTGGGAGACAAAGGGTAAAGGATTGGGAAAGGTGTGTGAGACAAGGGCAAAGCGTGCTGCCCCTTCTGTTCCTCACAGAGTTAAGTGTCCATAACCTTAACCTGTTTTGCATCAGTACTCCAGGGGACAGGATGCAGATGAGGGTGGGAGATGATGGGAGTGAGTCTTAGTGACATCCAAGATCACACACACTAGTATTTGAACCCAGTGGTGAGACACCTAGATGAGAAACCAGATTATTCCACTGTCACATGGATTTCTTATAAAAATTGACAGCATAGTGGGAGAGGCAGTCCAGGCTAGAGAAGGAGAGAGGAGTGAAGAACCAGAGAAGACTGCAGACCATCCAAGGATTAGGGCTGACCATGGACTGTGTAATCTCAGCTTCCTGGCTGGGTGTTTGGTTATCCTCAGCCCATGATATCCCCAGAAGATGCTCAAGTTGTTTTGTTCTTTAGTGCTATCATTTTTCTTTCCTCATTTTGAATTCTGTATGATTTGGGAGGTAATTCCAGGTTCAGCAAAGACTGATAAAAATATGCTAAAGATGTTAACTGACAATGGCCCTTCCAAAGTGGGGCTATCCCACCTTTGGCCTTGCCAAAGGGACAGCCAGGCAACCCTCCTTCCTAGAAATGACTTTGCTACTTTTGACCATGGATGACTGGCTAGACACCAGGGAAGAGCAGGTGGTTTAATCTGCTCCTAGAATGTGAAGAATCTGGATGGCAGCAGAGGACTGAGTGGAAACAGAAAGAGGAAGAGGCAGCCTGAGAGGGCATGGGGCACATGAGCGATGGAGAGGCTACCAGCCTAAAGCTGCACCAATTCTTACTGGAGCTCCTATTTCTTTAGGTTTCACCTGTCTTTACAACTAGCCCCATGTAGGAGAACTCTCCAATACCTTCAACCCCTCCCTTCCATCTTTCCCCATTCTATGCTAACAGACAGTGGTCTTGCCAGAATGCATCCCTTTGTTTGTGACCTTTGGAACTGATTGGTCCAAGAGTGTATTTAAGTTTCTACACTTTCTGGAATAAACGATGTTTTCTGCTTCTTGCTCTCGTGTTATTGTTTCTTGCTCCCGGCAGAGCAGATTTTTTACCTACGCCTGGGGAGAGTGGCCCTACACACTGCCACCGTCCAGAGAGACCCCATATCGTTTTCCCTGGGGATCCCTTTCCATCTCTCTAGACCCCAACTCGTGCAACGAACCCATGCAGCGCCCCCCCCAACCCCACTTTTAAAGCAATAAATGGCGCCCACGTGCTCTCGGGCTTCTCGACTCCTCCTCGTGGCGATTCCTCTGTTTGTCTTGCTGGTGAAGGTAACACCAGCCCTGTTTCTCATTATCTTCTCTGTTTGTCTTTATGTGATAAAGTTAGGTCAGGGAACTTCTACTTCCTGGCTCGTCCCTCAGTCGCAAAGGGTCTGATTAGCCCAGTGACTCTAACCCTAGATCTAAACATTTTGCTGTTCTTATCTCTCCTAGCGTCCCTTCTACTGTTGGGAGGCTATCCCCTTTTCTTTGGCTGTCCACCTATGCGGACTAGTCCCGCCTTCTCCCCAGCCTTCCTCTCCCCGCTCCTTGGAAGTCCCCGGCTACCCTCTCATGAGCCTTCAGCCTCTCGAGTTGGTGCTGCCCTGAGGTGCCTTTGCTTGCCAAGCTTGCCTTCTCCCAAAGTGCAGGCCCCACCCCGGGAGCACACAGCCTCTCCCTCGCAGTGAGCTGAAGCACTTCCAAGCTCCTGGGCACAAAGTACTGCTCTGAGGGACCCAGTTCCCCTGCAAGTCGCGCCTAGTGATTTGTTTTAAAACAAATCACTTTTGCAGTGCCTCTGTCCGCCAGCCACAGCAGCCCCAGTTCCAAGCAGCATTAGTCCCGCCCACCCTAAAGCGGCTCCATGCCTGCTACACCTCGCACTCCACAGGCTGCCCTGCAGTCCTACCATGGCCCTGCCCAGCCTGCGTATCTGCTGCGGCGGGATGCAGCCCCGCACACTTAAAATCTCTATCTCTCTGCGGAGAACTGCTTGCTGCCATGAGCCTTCCCAGGGAAAACTGAACAAAAGCGCTACAATAAAACTGTCCCAAGCAAAAAAATTTTTTTTTCTGCTCGCGGAAATAAAGGAAAATTTCCAAGTGTGCTGCAACGCACCTCCTCTAGCCAAGGCCACACCCTCCTGCCTCTGGTGAGCTTCTTGAAGCAGGCAGCCCAGGGTCGCTGCCTGCCCCACCCGCAGCTCTCCCTGGGAACATGCTTTCACAGAAAATGCTTGCTTTCACTTTGGATCTGCCTCATATTCTCCTTTTTCTTCTCACAATCCGCAGAGTCTTCCCACGTCCTCTTCCTTCTGACCCCTCTGCCCATCCCTCTTCTCTGCGCCACCGCCTTCTCTTCCCTCTGGAGGGGAAGCACTTCATCGGGCGCAGAGGGCAAACAGGCAGGGTAGACAGAGGACCACCCTCAAGCCAGCAACCAGCTGCTAGCTGGCAGGCAACTTTCCACCGCCACAAAGCACCACAGCCAGCTCCAGATGCTGGAAAGGCCTAAGGCAAAAAAGGTGACTCAGAAGCTCCTGGCTCCTCTACAGTTTTCCCAGCAGCATCACTGCTCCTGTGGCGGGGACAAAGGAAGGCCTCCAAGCCACTCATCCCACATTGTGACTGTCCGTCTACTCATGGCCGCTCTCTCCTCCCTGCCTTGCAACCCCGCCAACAAAGTCCACTTGCCAGGGGCAAGACAAACTGTCCCCAGTGCAACCAGAGCAGATCGCTCACTCATGCTCAGAGGGTCAAAGCCCAATTCCACTTCTAAGCCAACAAATCTGCTCCAGTCAGACATAAGGACTTCAATAAGTGAATTTCTGCCACTAAGGAAGTTTCTGATCATTATGGTAGAATCATTATTAATGCATGTGCTTTGTATTCAGTTTTATGCTGGGGAAGATATACCAATTATCTATTTACAGTTCATCACCTAATGCTTATGCAAGAAGCAAACTATTTCAGCATGTATAGTTAACACATCAAGTATTCCTTCCAGCTTCTACACAGACACACACGCAAACACAGAGGTATACCTAAAATTTTAAAAATATAAATATGCAGCCATATATACAAGGTTTCTATGACTATTTGGGAAGAACAAATTATATACCTCCTAGTCAATAAGAAATAAAGATATAAATAATTGCACATTAACATGTTTATGTCTGTAACTATCACTGAAATGATAAATAATTTCTCTCACTTAAATTTGCTGTTTAGCCTGAAAACCTTATTGGCTCAGAATCAGATTCCTGCTTAACTTAACTCCTCTGTTAGAGCTACTTTGAGCTGAATTGTCAACCTAAATCACTTCCTAAAGACTAAACATAAATCTGACAAGAATGGATAATACTTTTAAGAATGCAGGCCTTAGAGATTTTTCTTGAGTCAAAACAGCAGCTTTTAAAACTGTTAGGTCAGATCGGGGTCCAGGATGTCCAATTAGAGGGACTGGTCAGGGCAGCTGCAGTCAGGGCAGCTGCAAAACGGAGCAGCCAGCCAGACGCTGACGTCACCAGTAGACATGCCTCCTGTCAATCAGCGAGTTTTTCCTGACCTATCCAGGAAGGACTCTGGCCTTCTCTTCCTGCCCCCAAGCCCTCCCCTTCCTGACCAGGCCTTTTGAAATTATCTGTACACTGTACATGGGCACCATTTCTCCCGTACACACTCTGATGGATGGGAGAATTCAGCCCGAGAGCGTGTATTTCCAATAAAGCCTTGCCAAGTGGCTTTAATTTGTCTCCCTCTAGTCCTCTGGTCTTTACAAAAACAACAAAATAGAAAATACAAGTGAATGGCACTGGATTAATGCTGTTAATGTTTTTTAAGGTTTCTACCTTTAGATGATATATCTGACTCATATTAAAATACCCCTAATGAGCACTGTTTCATTAAAAAAAATCTGACTTCAATAAATATTTTTACATTCTACATGGGCCAATTTATAACTGCAATTTACACTATAATTTCCTATAGCCACACTTCTCTGTACCTCTTGTAGTAATTTGTTGTTGTTTTATTTTACTGGGTGTACACCTCGATGGTAAAACTCTATTTGGTTTTGGGTGTTTCACATGTTATAGCATTTATATAAAGGAACTGATCCATGCAAATACTTTCCATATTTTTTTCCTTAATGTTTAAACCACTAGTTGTTATATCTCTCTCACCTCTAATGATTTTGGCTCTCTTGGCAGCTCTGGACACCTCACCTTACTGAGTGGAGCAATGGCCTATTCTTGAGCCTAAGTTTTCAGCATTAAAGAACTTTGTCCATGAGCAGTTAGCTTTAGGTCATATTGAGCCTTCAACTATCCCTCATAATTCTCCCATTTTTGTCATCCAAAAACAAATCAGGCAAATGGAGATTATTATAGGAGCTTAGACATATCAACAAGAAAATGGAAAAAATGGACACATGTCAAGGTGGCCTTCCTTTCCCCTCAGCCATCCCAATAGGTCACTATATTACTATCATTGACATCAGGGATTGCTTTTTTCCCATCCCTCTTCATGAGGCAGACAGGCCTTATACCTCCCTTCTATATGCTACTGCCCTTGCAGGGGAGAAAGCAACCCATGTGATTAAGGCTCTAAAGCAAGCAATGCTATTCATGGGTGTCCCATGGTCAATCAAAACAGACAATGGCCCAGCCTACATCTCCCTCAGATTAAAGGAATGTTTAACTTCCTGGGAAATTTCCCATACCAAAGGGATTCCCTATAACCCTCAGGGACAAGCAGTCATTGAGAGAACCAATCACACTCTAAAGGAGATGCTTCAGTAATTTGATTATACTGAGAAGGACCCTTCTTTGAGATTGTTGGATGCTTTATTTACCCTTAACTACCTCACTTTTGACAAACAAGGCCTCAATGCAGCAATCTGACACTGTCATAATCACAAACTTTTTATGCTAATTCTCTTGTCAATCAGTCACCTCCTGCTATCAGGGGTGACTGGTAAGAAATAATCTGGTAGCAATGAGAATGTTACTAGTAGACTGCTAACTGTGTTTTTTAAACAAATAACTTAAAATATTTCTAGTTAATTTCTTTCACCAAAATCACAAATTCTAAAATAATGCCACTCTGAAGAAGGCCAATGGGAACAGTTTAAGTGGAAAGCCATAGAAGTGAGACCCCATGAAGCACAAGACTCCCAATACCCACCCAGATCCCCTCATCACAAAAACCAAAAAATAAGAATGGAAATTTTAGAGCCACAGGCGTTAGAGACGGGGAGAAGCTGTTTCATCACCATCTCTGCAAAGCTAAGGTACCATCATGTAGAAAAATGATTACAGTAGGCCCTCCTTGTATACTTGGGTTCAACATCTTCAGATTCAACCAATTACAGATTGAAATATTCAAGAGAACACTGCATCTATATGGAACATACACAGACTTCTATCCCATGGAAATTAGCCCCTAAGCAATACAAAATAATTATTTACACAGCATTTGTATTGTATTAGGGATTATAAATCATCTAGAGATGATTTAAAGTATATGGAAGAATATGCATAGCTTATGTGCAAATACTGTACCATTTTTAATTAGAGACTTTGGCATCCTTGGATCCACAAGAGTGGGTGGTGTTCTGGAACCAAGCTCCATGGGTACCATGGGATGAATGATCACTGTGGAAGCAGCCCTGTTTGTACTTCAGTTAAGATTTGGAGAACAATTAAACTGTCAAAACACCCTTCCCCCATTTCCATTTTCTTACAGTTGGTGTCATTTAGTCAGTGGCCATCATCACTGAGGGCTGACAGATTTATTATAGGATTGAGACACTGAAACAGTCAGCAAACCATCAATGAAATCATTACAAATGTGCAGCTGGAAAGAAGACTATTTCCCAATGAGAATGTTCCATATACTTTAAAAAAATGCTTCTTTTTAGTTATATATGACAGTAGAAACCGGATTTAAAATCAACCTACTATAGTTTATAGCAGCACAATTCACAATAGCTAAGTTATGGAACAAACCTAGGTGTCCTCCATCTATTTCTAGATGTGCGATCTGATTTAAGTTCTTAAAAAATTATTTCCTTCATTTTTTTTTTATTGTTTGTTTTTTGCTTTAATAAAGTAGTTAGAAATAGATGGAGAACACCTAGGTTTGCACATCTGATAGAACACTAATCTCCAGGATATATAAAGAACTCAAAAAACTTAACACCAAAAAGCAAATAACCCAATTAATAAATGGGCCAAGGAGCTGAACAGAAACTTTACAGAAGAGGATATACAATCGATGAATAGACATATGAAAAAATCAACATCTCTAGCAATCAGAGAAATGCAAATCAAAACTATCCTAAGATTTCATCTCACGCCAGTCAGAACGGCAATTATCAAGAATACAAACAACAATAATTGTTGGCGAGGATGTGGAGGAAAAGGCATGCTCATACATTGCTGGTGGAACTGCAAATTGGTACAACCTATCTGGAAAGCAGTATGAAGATTCCTTAGAAAACTTGGAATGGAACCACCATTTGACCCAGCTATCCACCCAGAAGACTTAAAAACAGTATAGTACAGTGACACAGCCACTTCAATGTTTATAGCAGCTTAATTCACAATAGCTAAACTGTGGAACCAACCGAGATGCCCTTCGATAGATGAATGGATAAAGAAACTGTGGTATATATACACAATGGAATATTACTCAGCAATAAAAGAGAATAAAATTATGGCATTTGCAGGTAAATGTATGGAGTTGAACAATATCATGCTAAGTGAAGTAAGCCAATCTCAAAAAACCAAATGCTGAATGTTCTCTTTGGTAAGTGGATGCTGATCCTTATGTGGGGGAGGACAAGGGAAGAATGGAGAAACTTTGGTCACAGGGGTGGGAGGGGGGAGGGGACAGGGGAACAGTTAAGATGGTGGAATAGGATGGAAAAAAATAATAAAGATATTCTGTCCACCTTAAAATAATAATAATTTTTAAAACCCTCAAATCAAAATGACAACAAAGATTTCATTACTATTACCCCCAATCTCTCTACCTACATTTGTGTGATCACACTGTTGATGGTGTGGCCATTCTGCTAAAGATATTACCCACCTCTTTCTTCACTAAATGTGTTTTTTGATTTTATTGCCATATAGTTATGTAGTCTTGATCTTGACTATCAACTTCAGTGGCTATATAATATTGCATTAAGAAGATAGACTATAATTTAATTTTATTTCCTTTGTAGCCCTCTGAAATACCCCCTCCTCTCATTCAATCACAAATGCACTGAGTTCAGTGCAGTCCACCTCTCAGGTTTTCCTGAAATCCAGTTTCTCCTACCCTACAGGCCATGGCTCTGCCTTAGCTTGGGTTTCTAAGTTTGATTTCTCCAAAGTTTGAGTTCCTACAGGGTAGTAAACATATTTCACCCATATCCTTGCTTTTGATGTTAGTTAGCTAATGCTTCCTGAGTATATTAGTGAAAAAATGAATGAATGAAGTCTATTTTTTCTCTTTAACCTGGAGAGCATATTGATGGGGCCCTGTCAGCAGCATGATGGAGAAGGATGTGGGAGCGATAGCATTCAGGAATCTTTGACTGTCTCTCGCTACATTTTGGTCGCCACTACACACATAAACTTAAAAAATGTGAAATACTTTCAGAGGTGCTCAACAGAGGTAGTTGATATGTTTTGTTATCTCTATTGGCTTGAATTTTTTCTTTCTTTCTTTTTTTTTGACACTGGGGATTGAACCCAGGGGTGCTTACCACTGATCCAGATCCCCAGCCCTTTTTCTTTTGAGACAAGATCACGCTAGGTCTCTTAGGGCCTCACTAAATTGCTGAGCCTGAGTTTGAACTTGCCATCCTCCTGCCTCAGCTTCCTGAGGCACTGGGATTACAGGCATGTGCCACTGCTCCTGGCTTCTGGCTTAGATTGTTAAATTTATCCCTTCTAAAGAATCCTATAGTTAACCACTGTGGCTGCTGGGACTGAAAGCAGCTGTTTGGAACTCTGCACCTTTAAAAAGTTAATGACACAGGATATTCATGGGATCTTACCTTCCAGTACTCAGTTTCCCACCCTTTCCCCCACATCAGTCCTAGTTAAATATTGCTATTTACTCTTTAGTCCAAATGACCTTTCCATGGGAATCCTCATGTATCTGAACACCAGATGGAGTTTTCCATTTACATGGTTTCCAAGTATCCTCAACTTTGTGCAGTAACTCTCATTATGGTCAGTAACTATGTATAGTTAAAACTATGTATAGTTATCCTTGGGTTTCAGGACCCCTCTTAATACCAAAATCTGCAGATATTCAAGTCCCTTACACAAAATGGCACAGTATTTATATATGGTACAGTACTTATATATGACCTGCACACATCCTCCCATATACATTATATTATCTCTAGATCATTTACAGTATGTAATACAATGTAAATGACACATAAATACTTGGTATACTCCATTGTTTAGAGAATAATGACAAGGAAAGAAGTCTCTAGTCTCTACATGTTCAGTATGGATGCTTTTTTTTTTTTCAAATATGTTTGATAAATACTTGGTTGAATCTGCAGATGTGAAACATTCAGATATGGAAGGCAAACTAGTTATTTTTGTGCTATGGGATATCACACCAGTGTGCAAGCTATGCAATGCACACAGGACTGGAATTCAGGCTGTGCACTGGTATCCCACATACCTGCAGGTACCTTAGTGGGTTTAAAGTAATGTGCCAGAAGAATAATTCTTACAGGTCTGGGCCCCTCTAGGCTTGAAGTAAGGCTGCCATGTATTCTAAGCCCAGGATTACCAGGCTGTAAACCCAGCAACTGCAGTTCACTTGGCCCACAGACATGGGCTGTGCATCTGCTTGGTGCCTGAGACCTGAGTACTACACACAGCTGAATGGGGAAGCCTACTGTATACATGAAGGACTAACAATGCTATGGTTTGAATGTGTCCCCTGTAAAAGCAAGTACTGGAAACCTAATCCCAAAAGCAACAGTGTTGGGAGGTGAGCCTAATGGGTGATATTTAGGTCACTGAGGTCTCGACCACTTTCAAGTATAAATTAAATGCCAATTATAAAAGGGCTTGAGACCATGAGTTAAATCTCTTAATCTCACTCATCTCTCTCTCGCTCACTTATGCCACATTGTGAAATAGCAAGGAGACCCCCATCAGATGCTGGCCTCTCAATCTTGGATTTTCCAGCCTCCAGAACCATGAGAAATATATTTGTTCTTTATGAATTATCCAGACCAAGACCAATGCCCACCACAATAAAACAGGAGGTGGAATACCCAGGGAAGGGAGTGAAGGAAAGGGAATGGCCAGGGGTGATCTCATCCTGGGGGCAATACAGAGGATCGGTGGGATGGCAGGACTAGATGGAGGTCATTCAGCCTGGGCACAGAGGAACAGATATAGAGGTTAAGGGAGAAGTCAGGTAAGGTGTGAAAGGGCCTGGGTCCCTAGCTACAGAGTCTGGACTTGCTGCTGTGAGCAAAGTAAGCCAACAGAGACTTTGAGGCAGAGGAATAGCATTACTTACATGTTTTTCTTCTTAGAACTTTCTGACAGACATGTGGAAGACAGAGAAGAGCTAGGAGAGAACCATGGCTGGAAAAACTTGTAGCAGAAGCTGCTTAGGGTGAGATAAGGGTCTGAAGTAAAATTTGTTAAAATCTGATGGCCTATTTGTTGGATACAGTTGGGAGGGGAGACAAAGAATTCTACCAACAGATAGAGTGCATGGCTACACAGAAAAGAGAGACCGGTACACAGGGATGCATTCTCTTCTGCTAATACCCAGAGGCCATGGGACATTCAAGGGGAACTATACAGCTAAAAATGTGGATCTAATCACATCACCTGCTTATGTTTGCCCAATGCAGATGTACGGAGCAACAGATTGTGATATTCAACTAGCACAAAGGACCAAGGACACTTGGCATCCTGCATCTATGGGCCAGTGTGGCCATGTGTGCCGATGGGGGACTGGGCTGCTTTCCCTGTACCAAAAACGCTATAATTAATCCAGATGAAATCCAACGAATAATGGTTTTTGCTTTCCAGTTTAACTGAAAATTTGCGTTTCACCCTGTGATCAAATATGAATTCAACACTAATAAGAGCTAGGGTGTAGCTCAATGTAGCTCCAATGGGTAGAGTGCTTTCCTAGGCCTAGGATTCAATTTCCAGCATTGCCAACAAACAAACAACAGGAACCCAAAGCCAAACAAAACAACATGAAAGAATAAAATTCATGTGCATTTACAAAATGGTACTAACTGTGAGTGACAGTTTAATGTACATCTCCCAACAAACTATTATGGAAAATATACATTCATATCTTTCTGGGTAACATTTTAAAAAATAATAAATAAAAATCTTTTTTTTGGGGGGGTGGGTAGGGATTGAACTAGGGATTGAACCCAGGGCAGATTACTATTGAGCTACGTCTCCAGTCCTTTTTATATTTAGTTTTGAAACAGGGTTGCACTAAGTTGCTGAGGCTGGTTTTGAACTTGCAATCCTCTTGCCTCAGCCTCCGAAGTCACTGGGATTACAAGCATGTGCCAACATGCTCAACCAAGAAAATTCTTTGTAAAAGGAAAATCCTGCAAAATATCTGGTGGAAGAAAACCATGAAAAAGCAATGTGCAAATGACCAACTGTGTTCTTTTTTGCATCTTGAAGACAGCATGTCCTCAGGAGAATAGAAGACTCTATTTTTTCTTTTTATATTCAATCTTCCTAATTTCTTTTATTTTAAACCACTTTCTTGAGGTGTGATTGATTTGCAAAAAGCTGTATGCAATATATACAACATGGCTCTGCCAACAAGTAAATACCCATGAAATCATTACTATAATGTATAGCATAAACATATCTATCTCCTCCAAAAGTTTTCTCTTATTTATTATTAATATTTTTTGTGAGTGATAAGAACACTTAATATAAGGCCTACCCTTTTAAAATTTTTATATGAGTTTTATTCATCCTAGCCTGGATACTCTAATACTAATTTATTTTGTTTAACTAAAACTTTGTAAAAGCCAAGGCAAGAACTTCTCCAGGAATTCTGACCATCCACCTGCAGTGTGCAATCAACATAGACATCACCCTCCATCTCCCAGGTAGAAACTGGGAGCAGAGCAGCATGACCACAAGCCACAAACCTACCCCTTAGCCTCATTGAACACCAGTTCACAAGCCCAGAGGTCTAATGAACAGAGCCTTCCCAGCCCTCTGAGGCTCTGGGCTCTCTTGCATTCTTAGAAGGCTCCTTCCAAGGAAGCAGGACCTTATACACAGTATCAAAACCAGTGCACCAGCCAATGTCTAGAGCCAATGCCACCCACCACAGTATATGGGAGATTCAAAGTTAAGGCAAAATGTCTTAAAAGAACTAAGAAATATCTAATTCTCTTGGACCCTGACACATTGCTTTAGGTGAGTGATATGCCCTTAAAAGACCAAATGTAACTTGAACAAAAATGTTTACAGCAGCACTTGTAATACTAGTAAGTGCACAATAAATACATTGCATAGATGAGTAAATAAAAGGTAAAGCCAAAAAATTATCAGTAATCATAGAATAGTTAAGCAAGTTACTATTTAGTAACACAATATTAAGTCCAGGAGCATTAAAAATGATAGAGAAATTATTGTTCCTATCCAGAAATTTATACATGAAATAATTTTTAAGGAAAAAGGCAGAGATCAAAATATGCATATATGAACTGCATACAAGACATACCAATAATGATGTCTAGTATGTTGCATTTGTTACCAGCACAAATGAACAATAAAGTTGGTCATCAACATTTAAATGAATAAAATGGCCTGAATTTTCTCTCTTATGGCATACTCTGTGGCAGTACCCTTTATAAATGTGTGCAGAAGACAGAAAAAACTACAGGGGGGAGAGACAAGTACAGAAGATTGGCTGACCTGGAGCTGAGTTTGGGGGTTGCCTGGTGTAGGACACGTTGAACGCAGGCTCCTCGATCAGCGGTGGGGGATACATACGCCTCCGGATGAAGAAGCCAGCTCCACAGCAGAAGAGCACACCCATCATCAGGAGGAACCTGAGGAGAGCCAGATGTGAGGCTGGAGCTCAGAGCAGGCAGGAGGTTGTAAGGAGGCCCCATGGCTCAACCCTGTGACTCGCAGGCTTCATGGTCTCTCTGGCAATCCAGGGATAGGGCAGAGGGCATGGTGAGATGGGGCCACATGGATTCTTGACCTACAGACTCCTGTGATGTCCCTTGGATGGAAGCTACTAATACTGAGATGCTCTGTGGGAAGTCTGTCTCAAATAGCTCCAAATGGCTAGCTGGTTTGAATGCACTGGTGCAATTACTTCCTGAAGTCCATGGCTCTGACATCAAGTCAATATTTTAGTCTGAACAGAAGATGCTGCCTAAATTCTAACTAAATTCTCAAAACACAGCAGATTCAGCCTTGGCCTCACTATTTCCCACATTGTCCATTCTTCACTGTCAAAGCCATGAGAGTGAACATGTTTAATCTTTCCAATAGCTTTCTCCATTATTATATGAGCATCTATAATGAAACAAAAGTACACTTCCTAGAGCACATCTTAATTATAGATACATTACAGGAATGGGGAAAATATAATAAATAGAAAAGCTGACAATTAAGAAAACTTCAGGTTCTAAATATGGGTAAATCTTCTCCACATTTGACGCTAATATCTAATTGACTATGGTGCCAAGTGCCTTAAGTATAGCACAATTGTGCATTTCACCTAAGAATTCTCATTGACTCACATTATCAGCATTCAGCAACAGATTACAGGATGACTGAATGAATGACTTCTTCCCATTTCCCTATATCTTTTGTTTCTAGAAAAGGACATAGTCACTCTTAGAAGGATCAATAATAACAGACAAAAATGACAGACAAAATGGAAAAACTCTTGCCCATCTCATAACTTAAATTGTGATGGAACCCACAGAATCTACCAGAACTTCACACAACATATCGCATTGTTGGAGGAAAGCCTATTAATACCTTTGTACAGGGTGAGCTGGTCATGGCACCAGTCCACACATTAAAAAAATACATATATTAAGAAAGGAATGGATGGTAAGACCTTTCACTTATATGATGCTAAGCACAAGGTCCTCAGTCAGATGACAAGAACCTATTGGATAACCTTGGAACATTGAGCAGGGAGAAAAATCACAAGTAGGGTACAGAAAATGATTGAGGAAGGAACTGCAAGTGCTGCCTTCTAATTCATTATTCACTTAACAAGCAGTTGTTAAATAACTGCATGCCCCTGGCACCATGCTGAGAATGACAGTGAGGAAAAGCAGGCGAGGTTCCTCTACACAACTTAATTTCTAACAGGGAAGGAAGACAGTAAACAAAAAATATAAACATTTATTTATAACTCTGATAAATACAAAGAAAGAAAAATAAGAGATGAAAGAATAGGTTTTGCAGGTGCTTGTGTGTGTGATAAAATATACATAACACAGAATTCACCATTTTAAACATTTTTCAATATCCAATTCAGTGGACCACAAGGTTTACACAAAGGTAGCTGTTGTAATGAGGAAGATCAAAAAGCACTCAGTGAGACCCTATCTCTACATAAAATACAAAATAGGGCTGAGGATGTGGCTCAGTGGTTGAGTGCCCCTGAGTTCAGTCCATGGTACCAAAAAAAAAAAATCCTGCCCTTCAGTGACATCTAAGCTGAGGCCTACAAAATAAGAAGAGACAAGCTAGAGAGGAGGAAAGGAACATTCTGGGTGGAAAGAACAGAGCAGGTAAAGGTGCCGGGGCAGGGAAATTTCTGTGGCTGCAAGCAGGGACAGTGGGTACAGTCCTGGCAGTCAAAGATTCAAACTGCAGGGTGAGGAAGGCAACTCTCAGCAATAAGAATGCGGCGATAGCAGAGTGAAACATGTTTGTCTCTTAAAACTAATTTTCGTTGGGTGCAATGGAGCACACCTGTAATCATAGTAGCTTGGGAGGATGGGCTGAGGCAGGAGGATTGCAAGTTAAAAGTCAGCCTCAGCAACTTAATGAGAGCCTGTCTCAAAAAAAAAAAAAAAAAAAAAAGGCTGCGGATATGGCTTAGTGGTTAAATACCCTTGGGTTCAATCCCCAGTATAGAATAAAAAAGAAAGGAAAAAAACAAAACTAATTTCCCTTGGATGGAGTCAGAGATAACCTGACCTTCAACACTGAGTGCCACTGAAAATATCTAAATGGTACTATATAAAGCATAGTACTATATAAAGCTGAGTGTGCACAAGGGTTTACTTTCTCAAAGACTGTGACTGCTAGGGCTGGGGTTGTGGCTCAGCGGTAGAGTGCTTGCCTCGTATGTGTGAGGCACTGGGTTCGATCCTCAGCACCACATAAAATAAATAAAGGTACTGAGTTCATCTATAACTAAATAAAATATTTAAAAAAAAAAAAGATTGTGACTGCTAAGAGACCAACTTCCTGGACTGTGAAATACAGAAGTCATCTGAGATCTTGGTCTCTTCTATGAATAAAGCCAAAGTATTGATTCTACTCCCAAATAAATCTTTAAAAAACAATTCCTAGAAGAAAAATGACCTTATACCTCATACTGTAGAGTAACAAAGAACAAGTATGAGGCAAAGATAGCACAGAGTCACATGGCAGGAGACCAACTCCTGGTTTAGGTATCAATCACCACCTGACTCATTCTTTGTTGAAATTTATTAGTCTGAGAATTTCTTTTATAAGAGAGGAACTGACAAAGGGGCAGAAGAATGATATGAACAAGAAAAGGGAGGCCACAGCAGGTCAGTTAAGGGAGAAAGGTATGATACATAACAAGAAAAGGAGTTCTTAAAGTATTAGAAGCTACAAATTGATTGTTCACTATATAATCTCTTGTTGCTTGGTAGGGTTTGGAAGCTTTCTAGGGATTAAGAGAGGAAGTCTTGTTCCTTTTCTATCATTAGAAGCAATTTTGTTTCTTAATTTTAGTTTGCTTTGCAACTTAGAAATGTACACAAAGGTGTTTACATTTGCAAAGTCTTTGGTACAAAAATCCCTAGGCCTTAGTACTGCCACTCTCAACTCTGAGAGCCACAGTGGCTAGGGTGTAGCTACTATACAAACCCTGTCGCCTGAAACCCACTCCAGAACCCAGCATGGGAAGCCCTAGCTGCAGGCACAGCCACAGAGCTAGATCTGCCAGTCTTTCTTTGGACCCTGTGTGCTTTCCAATTGTAATCAGGGGTGTTACCAGTCCACCATTCCTAATCTTGACAATTTCATTCAGATCTACTTGGTCAAAGATCATTCGTGATTTTAGAGTTGGTTGGCTTTATCCTCTTCACCAAATGTCTATCCCCTGCCAGAAGCCTCCTCTTGCTCTCTTCTTATGTGTACTTTCTTATGCTCCTGTCCCTGCAATGTGCTGTCTCTTTGATGAGGACACCCTCTCTGAAGACTAACTCAAAAGTTTTCTAGTTTTTCCCAACCTTCATCAGAGGATTGTTGAGCCATTTGCAGAGCACTGGCTTAAAGTTATCTACCTGTAATTATCTGCTTAAACATGTCTCCTTCAGAAGCCTGAGTGCCATAAGGGCCTTTCCATAGGACCCACGGCAGAACACCTGGTGTGCATTAGGCACCTGATATTTACTGAGTGAAGGAAGGTAAGGGGCAGAATTAAAGTAGCTTTTGCATTTTAGCCGGGGCACCTCAAACTCACATCATAAGGTGTTCTCTGGATCTACCTCAAATTGAAACTTATGTCAGAATCTCAATTCTAGCAATTTGACTAAATCTTCTGGCAGCTGGCACTTATCTGACCTTGCAAGTGCCTGACCTCATCCAACAGGTCTCATAGCTTCTTTGTGTATGGGATCCTGCTAAGTAACTGTGTGCCATCTCATCAAGGGATCCTGCCTCTGACAGGTGACCTCAGCCAACAACTTCAAAGCACTGGTTGCCAATTCAGGTAAAATTTCCCAGGAAGACCAACAGAAACTGCCAAGCCCTAGCAGTTCTTGTGTACTCTCATTTTTGTTTTTTCTTTTTTAATCACATAATGAACTTTGACATTTGTTTTGTTTTTTTTTTCTATGTTCAGGGCATTTCCACAAACTCATCATCTTTCATCTTGTGCTTCAGACAACTCAAATACTTCCAAATCCTCTCAGGGATCAGGGTTTCACGCTTTTGACAGTCCTACCTCCTTCTGCCCTGAGGCCTCAGGAAGATAATCCTGGATAAAAGCATGTCCTCAAGCTAGGTCACTCTCTGAAATGTCACTTCCCACCTATCCTCTACTGCTTTGGTTCTAGTCCTCTCCACTTAGAAATGTACACAGAAGTGTTTAGATTTGTAAAGTCTTTAGCTACAACAATCCATCTTCCCCTTTAGATTTAGACACTAGCAACTGTGGGGTGGGGGAAGCAGAACATCAACACTTCCTCATTCAGTAGTGGCAGCTATCTAGTCAAGGCTGCCCAAGGTGGTCCTAAGGGAGGCCTGGCCAGGTGCTGAGGGCACAGGTGAGACCTAGCCCCCAAACATCTGAAGTCCAATTTAGCTGGTGATAGTGAAAGGAGCGTTGCTGTTGAAGAAAATGCTCATGTGACAAGTACAGCCCCCATTCCCTGCTGGCTTGTCTGATCAAACATTGGGAAGAGTTATCAAAGAAAACATCACAAAAATTCAAATGGCTGCTGTAACATTCTCGGTAAGGTTTTAAAAAATATTAAAGTGTCAATAAGGTCAGAATCTTAAAATCGTGAAGGAGCTTACATCAGGAAGAGCATGAAGTCTTAACCCTTAGTGGAGTTCACCTGAGGACATCACCATCACATGGGAACAGAGGAATGGGTGGATCTAAGAAATGCTCTTTTGGTTTTAAAGAAATCCCTCCCCATGGTGCTCTCCCATACCTGACATCTGAAGCAAGTACTATTATGGTTTGGATATGAGGTGGCTGCTAAAAAGCTGATGTTAGGCAACACAGTAATATTCAGAGGTGGAAAGATTAGATTAAGAAAGTTATAGCCAGGAGCAGTGGTGCATGCCTGTAATCCTAGCACTTTGGGAGGCTGAGACAGGAGAACCATGACAGCAAGCCTCAGCAACTGCAAGGCACTAAGAAACTCAGTGAGACCCTGTCTCTAAATAAAAACAAAATAAAACAAAACAAAAACAAAACAAAAAAACACAAAATAGGGCTGATAATGTGGCTCAGTGGTCAAGTACCCCCAATCCCTGGTACCAAAAAAAATGAAAGTAAGTTATAATCAGTGGATTGATCCATTTGATGGATTTATAATTTGAATAGATTACTGAGTGGTAACTGTAAGCAGGTGGGGCATAGCTGGAGGAAGTAGGTCATGGGGGATGTGCCCCTGGGGATTACATTTTTATCCTTCCCTCTCCCCCCACTTCCTAACTGCCATCAGCTGAGCAGCTTCATTCCCCACACCCTTCCGCCATGATGTTCTTCTTCACCTCAGACCCAGAGCAATGAAGTCAGCTAACCATGGACTGAAGCTCTGAAACCATAAGCTCGAAATAAATTCTTTTCAGCTATTTTAGTCACATCTATGAAGAGCTGACTAACACATCTATTATCTATAGTGTCATATGGGTTCTCAGAAATCCCCAAAGGGGCATCCTCTGGGGATTATTAGCCACATTGAGGCTTCTCTCTATATTGGAAGCTCAGCATCCCATCCTCCTCTCAAGTAAACTTTGATAGGCTTCACATGACTCCTTAAACTTCCCTCCAAGGAGGTGGAAGAGGCATAAGGATGCAGGCTGCCTATCTTGAAAGCTAGGATTCAGCTGACACAGGGTGAATGGAGAGAATTACCTTCCAGATAGCAGAAACTTTATCACAAGTCTCAATATGCTGATTTTAATTCCTCAAGATAATCAGCTTTAGCTCCATTTCCAAAATAGAGCTCTGCTCATCCTGCAGTTGATGAAGGGAGAGGCTATTTGTCCAGCTATCTCTCCAAAAGCATAATTCTTCCTCCCCAGCCAGGAGCCTGTGCAAATGGAATGAACTTTCTGCAAACTCTGTGAGCATAACCACCTCTCAGGAAGCCAACTCATGTACTAGTTTCCTTGGCCTAGGCCACCCCGAATGTCATAGTCCAAGGTGACAGTAGGCAGAGCTCTTGAGGGCTGGGGCAATGGTGGAGACCAGCATTTGGGAACAAGAAATAATTGTGACCTACCAAAAATACCACAGCCTCTGTATGGAGAGGGCCCGCACACAGCACCTGGAGCCACAGCAGTCCTCATAGGAGCGGCATCTGAAGGAAAGAAAGAGAGTGCACAAGCTGGTCACCATTCTGGGTCAGAAGAGCCAAGTCAGTCACATGGTCCTGACCAGGTTTCAATGCAAGCATTATTGCAAGGAAAAAACAGAAGGGTGAAAGGACCATGCTGCCACCACTGTATTTCACACAACTAGCAGAGATGCTTATTGTCAGTCTGGGGGCCCAACAGAAAGGTATGAGATGGATGCAGCCCATGTAATTCAAAGTTCTGTGTTTACTCACAATGGAATCCTTATAGGGAGGCATCATGACTCAAGATGGACATTGAACTTGCCAAGTCTTCACCCAGAAGGAAGCTCCACCACAGACTGGTAACAACATGCATTGATCTTTGATCAGTTTACAATCCTGATGGTGGAGAAAAAGTGGAACTACCCCACTAAGTCCACTAATGCCCAAAGCAGAGATTATGGAACCAAAAAGTTAGAAGGCTTATTCCTAATCTTGCTACTTACTAGTTGTAGGATTTCCAGCAAGTTAACCTCATGAGGCCCAGTTTCTTCATTAGCAAAATGGGTGGAATAGTGCAGACCCTTCACAGTGATAATTTAAGTTTCTAGGACATGATCCATACATCAAGTGATGATGAGGGTTAGGATTATTCACACTGCCTCCTTCCCCCACATACTTCATTGTGCCTGAGGCTTTAGGATCTCTGGAAGGGCATGGGCTCAGGGGCTGTCCTCACTCAGAAAAGCCACTTGGGAATGGCCCTAGTTGAGAATGGGACCCACTGCAGGCTTCTGATGAGTCATTCAGTTCCTTCTATTTCTGCCCTTCCCCATTTCCTTTGCCTTTTTTTTTTTTTTTTTTTGGAAAGGGAAAACACTATCAAAGTTCAAACTCTTTGTGAGTTTGTGAGAAGCTTCTGCCTTAGAGAAGCTTTTACTAGAGCAATCTGTCCAGGTTGGAGTGGTGGTGGATTATTTTTCAATAATGTGAAATAATAACCTAATTGTGAAAAATGGTTTTTTTTCTTAAAAAAAAAGGAACTGGAAGAAACATACAATTCCATCAAGATTTTTGGCACTGAATTTACTGTACAGATAGGCTTGTTTTATGTTAAAAAAATGTAGAAAATATTATTTAAGAAGGAAAGTGGTCTGGAAGTCAGCAGACCAGATCTCCAAAACTACTTCTCTAAGGTTATGTTTGTTGTGCTTTTTCTTTTTTCTAAATACAGTTCAGATTTCTTGTATTTATTTATTAGCAGGTTTTATTTGTTTTCTTAACATGCACTAATTGTACATATTAATGGGGTTAATTTCTAGAAGCTGTGTGACATTTCAACACATGTATGTGGAAAATCAAAGCAAGATAGGTCACCAAAGAATTTTTAGCTTTGTTCTGCCTCTTTGTAAACACACAGCGTGGACTGAAACTAAATCTTATTATTCCTTTAAGGATCAACCAAGCTGAGAGACACCCCCAACGACTGCCATACCCACCACACACACACACACACACACACACACATATACACACAATCACAAGCAATATGGATGTTTTCACATCTAATCTTCCCATGAACTTCTCTACCTAGTACCTAAATTATTATGATTTCAATGAGATGCTCCCATAAGGCAATGACTTGCATCAACTAACATGTAGCAGAGTCACTTACAGAGTGCCCATGCATCAGACAAGCAGCCACTGAGGAGCTGCTAGGAGCCACCTCCCTGCTGAGTCCTGGGGTGGACAACCAAACCTAGATGGGAACCCCTGTGAAGGAACTTTCTTTCTAAAAGAGGGAGACAAACAATAAACATGAAAAATAGGACCTGTTTTAGGAGATGGAAATAAATTCTACTGCAGTGAAAAGTGAAGCAGGTGACAGCAGGGCAAGTTGAGAGAATCAGGGTGATGGGTAATAAGACTTTATATAGGGTGTTCGGGGATGACTCAGAGAAGGAGACATCTAAGTGGGAACCACACAAGTGGTTCATCTCAAGATGATCTAAGGTAGCAAAAGGGTCTGTGCTTAGGGGTTATGGGGGGACCCTCCAGTCCTGTTCCATAGGCCCCTCAGTTGCACACTGGAGAAGGGTGTTTAAGGACAGTATGTGAGAGAATGAAATGCCCAGTGGGGGCACTGAACTCAGACTAAGGCTACACCAGCAAGGGCCCAGCACTACATAAATAGCAATCTATAATTGCTTAGTGCTTTTCTTTCTCAAAATCTTCTGGCTCTTCAGTAAGCAGTGTATGTGCTCCTCCTCCTCCTCCTCCTCCTCCTCCTCCTCTGACCCCTCCCCCTCCTTCTTCTTCTTCTTCTTCTTTTTTTTTTTTGGTACCAGGAATTGAACTCAGGGGAACTTGGCCACCGAACTACATCACAGACCTATTTTGCAATTTACTTAGAGACAGGGTCTCACTGAGTTGTTTAGTGCCTCAATTTTTGCTAAGGCTGGCTTTGAACTTGTGATCCTCCTATCTCAGCCTCCAGAGCCACTGAGATTACAAGCATGTGTCACCATGCCCGGCAGGTAAGCAATGTATGTGTCTGTGTGTGTATGCATACGTGTGTGTGGAGGAAGAAGGGGAGCTTTCAAGGCAGATATAGGATTTCTTGCCATTAGGGTTAGTTTTATTCAGACATTTCATTGTAAACTAAGAGACTGTTCTCTATCATGAATTTGCAAAGATGAGTGTTCTAACCAAGCATGAGATTCACGATGATGTGATAGTGTGAAATGCAGAATTCAAAGCTCCAAGATTCTCACTTCTTACTGTATATGCCCTGCACAGCCCCTTCCCTTTGGTATAAATTTCCTATACTGTGCATACATTCGGCCACTTCCATGATTATGGAATGGTAAATAAGCAGGTATATAATAGAAAACTCTGAAACAGCAGACGGGAGAATTATCCTGTTGGTTTGAGGAGTGGCTGCCATGTTATAGGACAGCCATGTAGCTAGAACTGATTGTGATTTCTAGAAGATATGAATAATCCCAGCTGTTCTAAAACCATAAGGAATTGAACCCTGCCAACAACTTGAAGGAACTGAGAACTGAAGTAACTTGAAGGAGGACTCCAAGGGCCAGAGGAGAACACAACTGAGCCAACCCCTTGATTTCTGCCTTATGAGATCCTGAACAGAGAACCCATCTATGCTGTGTTCACATTTGTGACTTACAGAATCTGTGGGATAATAATTATGAATATTATTCCAATATGCTAATCTTTTAGTAATTTATTAGAGAGCAAAAAAATAAATAAAAACAAAAATTACAAGTTATGAGCCTTCTTACTTAACAGACACCAGATAAGTGCTTCACAAATGTCTGGAATCTATATGCCAGGTAAATATTATTAGTGTCATGTTTTAAATAAGTTCAGAAAACAAGACATTGGGGATGTTTCACATTTCAACCCAGGTCATTGCCTGCTGACACTAAGAATGAACTTTTTTTTTTTTTTTTTTTGGTACTGGGGATTGAACTCAGGAGTACTCGACCACTGAGCCACATCCCCAGCCCTACTTTGTGTTTTATGTAGAGACAGGGTCTCAATGAGTTGCTTAGTGCCTCACCATTGCTGAGGCTGGCTTTGAACTTGCGATTCTCCTGTATCAGCCTCCCAAAGTACTGAGATTACAGAAGTGCAAAAAACAAACAAAAAAAAGATAATGAACTTGGCCAGCATTTCCGAAAACTGTTTTTATACAGACAACGCCTCTCTGGAAATACTGAACCTGTCACCAACAAAGGGCCTCCTCCTCTATCCCCAACTGATTTCCCTCTTCTTCCTTTGCCCTGATTTTATAAGCAGCTGTTACAAATTAGAAAGGCTATCATAAGAGACAATGTGAAGAAAGCACAGTAACCCTTAGACAAATGGCAGGAGGTGTCTAAAATAGACCCCACAGCTAAAAATAAGGAATCGTTCTTTACTGATGCATACAGAGGTACTTAGTTGAACATGAAACTTCATACTGACCAGAAAGGTTCCCAGAAAGCCTACATCATTCTATGTTAAGAATTCTCTCAGCAGAGGACAATCATTAAAGGACTACAATGATACACTGAGGTGCGACAGTAGGTAAAAGATGGTATGGTTTGAAGTGAACAATGAGCCTACAATATTACAGGCCAAAACAGTCTTTCCCAGTGCCTGTGATCTCACTGGTAGATTGTGAAATCAAGTCATTTGGTTGCATATTAAGAAGGTGAAAATCAGTTAAAAATATCAGAAGGCAAATCCACCCTCAGCAAACTCCAAAGAGAGACCAAAGGGAGACCAGGGACTGCTACCTCTAGCCACAGGGGAGCCCAAACTCAAGGTAAGAGTTGCTACAGAGACCCCAGGTCCAGAGACCCCAGCCCAAGGGTGGCCTGGGTCCGCCCCAGTTCCGCTCCAGAGTTCCTGTGGACCTGCAGGAGCCACAGAGGGCCCAAATCCGCCCTCAGGAAACTACATGGTTGTCCAGCCAAAGGCAGACCAGGTACTGCTACCTCTAGCCACTGGGGAGCCCAAATTCAGGGCAAGAGTCGCTCCAGAGACACCAGCACCAGGCAGCCCCACCCAAGGGCGGCCTGGACTCACCTCAGTTCTGCTCCAGGGTTCCTACAACCAGCAGGAGCCACAGAGGGCCCAAATCTGCTCTCAGAAAACTCCGTGGGTGTCCAGCCAAATGGAGACCAGGAACTGCTAGCTGCTAGCCACTGGGGAGCCCAAACTCAGGGCAAGAGTCACTGCAGAGACCCCAGCGTGAGACAGCCCCACCCAACTATGGCCTGGGTCCACCCCAGTTCTGCTCCAGAGTTCCTACGGACCAGCAGGACCCACAGAGGGCCAAATCCACCCTCAGGAAACTCCACGGGTGTTCAACCAAGGGTTGACCAGAGACTGACAGCTACCAGCCACAGAGGAAGGAACACCCAGGGTAAGAGTCACCTGCAGAGATCCCAGCATGAAGAGGCCCCACCCAAGTACTCTCTGGGCCTGCCTCAGTTCCGCTCCAGAGTTCCTGTGGTCAGGCAAGACAGAAGGCCCAAAACAACCCTTACGGAATGCCAGGGGGGCCCAGCTGAAGGCAAACCGGAGCCTGCTAGCCTCCAGCCCCAGGGGAGCACACACCCACAGTAAGGGTCGCACACAGACTCTCCTGCTTGTGACCCTGCCTAAGTGAGACCTGGGCCTGCCTCCAGTTCCGCTACAGAGTTCCTGTTCACCAGCAGGAGTGCAAGAGAGGGGCAAAACAGGTGTCAGGGGCCACCTCAGGAGCCCATCCAAGGCCACTCCTACAGCCTTCTAGAGGTACATCCACTACCTCCGCCACCAACTGTAGTGGCAGTAGTGCCCATCTGGGGACACTGGGGGAACAGAATTAACTCCAAGGTGAGACACAGGTAATCTGGAGAGTCAATACAAGATTATAGGATAGAAGCTGCAATACCTCAGATCGGTATTTGAAGAAAGAAAGATACACAATCAACATGAAAAAACAAGGGAAGAAAGTGCCCCAAATAAACCTCGATACCACCGTAACAGAATCCACTGACAACACAGTTGATGAAATGTCAGAGAAAGAATTCAGAATGTACATAATTAAAATGATCAGCCAACTAAAGAATGACATAAATGAGCAATTACAGGCAAAAATTGATCAATCTAAGAAATAGGAGAGCAAATAAAGGCAACCATTGATCATTCTAACACAGAGATAAGAGAGCAATTACAAGTAGCAAAAGATTACTTTAAGAAAGAGCTAGAGATCATGAAAAAAACCAATCAGAAATTCTTGAAATGAAGGAAACAATAAACCAAATTAAAAACTCAATAGAAAGCATCACCAGCAGACTAGATCACCTGGAAGACAGAACCTTGGATAATGAAGACAAGATATACAATCTTGAAAATAAACTTGACCATACAGGGAAGATGGTAAAAAATCATAAACAGAACATACAAGAAATATGGGACAGCATCAAAAGACCAAATCTAAGATTTATTGGGATAGAAGAAGGTGCAGAACTTCAAGCCAAAGGAATGCATAATCTCTTCAATGAAATAATATCAGAAAACTTCCCAAATATGAAAAATGAAGTGGAAAATCAAATATAAGAGGCTTACAGGACACCAAACATACAAAATTTCAACAGATCTATACCAAGGCACATTATGATGAAAATGTCCAACATACACAACAAGGATAAAATTTTAAATGCATGAGAGAAACCAGATTACATATAAGGGGAGACCAATCCGTATCTCAGCAGATTTTTCAACCCAGACCCTAAAAGCCAGGAGATCATGGAATAACATATTCCAAGCCCTGAAGGAAAATGGATGCCAACCAAGAATCTTATATCCAGCAAAACTGAGCTGCAGATTTGATGACAAAATAAAAACCTTCCATGATAAACATAAGTTAACAGAATTTGCAGCAAGAATGCCTGCATTACACAGCAGTCTTGGCAAAATATTCCATGAGGAGGAAATGATAACCAACAATGAAAATTTACAAAGAGAGGAACTACAATAAAGGAAGACCATTCAAAAGAAAGAACAACTCAAAGTAAAACAAACCAAACAAACCAAACAAACAAAAACAAACCAAAATGATCGGAATTACAAATCATATTTCAATAATAACCCTGAATGTAAATGGCCTAAATGCACCAATTAAAAGACATAGACTGATAGACTGGATTAAAAAAAAGACCCAACAATATGCTGTCTTCACGAGACTCGTCTCACAGGAAAAGACATCCATAGACTGAAAGTGAAAGGTGGGAAAAAACATATCACTCACATGGACCCTGCAAACAAGCAGGCATTTCCATCCTCATATCAAATAAAGTGGACTTCAAACCAAAGATGGTGAAAAGAGATAAACAAGGTCATTTCATACTTCTTAAGGGAATCATACATCAGCAAGACATAACAATCATAAATATCTATGCCCCTAATAATGGGGCTTCTACGTATATCAAACAAATCCTTCTCAAATACAAGAATCTAATAAACCACAACACAATAATACTTGGAGACTTTAACACAGCTCTCTCACCATTGGATAGATCTTCCAAACAAAAACTTAATAAAGAAACCATAGATCTCAATGAAACTATCAATAACTTAGACTTAACAGACATATATATATAGTGTTATATCCATCAACAAGCAAATACACTTTTTTCTGAGCAGCACATGGATGCTTTTCCAAAATAGATCATATGTCATGTCACAAAGCCAGTCTTAGCAAATACAAAAAAATGGAGATTCTACCCTGCATCCTATCTGACCACAATGGAATAAAATTACAAATCAATGACAGATTAAAAAACAGAAACTACTCCATCACCTGGAAACTAAATAATATGCTATTGAATGATCCATGGATAACAGAAGACATCAAGGAAGAGATAAAAAAAATTCTTCGAGGCAAATGAAAACTCTGATACGACATATCAAAATCTCTGGGATGCCATGAAGGCAGTGCTAAAAGGAAAGTTCATAGCACTAAGCTCATTCATTAGAAGAAGTAAAACTCAACAAATAAATGAATTGACTCTTCGTCTTAAAGCCTTAGAAAAGGAAGAACAAATTAACACCAAAAGAAGTAGAAGGCAGGAAATAATCAAAATTAGGGCTGAAATCAATGAAATAGAGACAATTCAAAAAATTGACAAAACAAAAAGCTGGTTCTTTGAAAAAATAAACAAAATTGAAAAACCCTTAGCCACTCTAATGAAAAGAAGGAGGGAGAAAACCCAAATTACTGAAATTCATGATGAAAAAGGAAATATCACAACAGACACTACTGAAATACAGAGGATAATTAGAAACTATTTTGAAAATTTATAGTCCAGTAAAATAGAAAACGCTGAAGACACCAACAAATTTCTAGAGGCATATGACCTACCCAAACTGAACCAAGAGGACATACACACCTTAAACAGATCATTTTCAAGGAAGGAAATAGAAGATGCCATTAAGAGCCTGTCAACCAAGAAAAGCCCTGGTTTAGATGGATTTTCAGCTGAGTTCTACAAGACCTTCAAAGAAGAATTAATACCAATAATCCTCAAACTATTTCATGAAATAGAAAAGGAGGGAACCCTTCCAAACTCATTCTATGAGGCAAGTATCACCCTGATTCCAAAAACAGACAGAGACACATCAAAGAAAGAAAACTTCAGACCAATATCCTTGATGAACATAGAAGCAAAAATTCTCAATAAAATACTGGCAAATCACATACAAAAACATATCAAAAAAATAGTGCACCATGATCAAATGGGGTTCATCCCAGGGATGCAAGGTTGGTTCAACATACGGAAATCAATTAACGTAATACATTACATCAATAGACTTAAAGATAAGAATCATATGATTTTATCAATTGATGCAGAGAAGGCATTTGACAAAATACAATACCTTTTATGCTCAAAACACTAGAAAAACTTGGGATAGTAGGAACATACCTCAACTTTGCAAAAGCTATCTATGCTAAACTGAAGGCCAACATCATCCTAAATGGAGAAAAATTGGAATCATTTCCTCTGAAAATGGGAACTAGACAGGGATGCTCTCTCTCACCACTGCTATTCAACATAGTCCTTGAAACACTAGCCAGAGCAATTAGACAGACGAAAGAAATTAAAGGGATACAAATCGGAAAAAAAGAACTCAAACTATCATTATTTGAAGATGACATGATTCTATACTTAGAGGATCCAAAAAATTCTACCAGAAATTAATAAATGAATTCAGGAAAATAGCAGGGTATAAAATGAACATCCATACATCAATTGCATTTCTATACATCAGTGATAAACCCTCTGAAAGAGAAATTGGAAAACTACCCCATTCACAATAGCCTCAAAAAAAATATCAAATACTTTGGAATCAATTTAACAAAAGAAGTGAAAGACCTCTACAATGCAAACTACAAGACACTCAAGAAAGAAATTGAAGAAGACCTTAGAAGATGGAAAAATCTCCCATGCTCCTGGATAGGCAGAATCAATATTGTCAAAATGGCCATACTTCCCAATGTGCTACATAGATTCAATGCAATCCCAATTAAAACCCCAACGTCATTCCTTATAGAAATAGAAAAGGCAATCATGAAATTCATTTGGAAGAATAGGAGACCCAGAATAGCCAAAGCAATCCTTAGCAAGAAGAGTGAAGCAGGAGGCATCACAGTACCAGACCTTAAATTATACTACAAAGCTATAGTAACAAAAAGAGCATGGTACTGGCACCAAAATAGACGTGTAGACCAATGGTATAGAATAGAAGACACAGAGATGAACCCACTTACATACAGTTACCTTATACTAGATAAAGGATCCAAACACGTACACTGGAGAAAATATAGCCTGTTCAACAAATGGTGCTGGGAAAACTGGAAATCCATATGCAGCAAATTGAAACTAAACCCCTATCTCTCATCATGCACAGAATTCAACTCAAAGTGGATCAAGGACCTGGGAATCAGACCAGAGACCCAACGCCTAATAGAAGAAAAAATAGGCCCAAATCTTCATCATGTCGGATTAGGACCATACTTCCTTAACAAGACTCCTATAGCACAAGAAGTAAAATCAAGAATCAACAAATGGAATGGATTCAAACTAAAAAGCTTCTTCTCAGCAAAAGAAATAATCAATGAAGTGAACAGAGAGCAAACATTCTGGGAACAAATCTTTGCCACACAAACACATCCGATAGAGCACTCATCTCCATGATATATAAAGAACTCAAAAAACTTATCACCAAAAAAACTAACAACCCAATCAATAAATGGGCCAAAGAGCTGAACACAAACTTCACAGACGAAGATATGCAATCAATCAACAGACATATGAAAAAATGTTCAACATCTCTAGCAATCAGAGAAATGCAAATCAAAACTACCCTAAGACTTCATAACATGCCAGTCAGAATGGCAATTATCAAGAATACAAACAACCATTAAGTGTTGGTGAGGTTGTGGGGAAAAATGCATGCTCATACATTGCTGATGGAACTGCAAATTGGTGCAACCAATCTGGAAAGCAGTATGAAGATTCCTTAGAAAACTTGGAATGGAACCACCATTTGAGCATGCTCTCTCTCTCCCCGGTCTATACCCAGAAGACTTAAAAACAGCATACTGCAGTGACACAGCCACTTCAATATTTATAGCAGATCAATTCACAATACCTAAACTGTGGAACCAACCTAGATGCCCTTCGATAGATGAATGGATAAAGAAGCTGTGGTATATATACACAATGGAATATTACTCAGTAATAAAAGAGAATGAAATTATGGCATTTGCAGGTAAATGGATAGAAGTGAAAAGTAAGTGAAGTAAGCTAAGTGAAGTAAGCCAATCTCAGAAAACCAAATGCCGAATGTACTTGTTGATAAGTGGATGCTAATCCATAATGTGGGGAAGGACACGGGAACTATGGAGGAACTCTGTTCACAGGGGTGTAAGGGAGGAGGGGGCATGGGGATGGTAAAGGTGGTGGAATATGATGGTTATCATAGCCCTGACTTTATGTATGACTGCATGTATGTTGTGATTCTATATCACTTATAATCAGAGAAATGAAATGTTATCCTCTATATAATAATAATAATAATAAATTATTTAAAAAATATCAGAAGGCATCATGTATAAGAATTGTTTTATGAGACTCATTTTTCATCACACATACACACATGCACAAAGCTATGTGTGCACAAGGTTGCATCTTAAAGCATACTTCTTCAAAGCTGTTGGAGAAGCCCCAAATCAAAAGTAGATATAGGCTGTTTTGTCCAGAACCAGCTTCTTGAGTTCTCCTGGGAGCTTGTTGGGGGCCTCCAACCCCAATCCACTATGAGGTCATTTTCTATAGTTAGTATTAATGGGATAATATCATTTTCTGTTCCCCTATATTTTCTGGCTGGGATTAGTCAAAAAGCTAAGGTCATTTTTGCTCCTAGTTCTACCAATCTGTCTAATAATGATAAATTCTACAAGACACGACTATTATAAAGACACTCTCAAATAGGAATATGCCCTACTCACACACTATTTGTAACTAGCCTCTGCTGCAGTTGCTGAAGGAGGGCAAGGGTGGCTGGGGTGGAGAACAAGGATGACAGACATGGTGGTTCGGAGGAACCAGGGCCCCTTCTAAGCTCAGGGCCCTTTCTATTCTTGGTATATTCATATTCTCACTCCCCCATTAATAACCAACTAAAGAGAGCTGCCCCAGCTCATAGGAAGGGCTTGGAGTATATCCAATACTGACAACCATAACCTGGTATACAAAAAAACAGTACTAAATTTAGTGACTGAATCATCTTTCAAGAGATGAGTTTGCTAAAATGCTTCACTTTTAGAGTTACACTTACATAGAAGCAGCTGCTGCTTTGAGACTCAGGTTCTGCAGCATCCTATTTCCCATATGAGAAGCAGACCGAAATCTGTCAAAGCTTTTAGACACATTTAGAACCCCTCATCTAGGATTCTAGGATGCATGTGCACATGCACATACACATACTCAACCCTTCTGCCTGAAAATAGTAGAAGTATAATGGATTGTGATTTCCTAACAGAATCTCTTTCTTGGCAAGATTCAACACCTAGGCACTTGAGCTCACTTTTCAGGATTCAATTTTGAAACACCAGCAGCAAATACATATTGTCAACTGATTATCTGCTCTCTTCTCTCAAAACACAGAGCATGCTTTATGCTCCCTTGTTCAGCTAAAGACCCGTTTACTCTAAGCATCCTTGAGGCTCATCTGCAGTTCTGGCCCGGCTCCCAGTGTGGATGTTGGCAAGTGCCAGGCATTTGAAGGAGTACACAATTACTCACGGGGTGACATTCTTAACCTTTTTCCCTCTGCTGCTTTCTTTCAGTGAAGCTGCTGGTAAATTGGGGCCCTAAGCACACACCTGCTGATATTCTAACTAGCTGAAATTATAAACAAAATGTTAACTGTAACATTGAGCTTAATTAAAAGTAGTAAACATTTACAGGCAGTCTAGCACACTAAATAAGCCCATCACTCAACACTTCAAGTCCAGTGCTCCTAGTGCTGTAAGCCTCCAAAGGCACTTGTATTTCAACGGACTTCTACAAGGATAAGCTAAATGCAGAACAGATCAGGATGGAGACAACAGACTGGGATTTTCCTTCTTGTTCTACTGTGTGCCAGATGTAAAAATTCTCAGGCTCACAATAGAAAAGAACAAACATAACTCATAACCAAATCCGCCCATCAGCACGTCTAATTATAGGTCTGGGACTCTGAAATGCACATGATCCTTATAAAGAGTGAAAAGAGCATGTACTTCAGTGGAAACAGGTCTCTGGAACTGTTTTCTGTTAGCCAAGTACTCCTCACTGTATGTCAGGATCCAAATGTAGATTTCTGATAAGGTCAGAGAATGGGTCAGACCACTGTGAATAGGTGTTAATTTGTTAATTTGTGACTTATATTATAAAGATAAAATCAGAGTGTCTAGCCTCTTTCTCCTGGTAAATGATAGTAAGGCAATTCTAAGATGCAGAATGTACAAGGAAGCACATGTCTGGAAGTATATGGGCTATGAGTTAGAAATGTGTCATATCAGTGGTTAAATGTAAATATAACTGGATGGTCATTTGGGAAATTTTGAAGCCTGAGAAATAAGCATGTCATTCTTAGCATTGCCCAGGAATGAAGAGTGTCTGGCCACCAGACACATTTATTCTTAGCCTCTAGGTCACATGTATGTAAAGAGTAGAAAAGGATGACATATTAGGTCATGGAATTTCAATGTTAATAAAGTTACAAAATATTTCTATTTTAAAAACAGTCAAGCCAGGCGTGATGGCACACACCTGTAATCCCAGCACTTTGGGAGGCTGAGACAGGAGAATTGCGAGTTCAAAGCCAGCCTCAGCAACAGCAAGGCGCTAAGCAACTCTGTGAGATCCTGTCTCTAAATAAAACACAAAATAGGCCTGGGGATGTGGCTCAGTTGGTTGAGTACCCCTGAGTTCAATCCCTGGTATCAAAAAAAAACAAAACAAAAAAACCAGTCAAATATTGATATGTAAACATTTTTACATGATGTCATTGTGGACTGAATGTTTCTGTATTCCCGCCTTCTGTCAGACTCATGTGTTGAAACACTAATCCCCAATGGAATGGTATAAAGAGGCAGAGCCTTGGGAGGTGATAAGGTCATGAGGGTGGAGCGCTCATGAATGAGATTAGTGCTTTATAACAAGAGGGCATGCTTCTTTCTCTGTTTTCCACCATGTGAAGATACAGTATCTGCAATCCAGGACCCTAATCTGCCAGCACTTGGATGGTGGACTTCCAACCTCCAGAATGGTGAGAAATAAATGAGTGTTGTTTAAGCTACTCATTTTCTGGTATTTTACAGCAGCCCAGACTAAGATAATGTGAAATAGTGATTAGTTGTATTTAAACTGATTAGTAGAAAATTATCTCTACATCTGATGGAGAAGCTACAACATAAGTATTCAAGGTACACATCTAAAGATAGGGTTTGTGGAAGTTGTAAATAATAATAATCATTATTATTATAATCATTATGATTATAGTTTTAATATTATTGGTGTTAAATAAGAAGGTATGGCTAAAAGGAAAAAATTAGAATTTCAAGTGAATTCCTTTCAACATCATTCCACTTAATATCTAATCCTGAGCCAGGATGGTGGCATGTGCCTACAGCCTCAGTTTCTTAGGAAGATGAGGCAGGAGATTCATTTAAGGCCAATTCCAGGACAGCCCGGGCAAAATAATGAGACCCAGTTTAAATAAACAAATAAACAACAGCAAAACTCCAATCCTTTCCCCTGTCTGCAGGATTAAGTCTAAGTAGACTACTTGTCTTCCTTTCTGTTCCTGCCAGGACAATAATTTCTATTTACTTTTCCAAGATTTTTAATTTGATATCTGGGCCCACCATCTATACTATTCTTATTAACACCTGCATTTTCCCACCCAACTAGGCCTATGTCAGATGCTTCAACACTTCTTGAGTTAGGATCAGGAAATACACTGAGGTTTACCACAGGATTATCAATTAAATACCTGTAAGAAACTGAGTGTTCTGGGAAAATGAAACACAGAGCCCTACAATGTTTCAGTAGAAAATTCCAAAGGCAAAGCCATAGTTTGGAGAAAGGTTGATCCTTAGCTCATCTAACATACTTGGAAAATCTCTTCAGCCTGGGCAAAATAATGAGACCCTGAAGAGCTCTGCACCATTTTTGTAACAAGGAATCCATTCCAACTACATTCAGTGAAGGAACTTTCAACTTATCCACACAGAGACTGTCCTCTGCCAGATACAGGTTCCCCAAGGCCTTGTAACTTGGGCATTCCTCCTTGTTCAGAATCTAAGACTGGCTCACATTTGGTCTGATTCTCAACTCACAAAGCCAGTCCTCTTAGTGCCTGAAGGGACTCTCATAATTTCCTGAGTCTTTTCTCCCCTAAGAAATTATGTCAAGTTTGGGTACAATGTTGATTTCCCATCATCAGGAAGAATACTAGTTTGCTTCCATTTCCACACTTACTACAGCCTCAGACAGCAGACAGTATTAACCTTTTAAGCAATCATGACATAAGTGAATAGTTATGGTCCTTCTATCAGCTAAAACATCCAAGATTTTCTCCATAAGTTCTACCTTCCCATCCTATACTGATCCAGTAAGGTTTAGTATCTTGCACTTATCCATAATTTTTTTCATGTATTAAATCTAGCCAATTATTTTCACCTGTCAAGAGTTTTTGGATCCTCATTCTGTCACTCAAGCATTCACTGTTTCTTACAATTTTCTGTCATTTAAGGATAAGAGTTAAGGTTTTGTTGGGACCAAGGAATTCCAAATGCCACCTAGTCAATTCCATTCCTCTTTCAGCAGTGATTCCATGGTAGGTGCCTTAGCACAAGTCTGATGATTCCACAGTCAAGTAAAATGGAGATGAGACTTGGGCCTGAAAATGAAGTGGAATCTTTCTCTGACCTAAAGCTGGAGTACAGAACAGGAGATCTTTCTAAAGTCCAGCAGGCTACCTGTAGTAAGAAAATCAAAGAAAGAAAAAGAGAAATGTCATATAACAAAGTGAGTTCACTCAGCTGTATGAAGTGTCAAAGAGAGGAAAATACCAGGAGTAGAGATGGCAAGGGAGGGTGAGGAAAGATGAGAAAGATGAGTTCATGAACATGGCCTAGCCCACAGCTAGATGTCTTCTCAGCAAATGGAACAAACCAGTTTCACCACCTTGATAAAAAGAATGGGGAAGTAAACTTTATGGTATGTGAATTATATCTCAATTTAGGAAGGAAGGAAGAAAAAAGGAAGGAAGAGAGGGAGGGAAGGAGGGAGAGGGAGGGAAAAATGGAAAAGACCTCTTCTCCTGATGACTTGTAAATATGACCGTATAGCATGCCTTCCATATTTTCATTCAAATCATTCATTCATTCAATGATAAAATGTTGATGATGAAGCCAATGGTGAATTCCATTACAGATCTTCCTTCCATGTTGGGATTTCACTTATCATAATCTTATAGATGCAACTCTTTGTACAGCAATTACCAATCCCCTTATTTGGCCTAATTGTTTAGACTAGAATTCTTCACCTAACATCTGAGATTTGAGTAAGACAATATCAAATATCTCCATGCCAAGTCAGAGATGTCCCAGTCCCACTGGGGGTGGGGCTAGATCAACTTGATAGAGGGGCAAATCCCAATTAGTTCCAAATGATCACAAAGCATTCCCTTAATAATTGCCTGAAGGTTTCATAGTGGTCTCCACCACTCTCGTGACTGCCCATGGCAAAGAGCTTGTATTCCATTTTTCACATACATCCTTCTAAAATGTCAGCATGGTGTGCTGCTTGCTTCCTGAGCATACTGGTGTCCTGGGTATTCCTGCCTTTTCTCTCCTAGACAGAAAAGGTCATTTGTGAGCATTGTGACATTTTCCCACTAACTAGTTTAAGTACTTTCCTTTCAGATGCACATCAAAGAGTCACACCCAAATCTTTCCTAACACTAAGTCTATCACTCAAAAATCTACCGTTCACTATCAACTCTGACTTCCTATTACAATTTTGACTTTTCATTACACTAAAAATGTAATTATTTTCAGTGTTATTAGGGACTAACCTGGTAGATTATGTCTCCAGCATTTCCTTTAGGACTCCAACCTGCCATGGGAAGTTTCTCTCCATTTGAACTAGGTAGCAGTGAATCCCACTGCTGTAGAACCCTTTATATGTGGGCATAACTCAAGTAGGGAGGAGGAGGTCAGGTGGGACCTCAGCAGCTTCAGGTGCTCTTGCTTTGTGATTAGCACTCTGGCAAGTGGTGTTCTAAGCACTGGTTCACACTAGAATCACCAGGCAGTTTTACAAAGTACCTCTGCTTAGCGATGCAGAATGGCATATGCCTGTTATCCCAGCTACTTGGGAGGCTGAAGGAGGATGACTACAAGTTCAAGGCTAACTTGGGAAACTTAGCAAAACTCTGTCTCCAAATAAAAAATAAAAAGGGTTAAGGATGTTGCTTAGTGATACAGCACTTGCCCAGCATATGTGAAGCCCTTTGTTCAATCCTAATACCACAGTACAAAAACAAAACAACAACAAAACCCAAAACAAATCTGGTGCCTGTTAGTTGGGAATCATTCCTCAATTCTAATACAGAACCAGGACTGAAAATCAATTATCTAAGCTTCGAGGCTTCTTGCCTATTATTCTTTTCTGGGCACCCAGCAGGTATATGTGAGGTTTGGGGTAGGGAATGTTGTTTTTTCTTTTCTGATCGTTTTTTTTTTAAGTTTTATTGAGATATAATTAGTATACAAAGAGTTACACATGTTTAATGTATACAATTTGATGAATTTGGACATATGCAAATGCCCATACCACAGCCATAATTAAGGCTGATATTCTGATAGGTGTTAATATTACACATTTGTGCATACTTAATGTGTACATTTTAAAAAGACTTTCATATTAACAAACACTAAGTTTTAGACTTTTTATCTATTAGTAAAAAATTTTGCAGGCTAAAGATGAACTGACCCTTCTTTTTTTTCTCTCAACTTTGACAACACATACATTAGAATCTTCCTTCCTAGTTTGATGTGACAAACTGACAGGCGGAAGTGTGCTTATTTATTTAGATACACAGGCATATTTTGATGACCCTTTAATTTTCATTTGGTCAACATGTCCCATGGAAAAGTCAAATATCTTTGAGCTCTAGGAGGGAACAACAGTGGCTCTGATGAGGCCTGACCATAAATTTGAGGGCAGAAAAGGCTTTCCTGTCAGTCCTTCCTTTGAAGACACATTTATTATCCGAATACACTTTCTCAAAGTAATATAAACCCAAACTGCCTGTATTTAGAATGGCATATGGGATTTATCAGGGGAAATTTTATTTTTATTTCTACCATGAAAGAAAGTATTATAAATGCTTGTTAGAAACCCTGTAATTAACAAACCAAATGGATTAGAAAGTGCTCATTTTCTTGCCATTTTAACCCACTGAATAAACCAGCTGCAGTCAGAGTCAAGGTGAGGCGATAAGATAAGAAGAACTGAGGTGCTTTTAAATTATTGCTGAACTCTGCTAACTCCAGAGTTTTTGAAACTCTACCTTGGTGTTTCTGGGGTACAGGTTTTTTTTTTTTTTGGTCTTTTCAGTAAATTGTTGGTTTTATGTAAAAATCAGTTCTATTTAACTCTCTCCTAGAAAAAAAATCCTTCTAGTTTTTGTCTGATTACCTATAAGATTAAAAAAATAAACCCTGGCCAGAATAGTAAAGTAATATGATAAAAAATATAAATAAAGACAACAACAACAACAAAACAATCTTCCAGCTATCCTATGATCTTATAGTATTTTAATTTGATCATAATGTTCCTATCTTTGAAATCACACAAGCATGATAAATATGAACAGAATGATATGAATTTAGCAACAAGATCTGGAAGTGAGACAGATTCTAGTATCCCCAAATCTGGGAATTTAGAATCAGGTTGACACCTGGCTTGACTCTACTTTTGCTTGAGTCAATGTCTTAGTCCCTTCAGGCTATTTTAACAAAACAACACAGACTGGGTAATGTGCAAACAACAGGAATTTATTGCTGACAGTTCTGGAGGCTGGGAATCCTAAGATGAAGGCATTAGTAAATTCCTATCTGGTGAGGGTCTTCATAGGTGGTGTCTTGTTGCTGTGACTTCACAAGGGAGAAGATAAGGTAACTCTCTTCAGCCTTTAGGAAGGCATTAATCACTTTCCAAAGGCCCCAACTCTTGATAGTATTACACTAAATATAAGGTTCCAATGTGTAAATTTAGAGGGACATATATTCAAAGCATAGCAGTTGGTTAGTTATTAGTTACCTGCTCAGAACTGTTAAATCCACATCCTAGCTTTGACTCCCTCCTGAGCTGCAAAGCAAATTCTCCAGTAGCTCTACTTCCTAGATATTCTGCAAGAACTTTAAACTCACCATAAGCACAAATGATATTCTTCACTAGCTATTCTGCTAAAGCCGTCCCTCAACCTACTCTTTTCCAGATTTCTCTCTCATTTGCCCAATGAGAAAACTGAGTTACTTGATTCCCTGTATCTCCACATCAGTTATTCTGACAAATGCTTTTCAAACACACAGCTCTCTTCCTCAGCTCCATCCCACTGAAAAACAGACCCTCCATATTTTGTCCTCCTTATTTTGTCTGCCTTCCATCTAAATATCACCCTATTTCCAAACACCCTTCTCAAAGACCAAACTGACAGTGTTGCCTTGCTCTGTGTACAAGGAAGTACTGTTTCTTCAGAGGGCCTCTCGAGACTCTTCTGGTTAAGCCCTACCTTCCTTTCTCTTCCATCTTCCAGGAACCCTGCAATCATTCTAGCCTTATGGTTCCCCAAATATACCATGCTTCTTATATGCTCTGAAACTGCCTGTCACCTTCCAAAGGTCAGCTCTACGGGCTGGGAGTTTAGCTTAGTGGCAGAGTGCTTGCCTAAGTATGCCTAAACTTGCCCAGTACTGCAAAAAAAAAAAAAAATTTTTTTTAAATCAGCTCTGTGAGATCCTTCCCAACTCAAGCCTCATGTCTTCCCCCATTCATTATGTTTTTTCCTTTTCATGATTTCGATGTATATAGTTTTCACCATGCACGGTTTTGTCATGAATTGTTAAAGGCATCCATCCTCCACAAGCTGAAGAGCTAGCTTGTCTCACTTCTCTGTACCTACCATGGTTCCTTTCACATTGTAACTGCTTTGCTTTAAGCAAAAGTGATATTGTAGCAGAGAAGAGAATCATCACAGATGGAAACACTTCATTAATTTACATGAACTCAAGGAGTATAAAGCACACTGTGATTACAATGTTAATACACAAAGCTGAAACAGGTGCTCTCACACAAGGATGGGTCATTACATCATGAAAACCTTCAGGGAGAATAATCTGGCTGTATTTATTCAAAGATAAAATAAGCATAATCATTGATTCAGTAATTCTACTTCTGCCAATTTATCCCATGACAAAAATAAGTTCTAGTGCATAAAGACAGTATGTAGGAAGATGCCTTTATTAAGTACTGGGGCATACTGTAATCTTTTCCCAACTGCTTGGACTTAGAACTGATTCACAAATGATAAGAAATGAAACACCATGTATTATATAATACCACCAGCAGGATCTGCCTTGAAATATAGAAAACATCATACCAAATAGAATTTTGAAAAGATTATAAATAGCTTCATGTCTGTTCAAATCTGCTCTTGCTGCCAAGTGAATATTGAAAATTCACTTATGAGCACTGCTTTAAATTTTAGAAATACAGTTAAGAACTGTGAACCTTCAATAGTAGAAAACAAACATGCAAACAACAACCTCAAAAGCTGTTACTTCCTGAATTGACAACAATCATAGGGGAATGTGAAAATAAATTATGGTACATCTCCATCACTACCAAAAAGGATGAGGTTGCTTTGCATACAGAATTTGGAGAATTTTATAATGTGTCATTAATTTAAAAAATCAAGTTACAACTATATATATATAAAATGATCACATTTTAGTGGTCAAGCTAGGGCTCTTGTGTGAAAGATTACAAGTGAAATCTTTCTCTCTGTTATGAAGAAGAAAATATTTCTAACTTATACCAAGAATCTTCACTGAGAAGCTCAACAAGAACTTGAAAGTGAAAGTGAAATCCTGCCTTAGAATATCTGTTTCCCAACTTGCCTCTCTAGACTGTTAACTAAAGGCAGTGCTCAACCCTTTCATCACTCAGAACAGAACAGCAGAGGTTTGGAAAGGGACATGTGGAAGAATGCAGAGTGAAGCAAGTACTCCTCCTCTATCCCAACCACTTTTTACATCCTGCACATCCCCAAAGTTCTCAGTGCTGGAAGGAGAGCCTGGCAGATGGCACCCATCAAGGCCCCAGTGACTGACTATGGGATCATGAGAGGAGCTCACAACTATGTTTCCTACTGGTCAAAGGTGGCCTTGTATCTGGGGATACTGGATCTGACCCTGGCACCTACTACTTTAGGTAAAGTGACTCAGCTGGGCACTGGCTCTGCAAAGCTTGTTTAGGATCCTAATCTGATACCTGTGAACACCACTTCAGCCACTCATGGCATTAATTATTCACAGCAGAGAAATCAATCCAGAGAAAGACAACCATATAATGTGACATAGTCCTTTAAAAGAAACTTCACACTCCAACAAGGGATTAAGGAATAGGGTCTGAGAGTGGTCTGGTTGAAATTAATAAGCAGAGAAGAGTGGTACTAGAAAAAACAGCTCTGCCCACTGCTGAATAAGCCAGGGACCATGAGCTCCTTAAAGGCAGGCCCTACCTTCCTGGTCTTTGACTCTTCACCTTCTCTACGGGCTCCCTCCCTTTTAGTGGTGATCTGGAAATAACAGGTCCTCAGAAATGCAGGACCTTGATGGACCTATTCCTTATTTGTTTCATATATCCTATCTTTCTGTTATCTTTACTAAAACTCTGTCCATCTGTTTGTTCCCTTCCATTCTCTCCCTTCAACAACAGAGCATGTGGATTCCCTATAGTCTTAATGCAGCTAACTTCAAAAAAGTTTCTCCACATTCTTTCTTTCAGGGCACTTATAGCTGAACCAACAATTAAGATATGTGATCCAACAGAACACCAAGAATTCGTTTGAGTCCTGAACCTCTACTCCATCCATATGGCAGCCAGAGATGTGGCCCAATCATGTAAGATTTTTGATCATACTTCAAGCCCAGAGGAATGTCTGAGCCTCTCTTGGTGTCATTTATTTTGTTAGTAAAACTAAATTGTGATGGTCTTAAGGCTGAGAATAAAGGTAAGTTAGGTACCATCTTTGGGGTAAAATCTTTTCCACCTGCCAGCTCCTTAGGAGGCATTGGGGTTTATTTACCCTTTCAAATCACTGGTGTCCAGTCCAGAAAACTCAACCACTTCTAACCTACCCTTGATTTTCTGGGGAATGTCAGAGTCCTTTCTATTTCATTAAAATAACAAGAAACTTGCGCATCTAAATCATCAACATTCTCTGGAATGAAGAAAAGTCACTATTCAAATTAATGTTTGTGTATCTGACAGTTTTAAAGCTCCAATTCAGCATCTAATATGATGTTTAGGGAACTTCAACATCAGGACCAGTGAGTGGGCACAGGCTCACAGATCCACCCAACTACCCAACTGTGGGATTTGCAACTTTTCCTACTTTGCGTCAGTATGCAGACCTGCAGAAGTCTCATTGCTTTGAAAGGAAAATATAAAGTGCTAGGTTTGTATTTGGCAAGTAGGTTGGACCCTTAATAAGCTAAAATCCATCTCACATTTGCTGCTTGTCTCAGCTACAACACTTGAAATGGTTCATGAACCATTTCAACACTTGAACCATTTTAAGTGTTGTAGCTGAGACAAGACCATGCCATCTACAGCATCTGCCAGAGGTTATCTGGAAGTCTCCTTGGTGCCTGAATTGATACCACATGGCAATAATTGACCCCTTCCTGACAGTGGAGAGACATCTTAAAAGACAACCATTTCATTTCATTTGTCTTTTATTCTCTAGGCTATAAATTATCGTGAGAAGCCAGCTAGTGTGTCATGGAACAAGCACAATGAATCCTTGAGGACTATTCAGCATAGGGAACTGGGGCCCAGAAAGGTTAAAAGATTTGCCCAAGATAACAAAACAACCTGATGGCAGAGCTGAACCACAGGAGTGTCTTGACTTCCAGCCCCTAAAACATTCTCCATCATCAAAAATTGCTGCCAAATCATGCTTTCATTTTTTCTTTTCTTTTCCTTCCTTCCTTCCTTCCTTCCTCTCCTCTCCTCTCCTCTTCCCTTCCTTCCCTTCTTCCCTCTCTCCCCTCCTCTTTTTTTCACACCTTTATTTCCCATCCTTCCTCTAGGCCACCATTTGCTTCAGTTACTAAATGTATATTGAATACTTCCTATGGGCCAGGTCCTGTATTAGTACAGAAGATAGAAAACTTAGCAATACTGAACCTGTGCCCTTGATGAACTCCCAGTTGAGGGAAGAGTCAACAGATTTTTATTTCAGCAACAGTGAGTTGTGTGAAGGAACATGGTCTGAGGCACCAAGAAGACACACACAACCCTCAGCTGGAACAGGGGGAAAGGAAGTGAGAGAAACTCTTGTCAAGGGCTTTCTAGAGGACATTACATATTTATCATTGGTAGGAAAGTACACTGCACAGAGTCAGCACTCTGTAAACATCACCTCTTCTTATTCCTGGGCTTTGTATCATATCATATGCCTGACATACTGACATGTACCAGATCACCTTCTGCCTGCTGCTGTTTCCAAGCCATCTTTCAGACACCAGATCTGTCCCTAGATGTTACTGTGGACAGGACAGCCTCTGGAGAGTTGAGACCACAAACTTCAGCTTTTAGAAAGTGTAGACAAGAGACACTGTTTTTTAAGAGGTCTCTCCACTGTCAGGAAGGGGTCAGTTATTGCCATGTGGTATCAATTCAGGCACCAAGGAGACTTCCAGATAACCTCTGGCAGATGCTGTAGATGGCATGGGCAGGGCTCTCTTAGAATTATCAGTGCCCTACAATGATGCAGGTCTATCCTCTGTGGCAGTAGTCTCTGAGTCTTAACCGTCAGAGTTCCATCCTTTCACCTTTGGCCACAAACCCAGCCTCTACAAGATTCAGTGTATGAAAATCTGCTATAATGAAAACACAAGTGTTACCCACAGTACTAATATTATACATTGTGACTGAGTTCTTCCTCTATCACTTGATGATATACTGCACAACAACCCAAGGTGGTAGGTACTATGGACACATAGTACCTTATAGAGAGAATTAACTGCTACAGACTAAGTAATCATCTGCCAAATCACTCAGCCAGTGAAAGCAAGGTGAGCTGGGACTATTGCTCCCTGTGCCACGTGGCTTCTGCTCTGCACGTGAAGAAACATCAGATGCAGAACCTGCAGGGGGTGGGAGCTCCCTATTGCCTCATGAGGGAGAAGGTCACAGAGCTTCCTGCAGCTACCTAGGTGTTGAAGTGAGCTCCTGGATATGAAACTGTACTTAGCTTCTTTTCTGATAAATGCCACTTTTGCCTGCTATACTTTCTGGACTGGGAGGAAAGAGTACTGCCTGCAGGGCCCTAGGCTGTGTTGCTTGTCAAGGCCTTTCCTTATCTTTTCATCTCTTGCCTCTTGGCAGCTCACACTGTGTTCCAAGCTTTGCACACAAGGGGTTGAGTGAGGGAATCGTAGGTGGAAGGAAAACTCAAGTAGAGAACTTGAGCAAAGGAACTGGATTTGGGGAAGCCACATGACCACTTGCTATTTTTAAACCATACTGTTGCTAAGAGGAGACACCTAGTAAGCCCTGAACCAAAGTAAAAAAAAAAGACCCTTTTTAATTAAGAGCTCTCTAAAGGGCAGCTGCAACAGGAAAGAAAGGTTATGAAGTGAAAAGATAGAGAAAGAGGAAAAACAGGAGGGAGGCTTGAAATATGTGTTTCTCTTTGGATCCAAAAGGACAAGTTTTTCTTCAAAAATAAGATTATTTTTTTTGGTACATATACATATGTAATCTCCCAGCTCAACTCTGGTAAATATGAAATGGAAATATGATGAAGGAGAGGGCAGAAAAAGTGATGATACATTCAGCATAATGAAATCAGAACAGGTGAGAGTGATTTTATGTGTCTAGGAATCTCCAATGGAAACTTAAATATCATAAAAAAAATTAGCTTCTGTGAGCTTAGAATACCAAAATGAAATTCAGAAACATGCAGAGAGGCAAGAAGGAGCAATGTCAAATGGGATTTCTGGTGAGACAAAAAGAAATTAGATTTTCAAATATAAAAGCAAAGTTTCTAAGACAAGTTTGCAACCTAGATGTTCTCTCCCCGATGAATTCTACATGGCAAGTTACAGTCACAAAACAGAGGTGTTATTTGAAATATATTTCCTGTGTGGGAAAAAAAATCTATAACAGCATAGAAGGATGCCAACTTGAATCAACATATCTTTAAGAAATTATCCATTTTGGAGAATCATATAAAGCACTTTACCCAGAAGAAATGAAAGAAATAATACATTGGAAATGTATTTTTAAAATGAGATCTGTTACAACTTGTAGTTTTTTTAATGTAATGTTATAGATGCTTCAGAAATAACCAGTATTACACCACACCCATGAGACCCAAGTACCTTCCCTGTCCTGTGTAGCACGCAACACATAAATGACATGTGACAGACACTCAACAAATACTTGGGTTTCAGAGAATGAAATGCAGCTGTCACTGTCTCAGGAGAGCACCTTGCACATAAATGTGTAGAGAGGTCAGGTCAAGGGCAGTTAAAAGAGAGCAGATCATGGGCTGCGGCTGGAGCTCAGTGGCAGAGCACTTGTCTTGCATGTGTGAGGCACTGGGTTCGATCCTCAGCACCACATAAAAATAAATAAATAAAGACATTGTGTGCATCTACAACAAAAAGGACATTTAAAGGTGGATGTGGTGGCGCACGCCTGTAATCCCAGCACTTCGGGAGGCTAAGACAGGAGGATCGTGGGTTCAAAGCCAGGCTCAGCAACAGCAAGGTGCCAAGCAACTCAGTGAGACCCTGTCGCTACATAAAACACAAAATAAGGCCGGGGATGTGGCTCAGTGGTCGAGTACCCCAGAGTTCAATCCCTGGTACCAAAAAAAAAAAAGAACATTTAAAGAAAGAGAAAGAGAGAGAGAGAGAGAGAGAGAGGGAGGGAGGGAGAGGGAGAGAGAGAGAGAGAGAAAACAGATCACTAGCCCAGATGCTTGATCCTGTCCTGGTGCTGAACAACAGGGTAAGTCCAGGCTGGCTATGAGTCTTCCATTACCTGAACCACTGTCAGTTCCAACTCCACAGCATCCATGGAATTGGCTTGATCGGGCAGCCATGTCTTCTGCAGTCCCAAACACTTCTAGTATGCATTGTGACCCTTCTGTGGCTACCATATGATCTGCAGCAAATCTATCCTCAGGTAAGACCAGCTTGGATACAGAAGCTAAGCAATTTCTCCTCATTCCCTTGGATAAAAATGCTTCATTGTCCATCTTGTCAGAGATCAGGGAGAACAGCTTTTGAGTGTTAACTATCCAAGTGCTGGTTGCCTGAAGTTAAGTGGCTCTTCTTCTTGGCAACATGATGGGCTCAAGGTTGCATCAGGACTCTGACATTCCTCAAATGTGCAGAAGTGGCAAATTTAGTCTGTAGAAGAATTAATCACACGAACCTACATAGCAGAGATGTATGTTGGAATTGGTTATGTAGATATTCACATGTGATTTCAGTTTTGACCATGATCCAGAAGGTCAGAACTTATCTTCACATTTCAGACAGGAAGAAATTGATGAGGTCAAAGAGTTGATAAATAACAGAGTGAAATAATGGAACTGTTTAGAACTGGCGAGAAGTGGTGATCACACAATGTTGGGAATATCTCTGTGCTACTGCACACTTCACCTTAAAATGGTTAATTTTGCTATGTGAGTTTCACCTCAAATTAAAAAAATAGAGCAAATATTTGAGCCTTGATCTTTTTTACCTACTTTTTTACAATACCAGCTTGGGGCTGGTATTGTAGCCCAGTGGTAGAGCGCTTGCCTTGCATGTGGGAGGCACTGGGTTCGATCCTCAGCACCACATAAAAATAAATAAATAATAGCCGGGCGCGGTGGCTCACGCTTGTAATCCCAGCACTTAGGGAGGCTGAGACAGGAGAATCGCGAGTTCAAAGCCAGCCTCAGCAATGGCGAGGTGCTAAGCAACTCAGTGAGACCCTGTCTCTACATAAAAACACAAAATAGGGCTGGGGATGTGGCTCAGTGGTCGAGTGCCCCTGAGTTCAATCCCCAGTACCA
>CM053407.1:99874742-99894357 GCA_028644305.1 Xerus rutilus
GGGCGCGGTGGCTCACGCTTGTAATCCCAGCACTTAGGGAGGCTGAGACAGGAGAATCGCGAGTTCAAAGCCAGCCTCAGCAATGGCGAGGTGCTAAGCAACTCAGTGAGACCCTGTCTCTACATAAAAACACAAAATAGGGCTGGGGATGTGGCTCAGTGGTCGAGTGCCCCTGAGTTCAATCCCCAGTACCAAAAAATAAATAAATAAATAAATAAATAAATAAATAAATAAATAAGATAAAGATGTTTGTGTCCATCTACAACTAAAAAAATTTTAAAAATCTATGCTTAAGGAAAGGGTACCAGAATATGAGAAAATATGAGAAACAATAACAGGGATAGAAAACTGCACAAACAAGAGGACAAACATTGACTTGTTCCAGGCACTGGGACAAAGTTATGTATGTAAAATAAGTTTATATGTCATTGCCACTTCCTGGGACCACTTAGGGGACACACAAGGTGTTAGACTAGTGTTAGTGAGGACTACTCAGAGTGCGATATCAGAGCCAAAGAAGGAAGAAGTAGTTCTGACTGAGGGAAAGGAAAAATAAATCATGGAAAACTTCCCAATGAGGGAGGAATCTGTTAGGCAGAGGTCTGGGAAATAATAAAAAGTTACCTGCATGAATCCTGGTTGAGTGCATAGTGGGACCAGAAGGATATGCACAGCCTCAACATTTAGGAATATGCCAGGTACTACTCTAGGCACAGGAAATTCCAATAAATATAAGTCATTGCTCTCATGGAATTCAAAATAAAAAAGATATTTGAAAAAGAAAAAAGAAAGAAAGAAAGATCAAGCCAGATAAGTATCAAATATCTTGAAAATCTGCTGTTTAAAGATAGATAAAAGTTGAACTTTGTCCCTAATGTTTGTAATCAGAAAACTAACATGAAAATTTAGAAGATATGAGATCTGGATGAGAGAAGAGACAGAGAGAAGATGCATTCAAAAATTTCTACATTGGTTCAGATGAGCATTAAGAGAGGAATGGGTTCAGATGAAGGCACTATAACTACAGGAAGATCAGAGGTAGAATCAAGAGGACTAGTGGTTGTGAGTGGGATTTTCCAATGGCTATGAGATTAAGGACATTACTTCATGTCCAGGATATGCCTAGCCTATATTAAGTACAATAAGTATTAACTGTTATTATTTCTATGTTGAGTGTCAATATTTTAATGTCAGTATCCTAATCATTAAAGTGACTTGACTTTTCATCTTTCGGGATAGTTGGAGTTCTGGATACTTCTCACCACTGGAAAAGAGGAAAGGAAACCAAACCAGCAGGTCTACTTGATGAGAGCAGGATTTGCCTTTGTGTTTTGTCTCAATGCAAAAGCACTCTCAAAGTATGTAGTAAATAAAGAAAGAAACAAATGAACAAGAATAAGACTAGCCATTGAATCTCAAAGATTGATCTGAAAAACAACTGGGGAAATACCTGTTTTCAAGGAAGAACACATTTGAAGAAGTAGGTGATGCACCTTTATGCAAGAAGCTGAATCAAGGAAAGAAGGCAGACTAACAAATTCATTAAACAGAGAAGAACCAAAATATTTTATCTTCCTGTTATCTCATAACAATTTTTCTTCAACTTGACAGCTCTGTATTTAGAGTCAAAGTCCTTATGCTGCTGCTTCATTTTACCAGTGGGTTTTGTCTTTCTACAGCTGCAAAGGCGTTCTGCCAGGACCCCTGCAACATGGGGTGTTAAGGACTCCTGCTTGTCAGTATGAAACCAAGACAAGATATTGCCAACTTCTCTGTGCTTCATATATGCATAAGCCTTCCTCTTCTCATATTGGTCTCCCTAGACAGGTAAGAATAACAAAAAAAAAAAGTACAACCTGGACAAATTAATACTTTTAGTTATTACAGTTGTTTCTGGTCACCTAAGGGGATTGGTTCTAGTACCCCTGCAGATACCAAAATCCAAGGATGCTCAAGTCCCACATATAAAATACCATAATATTTGTACAAAGCTTATAAATATCCTCTCTGAATCATCTCTGGATTACTTATAATACCAAATATGATGCAAATGCTATGTAAATAGTAGTTATAGTCTACTGTTTAGGGAACAATGACAAGGGAAAAAATCTATACATGTTTGGTATAGACCCAATTTTGAGGTAACCTATGGCTGGCAGGCTTTATTATGTATTTCCTATCTAATTAGTCTATATACTAGAATATACAGTATTTCTGCTATAATACAATTTATATATATTATTGAAAAATTTCATGTTTTACAAAATTATACTAAAGATATGAGAGCTTTGGGCAAAAATTGATTTGGAACAGTCCACACAAAACCTATGGAACTTTGAAACACAATCAAAAACAGTAATTGATACGCTGGAGAGGTAATCCAGTTACCTAGGCAGGTAGCTGTGTAAAGTTAGTGGCTAACCCAGCAGATATTAAAAATACATAATAGCAATAGGGAGAAAATCCAGCAACACTTTTATAAGAGCAAGCCTGACAGACACTGAGGAGGGCACAGGAAGGAACATTATCTGCACCCTCAGTGGAGAGCTGCGCAGAGCAGAGCTATGAGTGTCTAGGGAGGGGCTTCAGGGAGATGAAATTGTGATTTCTCTCTCTCACTCTCTTACTCTCTCTCTCACCCCCCTACCCCCATACAAGTGCACACAACATGAGCTCAGCTGAGGACTCTTTCTTGTCTTGCTCAAGGTCATAAATCTATTCCTACTATCCTTCTCCCTTGGCTTAGAAAATTTATATAAATTGATGTAAGTTATGCCTTCCAAAAACACCTTGCTCCTTTTTACCAATCATGTAGGAGGAGCTCAGATGCCTCACAAACAGAACACAAAATGACTGGTTTGAGCAGGCTGAATGCCCTCAGGGAGGCCACCTGCTGTCCATGAGCAGAGGCAGGCCTAAAGCCTGGGGTGGAGGTTGGGCCATGCCTGGGCTTTCCCCATCCCATAACCCAGTCACATACCTATTAAAGAAATAATTTCCAGAAAAAGAGAGGACCGCAGAATCAAATCAACGGAGAGGCAAATACTTACATATAATATGTTGGATAGAGTCCTTCAAAATACCAGCAATGTTTTTTGGCCTCTGTGCACTAGAAACAGAAGCAAGAGAAACTTTGTCAGTGGTGAGTAACTTGCATATTGTTGAGAAGATCTCATACAATGCAACAAGGAAGGAGAAGGAATATAGCTTAAAAGCATGAAAAGCTGGTGGAACAGGACAGGACAAAAGCTAGAGAGAGGCCCAACCTTATTTCTCATGATTGTTCATTTAAATTTTTTAAAAAGGAAGAAAAACAAAGGTAAACATTTATTTTCTTATTATTTATGTGGCTTTTCACATTTCTAAACACTGTGACCATTTAAGTAGAAAGGTAAATTTTGTTGTTGTTGTTTTGTGGTGCTGGTAATTGAACCTAGGACCTCATAGATGCTAGCAAGCACTCTACCACTGAGCTACACCTCAGGTCCCATTTTTAAAAATTTACATGGTATGATTCTTCAGATTAGTAAAGAATGCATGAAATAAAGTACTACAAAGATGTTTATTCCCTTCCCATTTTTTTTGTTTATTTGTTTGAAAGACATCTACCACTGTTTTCTATTTCTAAATCTTTGGAATATGTTTCACAATATTCCAAATGCCATACTCAAGCCATTCATCCCAGAGTTGGGACTTATATCTCCCAGATGGTGTAAGTCAGGATTCATGGTCAGCACTGATGAGGCCCACCCTAGGCCCTCTCTCAGTTGCAGGAAGAGAAAGGAGAGAGAGGGAACAATGGACTTTCCTAGTGAGTCCAACTCCTGACATTGTGGAGGTGGGATTCTAAACCAAAAAGGTAGGGCAGTTGAATATATACAAGCCCTGGAACAGGAGACCAGGTGTCACCCTAGTGGCTCACATCCACCTCCACTGACTGAGAACAAGTCAATGTTACCAACTGCTCAGGGAGATCTCGATTCAGAAATGCTCTGACCTCCCTGAATAAGCCTTTTCTAAGATTTTTCCACGCATGACATCTATTTTGTACTGTACAACTTCTACCTCCAAGATCCAGTCTGTTGGCCTTTATGTATAAATAAAACTTCAAGAACACTGTAGTGCAAAGTTACCAGCAGCAGGGATACTTGGAAAACAGGCACAGAGAAAATCAAGCTTTCTTTGAGCAAGGCAGGGAGCTCAAGGTAGGAAGGCAGTCGGTCAGCCCCTCTGGCATTTCTCCAGCCCCAGCAGGTGTATGAGGATGCCCTCCTGCTGAAATCTGCCTGACAGCTATAACGAAGTTAGAAGCAGACCCCAAATCTATAGCAGCACACCAAGGGAGAAGTGTGTGCAAATGTTATGGGTTATGCTAGCTAAATTAGGTGAGTTATGAAAATAGCATGAAACACTGAGCTTTTTGGAATGTGCTTTAAGACACTCAGAAGCATACTCAGGCAACCCAGAGTGACCCAGTTTTATTAATGGAAAATGAGTTTAATTTAGCTTAGTTGAGCTTGTGTCCAGTTCAAGAAATGAAGTTTAGACAGCCGAAGAAATCAATTTATTTTGGCAGGGAAGAGCAATTTCAGGTCTGCCCCAAATTACAATTCATTTCACCAAAGTCTTCCGTGATAAACTGGGAAACAAAGTCTTTCTTCTATGTGGCACTTTAAATGGGTCTTCTTTATATCTCCATCACCACTACCGGCAAGTAAGCTTTCTTGGAACTTGACACTCAAGCTTGCCATAGTCAGGAAACAGGTTTTCCTGATTGCTGCTGGCCCCAAAGGTCAGAAAACATTAGAACTCTAGTTGAAATTCCCTTCCCTCCTGTAGGCCTGGCTGCTTCTGTGGGAAACTCAGCAGAGACTTAGTCCACAGACCAAAGAACAAGGGTCAATGATGCCAAAAAGAGTGTAAAGAAATAAAGACTCCTGCCTCCAGTGTTGTCTGCTTTGGAATTTCCTTTTCAAGAGTTCCCTAATCTGAAGTGGCCACTACTTTGATAGACTAGTCCCATATCTCCTAGTTCTCCAGATACCAAACAACTAGAACCGATGTACTGAACTTTAGAAAGGATATTTTCTTTCAAAGTACTTTTGCACTTCTGAATTTACATTGTCTCTGGATTTGTGAATGTTAGGAATACCATGTTACAATTTTAAAAACCCTTAGTAAGTGTCCTGCTCAGGAGAGAGTGAGTGTTCCACTCAAAGTTTCTTCATAGTAATGAAATTAACACCCGTTGACATTGTTTCTCCTGGCCTAAGCAACATTACCTTGAGAAGCCTACTTTGTCCACCTCCAGCTAACTAGCACTGTTCTAAGACTATAGGATAGCAGAGAGCCACTGAAAGACATTCAGAACCTATGGTGCTCCCAGCTCTATCATTAATAGGTTAAGAAAATTGAGAAAGGTACACTCTTTAAGACTCCACCTCTTCAACTTTCAGCTGCACTACTTGTGTGTGTGTGTGTGTGTGTGTGTATAGATGTGTGTATTTGAATTTATATATGTGGGTGTTCAATATATGCACTGAACTGTTATACATAGCACAACTCCCAGGCACTCTCAGACATGGCTACTGGTAAAGACATTTACAAAAATGACAGGAAAACTAGTAATGCATTTCTCTTTAATTGCTTATGATCCTTCTTGACAAATATGAAACATCATATGCACAGGATTATTTATTGTGGCATTCTTTCTTTTTTTGGGGGGGGGGGTACTGGGGATTGAACCACTGAGCCACATCCCCGGCCCTATTTTGTGTTTTATTTAGAGACAGGGTCTCACTGAGTTGCTTAGGGCCTCGCCATTCCTGAGGCTGGCTTCAAACTCACGATTCTCCTGTCTCAGCCTCCCAAAGTGCTGGGATTACAGGTGTGCACCACTGCGCCTGGCTTGTGGCATTATTTCTAATGGCAAAATCCTGGGGATGAGGCAAATGCCTATTCATAGAAGGCAGAATAATAAATGACAGCTCACTCACATTACAGAGTACTATGAAGCCTAAAACAAATGAAGTTGTCAGAGACCTCAAAGATATTTCCAAGATGCAAGGTTAAGTGAAACCACATTACACAAAATAGTGCACACCATGTGCTATCCTCTATGAAAAAGGAAAATGGTACATTTGGCTTTTTACAGAAAAGAATGAACCTGCTTACTCTGGAGTCTGGGTGGGGTGGAAGGAGGGATGAGGATGAGATTTCTTTGAGGATATATTTTATACAGTTTTACTTTTGGATTTAATATTTTTCATATTAAAACAAGTAAAGTTGAAAGGATTAAAAAAAAAACAGCCTCAGGGGCAGAAGTTCTTGCTCAGCAGTGGAGTACATGCTTAGCATGCACAAAGCCCTGGGTTTGATCCATAGCACCCCAAATAAATACATAAAACAACAAAACCCACTCTTCTGAGACTGAAAACACTTACTAAGGGCTATCATGACAAAACTGTACATATCACTTCTTGGCTAGAAGCGATCAAGTAGCACAGACACTATAAATCTATTGCTCACAAGAACATCATAAGGGTCACACACTCTACTCTTGGGACCCTCCCTTGTGAAGGGCATCATTTCTTCATTTCTATTCTACTCTTTCTCCCAAAATTTTCTTTCTGGAATTTTCATATATATATATATATTTTGTGTGTGTGTGTGTGTGTGTGTGTGTGTGTGTGCTGGAGATTGAACCCAGGGCCTTAGGCATGCAAGACAAGCACTCTACCAACTGAGCTATATCCCTAGCCTTCTTTCTGGCATTTTTGCTGGGATATTTTGCAACTTCACTGGTGCCTACTTGTTGGTCATTCTCATTCACACTGTGTTGATGACTTTTTACCATTTCTTACCTAAGTATAAACCCCCAGTTCATCCCTTTATAAAATCAACTCTTAAGAAAATGGATGGCTATTGGGCTAGGGATGTGGCTCAGTGGTAGAGTGTCTGCCCGGCATGCATAAGGTCCTGGGTTTGTTTGATCCTCAACACCGGAAAAAAAGAAAATGGATGGCTACATTTCCTAAAGCAGAAAAGATCTCTTCTACTGAGCTAGCTAACATTAAAATACAGCTTACTTTTGTTGCTACTGAAAATAGAGTAAGCTTTTCAAATTTGCTAATATATAGGAAATCTCTTCACTGTTTTGGTGGCTGATATTTTGCAACCAACAGTTTTCTTCTAAGGAGTGGTAAGATTATGATTAGGCGCACATATAATATCTCACTAAAGTTAATATATGGCATTATTCCACTTGACAGCTGAATAATATGAAGACCACAAATTTATAAAGTTTCATTAATTAGTTGAAATTTCAACTAATTAATGAGGCTGTGTGAGGCCTCAAAAGTCTGGAATATTTGTATTGTTGAGCCTTTCCTTTAATAAATACTTGCTAACTGAATACTAGGTGTCGATCAGCCTGTAGGATGATACAAGACAACACAGCCTATGGTTAGAAGGCAGAGTAGTTTCCTTGGGGCAGGAGGTAGAGAGCAAAATTCTTACAGGAAACAACCCAGAGTTGATGAGCAGATACTGTCAACTTGAAGTTCACTGAGAAGGACAGTTTCACCTACCAAGTCCAAATCTAGGATGCAGGGCAAAGCCGGGCAGCTAGAACTATGGAGTTGTGGTCTACAGGAAAGTTTGTGAAGAATGAGGAAGGGGGATTTTCAGAGTACTCCCAAATACTAGTGGGCTCTCAGATATGGCTTCCAACAGCAAGCATGGGGGTGGACTGGGGAAAGTAAAAAACAAGGCAATGTGTTCAGTTTTACTGCCAGAAGCACTTAGGTGGAGGGGCAAAGAAGAACCCACAGTGGAAAAATGGACCAAAAAACTGGACAAATAGATTCTGGTTCTCACTGCCACTTACCAGCCACATTGCCATTTAGTCTGGGTCTGAAATTCCTTATTTTTATAGAGAATACACTTTTCCCTTGCTTAATCTCTCAAATTGCTTTATGAAGAAAATGAGATTAGGGAGCTGGGTTGTGGCTCAGTGGTAGAGCGCTTGCCTAACATGCGTGAGGCACTGGGTCTGATTCTCAACAACATATATAAATAAATAAATAAATAAATAATAAAGGTCCATCAACAACTTAAAAATATTAAAAAAAAAGAAAATGAAATTAAATGTATCAGATTGAGACCTAGTTCAATGAATGCCACAACAGAGTATTCCCAAACACTAGTAGTCCAGATAGTGTCTCTGTTATTAAATGTGAATCTTGAAGCAAGTTTTCTTAATTCTCTGAGATAAATGATAATGATTACAAGGCTTGTTTTATTATAATCATTTATCCTCTAAGTAAAAAGCAATGCTTCCAAAATTCTTGAGGACAAAGGTTCTAAATATGGAATACCTTATATTTATGTGAGATTTGGTTTTCCAAAATATCCCTAAGAAGGAAAAGTCCCTCTTAAAAAAGTCAATTTTAGGGATTCTTACTCATCCCTAAATTCTAGCTGTTTTGCAAGATACCACCATGATTTCCTAAGGACTGACCATTTACCAAAGCAGAACATACATTTGTAACATTTGTTAGGAGAGGCCAGCTGCTTTCTTGTGTCCTCAGTAGTCAGGACACTGTACTAGGTTCTGGGCACACAACTGGCCCTCCATGAACTTATGGTATAATATTTCTTTCATATGTATAACAGAAATAATAAGTCATCTATTTCTTTAAGAGAGCATAAAGAGTAGTAACATACAATGTATAGACTATTAATAAAGTATCTGGGATCCTGAGGAAATGCTATTGTCAGGAACAGCTCAACTGAGGGAATCTATGATTTCAGCTGGAAAGATCTGTAATACATCTGTACTCAGAAGAATTTTGGTAGTCTATGATTCAAGGATCAGGATACCTATAGATGTAGTTAAGCCATCCTAAAAATAGTTATCCATATTTAGTCAGGATCTAAATTAGACCTGAAGAACAAATCCTTGCTAATCTCTAAAAGTAATCTTCATATTGACATAAACTCTTCCATATCCACCTGTACAGAATACAGGAGGAACCAGGACACAATTTCCTAATTAAATGATACATACTTTTTCAATCTCAAGTTAAAGGAATAGTTGTACCACACTAAGACATGGTTGAATTTGTGAGAACTAAAGCTTGTGACTTTGGGACACCCAGATGTAAACAGCAGTGTTTAAGAGATTCAAATCAATGTGGATTTTTGTCTAAATTTTACCTTTCCCCTTTGTTCACTGTTGAAGTTGAGATGAGATCTTCAGGTGAATTGCAGACAAACTAGCAAACTAGTGGTTCACTAACAACTAGGCTCCCTGACACGTAGAAATAATGGGTCTTTATTTTACTTATCATGTCCATAGTTTTAGCAAAACATTCTGTCCTGAGCCAGTAAGTTCATGATTTTCTTTGAAATGGTGAGACAGCCCAGGAGGATCAGCTCCAGTATTCTGTCTTTGTCAAAGGCGGGAGGCCCCCTGTTAAGCCACAGTGCTGCTTTCATATTCATCAGAAGCTGAACTTGACACACATGCAATGAGATCCTGGCTGCTCTCAGTTTCAGCCCAATTAGAGTGGACACTTTACACTCTGTAGAGATTGAGAACAAAGGGAGCCTCTTGGATGTTGGCGTTCTGGTGCTCAGGACCTGAGACAGAGGCAGAGGGCAGCTGTGAGAGGCCCATTCAAGTCAGGACAGGAATTTATGCAGAGGATGACATAGGCCTTGAGAGTAATTATCTAAAGGTCTCCGAATTTCAATTAATAAATAGGAATGATCATACTTTAAATTCTCATGCTGGAATTTCCATCAGTACCCTATGTGCTAATTACTTAATCCCTGGGTTTATGAAAAGAAACACCTCAATTTTTTTACAGTTAAGAGTATGAGGCTTCTCACAAGCATCATTTATTAAAGGAAAGAACACAGAAAAACTCTTAACATCCTCCACTTATAAAAGAAACCACATCAGCAATTCATGTACTGCCATAAATAATGATCAGAGTTCTAGCACTGCCTATTCTTAAAGATTCTGTGGAAAATTTTGAGTGTAAGACATAAATTAGTCCCAGCCACACATCCCTGGGAAAATTCTCATGAACTCTCATGATTTACTCTGAATAAATTTTCTTTGATTTTTCTGCTTCAGTTTTTAACTGAAGATATGTATGGGAGTAGGTTTGTTCAAGGTCCCTAACTCAAGTAGGTAAAAATCCTCATTCCCCATAGATAAAAATTGAGACATACTGAATAATAATCAAATAAATGTAAATCATAATTGTGTAGATTTTATATATAAAATTGGTAATAATAAGCAAACAACACTGAGCATCCACTGTTAACAAGGGTATGAGGCAAAAGCCATGTCACATAATACTACTAGGAAAATAAATGTAATGTTTCAGGAGGAAAATTTTTCAACATGTATCAAAAGACAAATCCAAAAATATATATAATTTCAGTAAGGTTATAATATTTACCCATGAAAACAGTATTAATAATTAAATAAGAATTACTAAAAAATAAAAAATTAGAAATAGCCAGAATAAAAATTTGAAATTTATATTTTAAGATATAAAATTTCGGGGCTGGGGTTGTGGCGCAGTGGTAGCGTGCTCGCCTAGCACGCGTGAGGCACTGGGTTCGATCCTCAGCACCATGTAAAAATAAAATAAAGATATTCTGTCTGCCTACAACTAAAAAATAAATATTTTAAAAAAAAGATATAAAATTTCAAATTACACTTATAATATAATTTTGGTTAACAAAATTACATTCAAAAGATGTATTAGTCAGCATTTCAAACTGTAGAGAAATATATACTAATATGGAAATACAATGCTTAAAAAAGCCAATAAAACACTATATCTAGAATTATGGATTTCTGTTATACATCATAGGAGGAAGATAATAAAATAGATAAGTACCAAAATACTGACAGTTCATTATATTTTAGGTGGTGGTAGAGATGATTTTTTTCCATGTATATTTTAGTAGTCTTCAAATTTTCTATATAGAACTCATAATATTTTGTTTGTAAATCTCAAATAAATTTTACTTTAAAAAGCAGATCACTTAGTACCCAAGAAGGAAATGGAAAGTTGATATGAAGAGATATTTAACATACAGAAATATAAGTGGAAATATAAAAGGAGTGAGGCTTATGAAATATAATATCCGAGGGTAGTAAGTATGTATTCATTGTGGTCAGCAATGAAAACTGTCATAATAAATATTTAACATCTGGCCAGGCACAGTGGCACATGACTAATTCCAATGGCTTGGGAGGCTGAGTCAAGATGATCAGAAGTTCAAAGCAACATGGCAAGGCCCTAAGCAACTTAGCAAGACTCTGTCTTAAAATATAAAAAGGGCTGGGGATGTGGCTCAATGGTTAAGCGCCCCTGTGTTCAATCCCTGGTACAAAACAAAAACAAAAAACAAAAACAAAACATCGCAAAGTTTAAAATCTGGAAAGTATTCATTTCTTTAATCAATTTAAAACACATTGCATATCTGGGTGCTGTGGTATATTCCTGTAATTCCAGCAATCTGGGAGGCTGAGGCAAGAGGATCATGAGTTCAAAGCCAGCCTCAGCAACTTAGCAAGAGCGTGTCTCAAGAAAAAAGAAGAAAAAAAAGAAAAGAAAAGAAAAAGAAAAAAGAAAAAAATTAAAAAGGGCTGGGGATGTGGTTCAGTGGTTAAGCACCTCTGGGTTTAATCCCTGGTGCCTCCCCAGCCAAAAATTGCATATGTTTAATTCCACAGAGATACACAAACACACACACACACACACATACACATATTTAATTCCACTGATATATATATATATACACACACATATATATTTATTTATATTCATAGCGAAAAATGTAATAGCTTATGCTAAATTTATAGGGTTATTTTAGATGGTATAATTTCTTTAAGATTACTTTAAAATATTTCTTAAATTCTTCTAACAATAGCTAGAAATTGTTGTGGCCAAAGCAAAAGGAATATGAATCTTAAATTAATGCAAAGGATGAGATCCACTGACAAACCCCAAACACACTCAGACATTCAGAAGTCCTACTCATAGGTCTGAAAACCATGCCATCTTTTAAACAATTATCCATTTAAAGCATAATTCATGAGATAGGTGACTTCACGTTCCAGCTCAGTTTACTGAGGCTTAATTTATAGGCCATAAAAGTCATTCATTTTCAATGTATAGTTGGTAAACTTTATGAAATGTATATAGTTGCACTTCTATCACCCCAATCCAGTCTTACAATATTTCCTTCTCCCCAAATAGTTCCCTCATGTCTTTCTGTAGTCAACTCCAGCTGCTATTCCAACCCAAGGAAGTACTTTCCATCTTTATAATTGTGCCTTTTCTGCCAGGTTCAATTAAATGAAATATACAAGACTATACAAGTTATAGTCTTCTATGTCTGGATTCAGTCCATTTATCTTGTTGCATATATAAGCTAATGCTGTACAGTATTCCATTGTATGGATATACTACATTTTTACTTATCCACTCACCAGCTGATAGACATCTGGGCTGTTTCTATATTTTGATTATTGTCAATAATCCTGCTAAAAACATTACATGCATGTCCCTGTATGGGACATGTATCTCGATTACTTGGGTAGATACCTAGGAGTGAAACTGCCAGCCCTCATGATAACTCCTTACATACCTTTTCTTTTTTTAAAACTAATTTATTTAAATGCATTTCAAGTCATAGTACATATATAGAGTTCAATTTTTCCATTTCTCTGTTGCAAACCAGATAGAGTCAAACCAATTGTGTCTTTATACATGCACCTACGGTAGTGATGACCATCTCATTCAACCATCTTTACTACACCCATTCCCTTTTCCCTTCCCCTACCTCCCCCCTCCACCATCCAGAGTTCCTCCATTTCTCCTATGTTCTCCATTCCCACCCCACTTATGTATCAGCATCCACTAATCAGAGAGAACATTTGGCATTTGGTTTTTTGGGATTGGCTTATTTCACTTAGCATAATGTTCTCCAATTCCATCCATTTACCTGCAAATGCCATAATTTTATTCTCTTTTATTGCTGAGTAATATTCCATTGTGTATATATACCACAGTTTCTTTATCCATTCATCTATTGAAGGGCATCTGGGTTGCTTCCACAGTTTTGCAATTGTGAATTGCGCTGCTATAAACATTGAAGTGGCTGCGTCACTGTAGTATGCTGTTTTTAAATCTTTAGGGTATAGGCCAAGGAGTGGAATAGCTGGATCAAATGGTGGTTCCATTACAAGTTTTTTAAGGAATCTCCATAATGCTTTCCAGATTGGTTGCACCAGTTTGCAGTCCCACCACCAATGTTTGAGTGTACCTTTTTCACCACATCCTCGCCAGCACTTCTTGTTGCTGGTATTTTGAATAGCTGCCATTCTGACTGGGATGAGATGAAATCTGAGAGTAGTTTTGATTTTCATTTCTCTAATGGCTAGAGATGTTGAACATTTCTTCATATATTTGTTTATTGAGTGTATATCTTCTTCTGAGAGGTTTCTATTCAGCTCCTTAGCTCATTTATTGATAGGGTTGTTTCTTTTTTCGGTGTTAAGTTTTTTGAGTTCTTTATATATTCTGGAGATCAGTGCTCTAACTGATGCGCATGTGGCAAAAATTTGCTCCCAGAATGTAGGCTCTCTGTTCACCTCCTTGATAGTTTCTTTTGTTGAGAAGAAGCTTTTTAGTTTAAGTCCATCCCATTTATTGATTCTTGCTTTTATTTCTTGTGCTTTTGGAGTCTTGTTATGGAATTTGGGGCCTAATCCAATGTGATAAAGATTTGGACCTACTTTCTCCTCAATTAGACGCAGGGTCTCTGGTCTAATTCCTAGGTGCTTGATCCACTTTGAGCTGAGTTTTGTGCATGGTGAGAGATAGGAGTTTAGTTTCATTTTACTGCATATGGATTTCCAGTTTTCCCAGCACCATTTGTTGAAAAGGCTATCTTTTCTCCAATGTATGTTTTTGGCACCTTTGTCTAGAGATAGCTGTATTTCTGTGAATTACTCTCTGTGTCTTCTATTCTGTACCATTGGTCTACATGTCTATTTTGGTGCCAGTACCATGCCATTTTTGTTACTATACCTTTGTAGTAGAGTTTAAGGTCTGGTATTGTGATGCCTCCTGCTTCACTCTTCTTGCTCAGGATAGCTTTGGCTATTCTGGGTCTCTTATTTTTCCAAATGAATTTCATGATTGCCTTTCTATTTCTATAAGAAAGGACTTTGGGATTTTAATTGGGATTGTATTGAATCTGTATAGCACTTTGGGCAGTATGGCCATTTTAATAATATTGATTCTGCCTATCCAAGAGCATGGGAGGTCTTTCCATCTTCTAAGATCTTCTTCAATTTCTTTCTTTAGTGTCTTGTAGTTTTTATTGTAGAGGGTCTTTCACCACTCTTGTTAGATTGATTCCCAAGTATTTTATTTTTTTGGAGGCTACTGTGATGGAGTAGTTTTCCTAATTTCTCTCTCAGAGGACTCGTTGCTGATGTATAGAAATGTATTTGATTTATGGATATTGATTTTATATCCTGCAACTTTGCTGAATTCATTTATCAGTTCTAGAAGTTTTCTGGTTAAATTTTTTGGATCCTCTAAATATAGAATCATGTCGTCTGCAAATAATGATAGTTTGAGTTCTAAGAAGAACTAACTCCAATACTCCTCAAATTATTCCATGAAATAGAAAGGGAAGGAACCCTTCCAAACTCATTCTATGAGGCTAGTATCACCTTGATTCCAAAACCAGAAAGAGACACGTCAAAAAAGGAAAATTTCAGACCAATATCCCTGATGAAGATAGATGCAAAAATTCTCAATAAAATTTTGGCAAAATTAAAAACCTAGTGCACCATGATCAAGTGGGGTTCATTCCAGGGATGCAAGGTTGGTTCAACATATGGAAATCAATAAACGTAATCCATCACATCAATAGACTTAAAGATAAGAATCACATGATTCTATCAATTGATGCAGAGAAAGTATTTGACAAAATACAGCACCTTTTCATGTTCAAAACACTAGAAAAACTAGGAATAGTAGGAACATACCTCAACATTGTTAAAGCAATATATGCTAAGCCTAAGGCCAACATCATCGTAAATGGAGAAAAATTGGAAGCAGTCCTTCTAAAAACTGGAACAAGACAGGGATGCCCCCTCTCACCACTCTTACTCAATATAGTCCTTGAAACTGTAGCCAGAGCAATTACACAGATGAAAGAAATTAAAAGGATATAAATAGGAAAAGAAGAACTTATGTACCTTTTCTTTTCCTCCTCCTTTTTTAAAAAGGCAGGGTCTCCCTATATTGCCCAGGCTGGTCTTTAGTTCCTATGCTCAAGTGATCTTTCTGCTTTAGTCTCCAGAGTAGTTCAGACTACAGGCATGCACCACTGCACCTGGCTTGCATTTGAGGTTTTTGTTGTTATTATTTTAGTACTGGGGATTGACCCCATGGGAGCTTTACCACTAATCTACATCCCAAGCCCATTCTATTTTATTTTTCATTTTGTGACAGTCTTTTTAAGGTGCACAGGCTAGCCTCAAACTTGTGATCCTCCTGCTTCAGCCCTCACAAGTAGCTGGGATTACAAGTGTGCACCACCACACCCAGCTCACATAAAACTTGAGAAACTTTCAAAGTTTCCTAAAGCAACTGTAGGACACTACTTTATATTCCCAACAACAACATAACAAGTCTCTGGTTTCTCCATAAACTTGCCAACACTTTTCATCTATCTCTTAGAAAATAACCATTTGGTACTATATTGGTATCTCATAGTGGTTTTAACTGGCATTTCCCTAATGCCAAATGATGTAGAGCACCTTTTCACTCTAATTCAATTAGAAGGTAAAAACAGTAGCTGTCATATATGTGGAATGCTTATTATCTACAATTGCTTTTCTTATGAAATTCACTTAACATCATAACCACTCTAAGTTAGGTGGCATATCCATTTACAAATGGTCAAACAAAGCTCTCAAAGATGTGAATTAACTTACAAAATAGCACAGGAAACAAGCCTAAAGTTGGGATTTGATTTAAGGTCTGCTCATCTACAATGTCTGCATTTTTTTCTTTTTGATGGCATACAGATGTTACAGTTTTCTATGTTATCAAAATCCACAATCCAGTCCTTTGGAATGTCCATCATATCTTTCACAGGGAACTTGCCCAAGATATATTGTAGGCATTATTTTACTAGCTAAAAGAAAATTAAAATAACAACTGAATTCATATGAAAGACCCTATCACCATACCTCTGAAATAAGGTTTTATGACTTACTAGAAACACAGCTCCTATCAATTTTGCTAAGGAAACTGTGCCTCTGTGCTCAAAATGGCTAACATATCACAAATAAATCACAAAGAAAAGGAGCCCAAATTCATCCAGGGGATGACCCATGAAAAAATTATCTTTTGAGCTCAGAAAAGATCTTTTAGCTGCTAAAAATACTTAGAGGTACAACTTTGGGACACACAACAATGTGAAATGATATATGGGCTCCAGCCAAAAAGGTTTGTGACAATTTTTCCAAATGCCACAAAACATCATTCATTCAAAAATTGATGACTGGGAGATTTAATCAGAATGGTCTGAAAGCAGTGATAACAGATGGAAATGGCAGTGCTACTGATATTTGCTAGCAACAAATGAATATAATCAACCTTAATTATGGGCCCTATTCCAACAAAAGCACTGAATAGAGGCCAATACTTTGGATGCTGTCCCTAAGGGCCTAATACAGAAAACCCTCCCTTTTTATATAATTGCACAGAACTGCATAGAATGTAAGAGTTGTGGTACAGAAAAGTCTGCAGATCAGCTCTGCAACCATTTGATCTGGAACTTGAGCACCTGCTTTGAATGATATCAAAGGAAGCGACTGAGAACAGTGAAAGGCTGGTTGTTTCCAATGACTATACCCCCAGAATGGGATGACTGAAATACATAGTCTTTTCCAGTTGGGCCAAAATCTCTGCCAGTAAAGCCAAAACTTAATAATCAGTCTAAGGAATAAATGTCAACTCTTCACCTTTTTTGGACAGAAATACCTAGAAAAATTAAATACGATAGGTCCAAGAACAAAATGTCTAAAAAAGTGAATAAGAATTTCCTAAAAGGTTGTGTAACTTGACTTACATTTTAGAAGGAATGAATGTTAGATTCTTCGATGACATAAATTCCTGAATGTCTGCATTCTCACTTAAGTGTAGAAATTGAAAAAAGTTGAGATGTGACTAAAACATGCCTTCAGGCTGAATCAATGTTGGTGTCACCCACATTTAAAGGCAATATGACTTACTAAAATAAATATGTCACACTTCCTGGCCCAACATCTGCTTCTGTGCTTGAGTGGCCTTGGTCAGGTCACCAAATGCCATCTAGCTAGGTTCTTCTACAAAAAGGAGAAGATATATTCCTATCTTGCTTTGAGGTTTAAATGAAATAAGGCGTACAAAGTGCCTTGCACATGTATAACTACTATATGCATCTCCTGGCAAGTTCTCATATCCAGTACTGTGAAGGCTTATGCTTGAGAAACATAGTCACATAAAACTTAACCAAAGAAGCAGTTCAAATTCACTAATGTCTCTATGGATAGTGGGAACACAGAACCTATGAATTCAACCATACTGAATTATTTTAGAACTAGACTTGGTTTGATAGGACCCCCTGAGTCAGGCCTCTGGCCTGAGATTCTATACTAAAGTTAAAAAGCTATTTCCAAGGGTCTAGTAGACTTTGTTTCCTCTTTTGAATAGATTTAATATTAAATGTTAAGGGGCTAAGTTTTCATAGACAAATTTTGGGGGGAAACAGAGAGGCAGTTCTGTGTTGTCCTGATACACTGTTACTAGAAAGTGTACTCACCCCCTCTTATCTGAGGGATTAGACTCCTAGTGCATATTTGAAACCATGGCTAGTACCTAAATCCTATATATACTATGATGTTCCTATACATACATATCTATGATAAATTTTAATTTATAAATTAGGCACAATAACAATAATAAAATAGAACATAACTATAATTGTAAAGAGAGTTTATGAATATAGTTTCTCTCTTGCTGTCTCAAAATACCTTACTGTACTTTTCAGTACTTTAAGGCTGTGATTGACCACAAGTAACTGAACCATGGAAAGTGAAACTGAGGAAAACTGGATGGCTATACTCAGATGTTGTACATGTATAAGCTAAAATTTTGAGGGTTGAGCACATTGACAGTTCTGTCTCGATCCTGAACACCATCAACTTGATCATTTTCTGTTTAACACCAACTCACAAGAGTGATTCCTAAAGCTGGTTCAATCAGCTACCTCCAGGACAAACAGGGAGGCTGGAGGCTTATTTCTCTGTGCCTTCTACAGAGGGTGGGAGAGAGTCCACATGGTACACTTTCATAGGGCAGTACCCAAGGGGACCATGCAGAACACATCTTCCTGTTAGGTCGGGCCAGGGCCCAGGACGTTCAATTAGGGGAACCGGTCAGCAGCTGCAAAGCAGCGGCAAGCCAGATGCTGACGTCACCAGTAGACACGCCTCCTGTCAATCAGCGGGTTTTCCTGACCTATCCAGGAAGGACTCTGGCCTTCTCTTCCTGCCTCCAAGGCCTTGCCAAGTGGCTTTAATTCATCTCCTCCTGGTCGTCTAATCTTTACATAATGGTGCGCAAAACCCGGGAGGGTTTTGAACCTCCCCCATACTGGGGTTCAGACAAGCCCTCTGGACCGGGAGAACTCCTGAGCTGCTCTCTGTCTTCCTCATCCAGACCGACAAGAGTGAGGTAGGCCCCCTTTCCTCTGACTCCTCAGCTTGCCCCCTCCCCCACCGTCCGTTCCAGAGGCACATTGGATAAGTCGCACGTGTGCGTGGGCTCTCTGTCCAATCGAGGCCACGTGGATTTGGGAAGATGTTCCCAATCCCCATGTTAGCCACTCACCGCCAATCAGGCCCTGGAAGGTTCAAGGGATGCCTCAATTTTCCACCTGGCCCCCGTTCTCCCGTGGATGTGAACAGTTTTTGGGGATGCCATTTTATGTTCCCGCCCACTCCCTGGGACCACTGAGAAGTCACAAGGAACCCCAACTCTTCTCTAGACCTCAAATCTCCACTGTACTATGGCTTAGATAACAGACCAAAATGGCCTCCAGGGGGAACTTTTGATTTTCAAATCCTCACTGATTTGGCCAATTTTTGTCACCGGATGGGGAAATGGACAAAAATTCCTTTCACCAAGGCTTTGTTGGAAAGCGCGCTTTCGCCCCTCCCTTCTTTCCCCTTTGTTCTATTCCTCTCAAGTTCTTCTCGCTGAGCTCTCGCCCCTCCCCTCTCTAAAGCTGAGAAAGTTCCCCAGCAGTTTCCCGCCGGAAAAAACAAAGCCGGCCTCAGTCCCACTTCTGGAAGGCAGGAACAAAGCATTGAACGGAGCCACCTGCCCCGCCTCCCTGCATTTCTCGCTGCCTCCGCGCCCCCTGGTGCAGCTGCCATAGACCAGCAAAGCGCGTGCTCGCGCTCGCGCTCTCCCTCCCTCTCTCTCTCCCCCTCCCCCTCCCTCCC
>CM053407.1:99903307-100019568 GCA_028644305.1 Xerus rutilus
GTAATCCCAGCACTTAGGGAGGCTGAGACAGGAGAATCGCGAGTTCAAAGCCAGCCTCAGCAATGGCGAGGCACTAAGCAACTCAGTGAGACCCTGTCTCTACATAAAACACAAAAAAATAGGGCTGGGGATGTGGCTCAGGGGTCGAGTCCCCGTGAGTTCAATCCCCGGTACCAAAAAAAAAAAAAAAAAAAAAAAACCCTGATTGACTTCAATTTTAGAACCTACTAATATCCACAACTACTGAGGAGATAATGTATGTTAGAGCATGGGTCTGTTTTCCCTTTCCCAGCCCAGAATAATCGCCTTCTGACAGTCACCTTCTGACTATCAGAAGGTGATTATTTTTGTCTCAATTTTAACCATTGAGACAAAAATCCACATCTCAGTCCACCCACAGAAGTTCATTCTCTCCAAACTCTTACCACTTACAAAGTACTACTAAGTACCAAATGTTACACCAGGGGGGTGGAAGCCGAGAACAATCAGAACTGATATCCTCTACCCAAATCCCTTATTCCTCTCCACCAGCCAGGACAAAATAGCAGCTCCATGCTCCAAGCAGTAATGTGCCTGGCATTGCTGTCACAGCCACACCCAAATATACTGCCTTGCTCAGCCACATCAAGCTGTCTTCTGCTGCCCAAGCTGTCCTCTACTGCTAAGGCTTCAAGACTCTTCCACCCCCAAAAGACTCTTTTCTAGCTAAAGTGAAGAGAACTCGTACTATTAATCTACTCTAGAGAATATGTCTTCAGGCCCATCTAACTGCAAAAATGTTTCCAGAACAAAAATACGGCAAAGTTATTTCACAACAAACCAGGATGGGCAGCTATTCACAAATATAGCTTATGCTTTCTGCACTTTGGAAAGCTACTTGTTTCCTACTTGGAAATTTCTTTTCCAACTAAGTTACTACCTCTGATTGTTCTTGAAGCCCAAGTAAGGATTTAGCCAAGGTCTCTCTAGTCTTCAAAGCATTACAAATCAATAAAAAGCAAACCCAATACCTTATTTGGATCTATTTCTAAACAGGACAATATGTTTAACTTAATGCTCAAATGTGTTCTCAGAATCTGAACACAAGCCTTTCCTGCCAAGCTGAATCCAAACCACACACAATGAAGCACCCTACCATCCAAAGCCTCACTATGCAACAGACTGGCTGAGAATCATCATGAACTGCAACGCTTCATGGCTTCAAGACAAACAATAATCAACCAGTTAACCTTGTAAGAGAGCACAAGATAGATACTTACCTAAGAGTTTTACAAGAACTTCATATGTAACAGCAAGAAGCTAGAAACTATGTAACTATCAAGACAAAACTGATTAAAATGAGTGATGATCATTCATATAATAGAAGAAAACACTTTATCATTCCAGGGGGGATGCAGTGTGTTTGTTTTGCCAATATGGAAATATCTCCAAGCAACATCTCTTGGGGAAAATAGAAGAAGAAACAAGATGCAGAACATTGTGCATAAAAAGATCCCATCTGTGTACTTTTAGCAAAATATTTGAGTACACAAATTAAAAAATTCAGAGGGCTGCACAAGAAACTTAACAGGATCCACCTCTCCTAAGAGGGTCTGTGCTTGAGAATGGACTGGGGAAGAAACAGGGCCCACAAATTTTGTTACTCCTTTCTTTAAACCACGTATATACAATCATTTTGTTAAAAAATTAAAGCCATCAAATCAATTATTAAAATAAGGAATAAGATCAATATAGGTTAATCACGAGATGATATAAGAAGGCTATTTCAATTTGAATTCATCCCTTTACAACAAAGATTCAAACAAACCAAATCCAGAAACAAACAAAATCCAGTTTATCCCTATTCCTCCTTTTCCCTCTCCCCTTCTCTCCCTCTCTCCCTTGCCCACCCGCTCTCTGCCTATCCTTAAAACAAAACTAATGGGCTGTGAAACAGTCAAATGTGAGGCTGAAAGAAAAAGAAACAAAGGATCTGAATAATTCACAAGTGGATAATCAGCTCTGCCATGAGTCCATGAATGAGCTGACAGCCTGACATAGACCCTGACTTGGGTTCACCCCTGACAGATCTTGAGGTCTTACGGGAGAACAGAGGCCCTAGAGTAGCATGCCTCCCAGCCATGGACCTGGAATAATGATGGCCACAGACAGGTTCCATAAATGGCTGCTGAGCCAACAATACAGACTATAACTGGGACAAATGGATAAATACATTGTATATACATATATATGTATACATTGTATATGTATATGTACATATACATAGATGTATATGTATACACATGCGCACATATGTCCCTCATAAAATGAAAAGAACACTTGTGAATTAACATAAATACATTTCCAACTTATTGATTGTACAGAATTTAGTGCTCATTTTCTCACAGAAATGATGATATAAATTTCTGGTTAGCCAACAGATCCTTTTTATCTTATACAATAACTCCCATTTTGGTCCAGAACTGTTTCCTGAGGAGATCTTATGTCTACACTATTCCCTCCACTCACTTCTATGCAGAAGAGAAATATCCATGCCTCCTGGGAGGTCACCTGATTAACACAAGAAACCTGGGTTTCTTGCAGGTTCTGTACTTTATTATTCTTAAGGATTAACATTATTACAGGTTCTACCTACAGCCCCCTATCTCTCCAGACAATGTGAATGCTGTCCCACTGCAGTTGTTGGACACAGTAAAATCTTGGTGGACTGAAGGTTGCTTTGCAGCATTTTTATATCTTCACTCTACCGAGACATTCACACAAAGAATTTACTACTGAATTCGCTGGCAATACAGCATTAGGACAGAGTTGATGCTATTGTTATATGGCTTTGTTTTATTTGTAAGTTCATTTCATAATACAAAAATGGTCTGAGGACATTTATAGAAATAAATACCAATTAAAAATTCAAGGAAAAAAACATGATACCAAATACAAAAGTAACAAAAGATATAAACAGATCCACTGACAATATCAAAATATAAAACTTGCAGGCTGCAAACAGTATCATCAAGAAAGTAAAAATGGAGTTTGGGGTGTACCTCAGTGGTAGAGCAGCTGCTCAGCATGCGCAAGGTCTTGGACTCCAGGAAAGAGAAGAAAAAAGAAGAATTTTAGAAAGATAACCATGAATGGGAAAAAGTATTTGCCAATCATATAACTGATAAGGAACCTGTTTAAAGAAATTTCAACACTAAATAATAAAAATACAACCCATCAGAAGTGGGCAAAGGAGTGAATGCTAATAGGAACAAAATTCCCTTTATGAGGAACAAAATGTTTGCAGATTAAACTGTGGTGATGGTTACATGGTCATGTGGATGCACTAAAAAATATTGAATTGTACACTAAATGAGTTTAATGATGGCATGTGAATTATATCTCACTAAAAGCATAAGAAAATCCAGCATGTATTCTTTTGTATTAATTTATAAAATATATTTGTTAAAAGATGACAGCTGACCAAAAGGGAAAAGGCAGAGGGAAATACTATGAAAGTGGGAAAAAAAATTGAATACATAAAATGGCAAGTCTGGTGGTTTGGCCCCCGTAGGGCTGAGTGAAGAAGGACATGGCCCTTTTCTTGGCTCCAATGTTGCTGGGGACCAAGGCAAAATAGGAAACACCTTCAGTCACAACATCACAGTATCAGTATCCATCATAGGAAGGAAAAAACAGAAAAATAAAAACGAGAGAAACAAACAGCAAATAGTTTTTGTGATACTGAAATGTGATGGAAATTTTTCTTTGAGTCTTCCCAAAGAGAACACAGTCCCAAATGGCATGGAAGAGTGCAGGATTTCAGGAAGGATCTCACCAGAGGGGGAAACTGGAACTGGCAGATATAATCTGATTTTAACTCTGAAAAATTATGTTGAATGGTTTGTATTGTTGGTGCAGGCCTTGGAAACTCAGCCACATATGTGAAATAAACTAAGCTAATGAACACATAAGGCCACTTTGAACTCAAGGAAAAACAAAAAAAAGTAGTACAATAAAAGAAGTGAAATGTTAGTATTCTATATACCTCAATGGTCAACAAAATTTAATCGTCAACAAAATTTAAATAGTGATGATAATAAGGTAACAAGATTATATATACATTACAAGATTTATGTATACATAAATACATTTATGTATACATAAATAAAATACTATGTATATTATTTTGTATAATAATTTTTTATGTATACTATGTATACATAAATACATTTATGTATACATAATACACATAGTATTTTATTGTCTATATTGTGATATAACCAAATACACTGAGAGAATAGAGAAAGAGAGATTACATAATATCTAATGCTATTGAATTAACAGTTACAAGTAAATGTACACTATTTTAAAATTTGGAGGTAAACACTGAAAGAACCAGAGAAAAGAAATGAAAGTAGTTGCCTTTGAGAAACAAAACACAAATAGTAAGATATGAAAGCCAGGCCATTACTTTTATTTTTAAGCTTTGGTACTTTTAGTTTTAAAATCTTCTACATATATGCAAGTATTATTTTCCTGAAGGTAATTTTTTTTGGGGGGGTACTGGGGATTGAACTTAGGGCCTTGTGCATCCAAGGCACTCTACCAACTAAGCCATATCCCCAGCCACTCCTGAAGGTAATTTTAAAAATTTAAATCAACTTGTTAAATACAGCAAAATCTACTTATGATAAACATTACCCATGACTACTATTTCTTTTATAGGGCACCAGATGAGTCCTGTTAGAAGAAAAATATTCTTTCATCTGAAAGGTCATCCTGCTGGCCACTGCAGCCTCTGGTGCTTCAAGGTGGGAGAATATGCTGCTGCCAATCAGTTCCTGTCTCCTGGCTTCAGTGTCCCACCATCTGCAACACAGAGCAGCACACATCTGACACCTGTCAGGATTGAGAAACCCAGAGATGCACTGGCTGGAAAAGAGGAAGTGTATTTTCCACTGCTCCTCTTTCTGAGCCAGCATGCATAGCTGAATTTGCCTTAAGATAAACACAGGTGTGATTATACCCCAATGTGACAGGAAAAATGAAATACATGTGACTGCAGTTGGAGTTGCATTTGTAGGTCACACTGATCACATACCCGACAGAGTTCAAGGGGGCATCAGCTATACCTAAATACCACCTGCTCTTACTGTTTCTAAGGCTCCTGCTCTGATAAATATCACATAAGCACTAGTTTTCAGCAGTGTACCTTCAAAGCTGACAGAACTATTGATCGGGGGAGTTGAATCTCTTGTATTTAAAAAGAGTAGTTGTGCTGAGGGTTGGTGCGACATAAATGAAGAGAGTTATAGACGCTCTGAATACTGCTGAAAAAGGCACTGTTCTGAGAGGGAGTTGTGTTCAGCACATGAAGATTAAAAAAAATGGTATAGAAATTATTAAAAAAATACTCAAAATTCTTGTAATGACCACTACTAAGAATGCAGGTGCTGAAGGATCTTTTAAAGTAAAAAAGTTCTGCAAAGCACCTCAGAATTTGGTGATGATGCTGTCCTTGGAGATTTTGTAAATGTGGTTGAAAAGGAATCATTGTCCCTAAAATGATGCTATTATTGGATGCTGCTGGGGCATCCTCTTTGTTCACCACAGCAGAAGCAAGAGTCACAGAAACCCCTAAAGAAAAGAAGGATCTGGAATGGATGAATAAAATGAATGTGTGGCATGGAGGTGGCACGTTCTAATTTCCAGAATAGAGCTTTTTGGTTATTAATGAACTGGAGCTTAAAGCAGAGTTCCTTACTAACAATCATAAAGAAGTCATCTGAAGAAAAATAACCAGAGAAAAGGCTGGCTGATGTTTGAGTAAATCACTGTAATCATCAGTTACTAGTTTCAGTTGACAATATGTCATGGTTTATAGCTATCATTGTCAATGCCCAGAGATAATTTCTTTTGCATGTTTTAAAATAACAAGATATTTGTACATTCCTAATACTGAGTACAAGAGCCACATACCAATGTAATGCTTTCAATTTAAATTGTTTTGAAACATTTTTTACTACTATTCTGTTAAAATGAAGATTTTAGAGTTAGCATCACCAGATGAGAAGCTCAGAAGTACCCTTCCTGTGGAAAGGAAGAGTAATCACAAAATAGAGAAATATTCAATTGTGTGACAAGCTTTGTGTAATAAAAGTGTGTTTAAAGTTTAAAAACAAATAAATAGTAAGTGGGCTTACTGAGTCCAACTGTTGGAGCAGGTTCATAGATACTGAGTACTACTTAATCCTAGAAGCTGAGAACATAGCAATGAGCAGAGAGGAGTTGGTACCTATGTCATAGAGTTCACAGCACCCAAGGAAGGTAGAAACATATGGAGTTTAACCCATAAACCAAGATCTAACTCCAAAAGAATTCACTAAGGTGAGAATGGTTGTACAAAGAAAAGGTTCAAGAAAAGGGAAAGCATTAAGCATCCGTCCTATAGACCAGGAAGTGATAGGAAGCACTGAATTAAGTTTAAATTCAATATCATATCATGAATTGTATCCTGGAACAGTAAAAAAGGCCATTACTAGAAAAACTTATGAAATTCAAATAAAGCCTAAGGTTGGTTCAACTAAGTAATGAACCAATGTTAGTTTCTTTTTTAGGCAAATGTGACATGGTAATGTGAGATACTCAATTAGTGGAAATTGTATAAGCACCAGGTGAAACTCTGTATAAGCTTTGCAACTTTTCTGTAAATCAAAATTATTCCAAAATTAAAATATGATTTAAAAATATACAAATATGCTGTGCCTTCCACCACCACAAAAAAAACAAATACCACAAGAACTTGAATTAAGGCCCTTGGTTTTGAAATGCAGAAAGCAAAGGTGGGAATGATGGAGAAGAGGCTGTAGCACACCTGGTGGCTGAGGTCATGCAGAGCCTTGAAGGTCCTGTCATACAAAAATTTGGGTCTTTATCCTCGATCCTATGAGAAGTCCCTCCATAAACATAAGCTTTAGGCATTCTGCCCAGTGAACCTCTGGGACACAGAGAAAGGCAGCCTTCAGTTTGCAGATGAATGAAACAGCAGAAGTCAAGACTTTTCAGCAGAAGTCAGATCCCTTGACCTACATTATGCCAAATGCTCTGACTGGCAGAGGGCCAGGCACATTATAAACTCTCTGACTTGGGTTTTAACAGCCCACAGGAGCTGTAAAGTCTTTGGAAAAGCTGACTCTGGGAAGTACTGGTGGGTTAGGTACTGATTCTACTGTCTTCACCTAATGCCTGCTTACATTTAGTCCCAACTCTGTCTCACCTCTGAGGCTAGGAAGAGAGACTAACAAGACTCTGGGAAAAGCCATGGGTAATAGGATCCTGGCAGGACCAAGGTGACCTTTCCTCTAGAGGAAAAGAAGAGTATGAGGGGGCTAGGGTTGTAGCTCAGTGGTAGAGCGCTTGTCTAGCACTGGTGAGGCATTGGGTTCAATCCTCAGCACCACATAATAACAAATAAATAAAATAAAGGTTAAATTCTTTAAAAAAATTACTTGGCCAAGCATGGTGGCGCGTTCCTGTAATCCCAGCAGCTCAGGATGCTGAAGCAGGAGGATCACAAGTTCAAAGCCAGCCTCAGCAAGAGCAAGGTGCTAAGTAACTCAGTGTCTCTAAATATAATAAAAAATAGGGCTAGGGATGTGGCTCAGTGGTCAAGTGCCCCTGAATTCAATCCCCAGTACCAAAAAAAAAAAAATGATTGTAAGGAGAAGTAGGCCAGGTTACCTCTGAGGTTCAAATGATTAGCCACACAGACACTGAGACTAGGAAAGACATTTTGGCTAATTTTAGAGAAATCCTGTACTTCTCTGACATTTAAATATAGGTATCTATAATTTAAACATAAGCCTTTGCATACCAATAAATTGTGCCAACTTCTGGGAATTCACAAATCTCATGTGAATTCAAGAATGTCTTTACAAAGAACTCTGTACACAAAATCTAAGTGTTCCAATCAATCAATCCCTTACTCTACTGAAAGATCTTACTGAAAATTGAGTTGGAACAGTGATTTCCAACTAGCCATCCATGGATGTATTTTGTCTAACCCATAATAGTTTTATAATATGGAAACTTTACACAAAAATGTAGATGTCCAACTCATTGTGAAAAATACAAAAACCTGCCAACAATTAATTGCCTGGTTCTCCATCACCTGCCTGCCACATCTTTTACATGCAGAACTTTTTGTATTTTACAACATGTCCCTTCAGTGCCTACTAGCTATGGCTTGGCTGGATGTGCCTTTTTATGCTACTCGCTTTGCCCTGTAGGCACCTGCACTTGCCACCTTTTGTACACAGAATCCCTAGCTGGCCTCCTTATTTGTTTTCTCATCATCAAGATGTATATTTGTCATCACTTGGAGGAACCTACATTAGTTCTAATAGGTCCAGACCTAATATTTATCACTCAGATGACTTACACATTCTTAAACAGGTTGGCTGCTCTCTGAAGACCATCTAAGAAGATGTGCAGCATGTGGATGAGCAAGTTTGGTAACTCTGATGTGTATGCCCTCTGATGGGCTCTAAATATCTTTCCTTTTACCAGCTTGTGCTCGGGTTTGCCACCTTCCTCTTGGCCCAAGACTACATATATAGAAATCTGGGAAGTACATTCCGTTATTACCAGATCTCTGTAGTCACAGATTAGAGGGAAATATACAAAAATGAAGGAAAGCCAGCATACATTATAGGTTCTGTAGTTTGTATTTTAGAATAATGAAATCCTAGAATTTCATATAACCAACAAAACTACAGACTTGGGGAAGGGATGTTGTTTTATCACTGTGTCTAGTAACAACATGGGGTGCCTACAGTGGGTCTGGGCACCTGAAGACACAGGATCTTGGAGTAGACCACCTATGAGGCATAGGAGTTGGGAGACGTAGGCACTGGGGGAAATCCAGGTACAGTCTTGTCCATCAGGAACAATACTGCATCCAAGAGGTCTGCCAACAGATCATGGATAGTCCAGTTAGAGATCAGGTTTTATGATTGGACTATAAATTACTAAAATTTGATAAGGGAGATAATGCCAGATAATCATAAATCACTCTGAATCATTAAAAATACACAATCTCTCAAATCAAAGGCCTATTCATATACACAGTTGCTAGACCATACAAAACAAAACTGTAAGGGGTCCAAGTCTTTTAATCATTTGCCCTTCCCCCAGGGCAACTGACAACCAAGGTCAGGCATATAGACTCCCCTAGAACAGGTAGAAGCATGTGGCCTATGGCTTAATTTCCACTAAAATATCCAAATCTGTTGGTTGTCTAGACAAAAACCAAGGAATCTTTTAAGCATCACTTTGCAGCTGTGGCTGAACCAGAGCTTGATATGTATATATGTATATATATGTGTGTGTATATATATATACACACACACATATATGTATATATATGTATATATTTATTTTGTACAGAGGATTGAACCCAGAGGTGCTTAACCACTGAAACACATCCTTAATTCTTTTCATTTTTTATTTGAGACAGGATCTTGATAAGTTGCTTAGGTCCTCGTTAACTTGCTGAGGTTGGCTTTAGCTTGTGATCCTCCTGCTTCAGCCTCTAGAGTCACTGGGATTACTAGTATGTGCTACCTGTTCAGGCCTTGATATTCTAAAGAGCCCTTTTATCTTCTCTCCACTTGTAGAAAAAGCATCTGCCTCAGGGTGACTGTTAGGAGCAAAGACACATTGGCTTACACTTCACAGCAGGGCTAACCATGCACCTGGTACACCATGCGGTTACCTTGGGAACAGAAACAAAAGGAGGAAATGTCTGCTGATGCGTAGAAGATTTTTATCTACTTCCTTCACCCCAATGGTACTTTCCAAACAGACACACATCCAATTCTATGAAGAACAGTTCTTTTAGTCAAGAGAGCATGATGTTGTTCTATAAGAAATTGCCTGTGTAAAAAAAAAAAGAAAAAGAAAAAATATCCCACATCTTAAAAAGCTGTCCTCTCCTCCTTCCTGAAGAGAACAATGCTCCCAAATCAGAAAAGGGTTTGTTCCCACCACTGTAGACACTGACTGTCCTGACTAGGAAAAGAATTCATGGGCCATGTATGTCATAAAATTTACTTGCCATTCCTGTTGTAGTTTGATCAATTGTAGAGTCAATGGAAGTTTTCATTTAGGTTAGTAATGCCCTGGGATATTAGGACTAAGCATGCACAGTGAGCACACCCTCTATATACCCAGGTGGGTGGAAATTACCCAATGGGTGGAAACAGCACAAAATGCTCTCAATGCTAAATCAGATTCCAAGTGCTACCCAAGCACATCTCAAAAGTCAATTCTCCCATTTGAAGTAAATGTCTAAATTCACAACAGGGAGAAGGAAGGTCTTATTCCTTTCTCCTAAAGCAAAGAAACACTGAATGGGGAAGGGGTCAAAGAGCTGACCCATCAGCATGGAGGTAGAAGAAAGCCTGTTGCATACAATGAAGACAAACAGATATATTGAAGGAGAAAGTTAAAGCTAAAGAAGGAGAATGAACACAAAATCGGTGCTAAGGTTGAAGATCAGAACCAGTGGAACAGCTGGAAAGAACCTGGTGGACCTAACAGGGTCCAGACCTGTACCTATGGCATTCCCCCCGGGACCCACTCCTACCGACTAGGTTCCACTTTGTACAGTTTCCACCACTTCTCAGTGATTTATTCAGCTATGAATCCCTCAATGGATTAATCCATTGATGAGGTCAGAGCCCTCAAGATTTAATCAAAACCCAAAGTCCCACCTCTGAACTCTTGTCACACTGGGGACTAAACTTTCAACACACTAGTCTTTGGGGAACACTTCACATTCGAACTATAATCGGGGCAAGGTAGTCTACTGACAGTCTAGATGAGATGGATCAATGCAAGTTCCTTTTGGATTTTGAAAGGCAATGAGAGAAAAAAGATAAGTTAGCTGATTTGAAAACCTCTGCACAAAATATCTCTTCTCTCAAGAATCTTTAATTGCTTAAAAAGCTGTTCTCATAAGTTCTCTAGGAATGGGGTGGCAAATATTTATTTTCCCTTTTCTATCTTAAATTAAATGGCTATTCTTATCAAAAAGCAGATGATACATATTAAGGACAGCAGTTACAATTTACTACACATGCACTATTTTTCAGAGCTACACACTCACAGGGTTTCTAAGCTTATATATCTTCTACAAGTCAGACATGATTTTTCCAGCATTACAAATGAAATCCAGGCAAAAGCTAGGTGAGTAATGTCTCCAAAGAGAAAATGCTGAAACCAGGTCTGTGTAGCTCCAAAGTTGTCCTTTTCCTTCCACATTGCACCAACTTCAAACACTGGGCAAGCATGTAGCCCAACCTTCTTCCAACAGGAGTCTGATCTCCAGGTTTGTGGCACATAGCACACACAGAAGTAAGTGATAATGCTGAAAATACAGCTCCGTTCTCCCAGGAGACCTCTGAGTGGCTTAGCCATTCAACTGTTAAAACCAGAGAGTGAGGAGCACAGCGAAAACAAGGTAGGATTTCCTAGACCATACCTACGAACTCAAGGGAAAAAATTAGACACTCTGCTGGCTACAAATTACTAACAAAGGCTCAAACACTTTAGAAAGGAAGGCAATGAAAATCTATCCCTTGCACTATTCTAATCAAAGTCAGGTTGTTGCTCTGTGTCTGGCTTTCAACGTTGTTACAGCAAAAATGACAAATGCTTGTCAACATAATTACAACTGTCAATCTTCCTAAAATAAATTACACTTGGAAACATGCAGGGAGTAACAGTATAAGCACATGAGTTAATTATATCTCATATCCTCATTCCCAGTATATGTGTTACCCCAGCAAGAGGCATTGTTAGGAAGGAACTGCAGTTCATCTGTTGTAGAGGCTATTTTTAAATTTTGGATTCATGGATTTTGTTTTTCAAAAATGAGGCATTTGGGGGAAAGTTTTCAGTGGAGTTATAGCATAATTTTACTGGGGCTACATTTTCATTTCTACTTTTGTAGCTCTCAGGAGAAGGAGTTACCAGCAAAAATTTTTATAAAAGAGGTCTGCTTTCCAAAAGTGAAGAAGACAGAAAACTCTCCTGGAGAACCATTCTGTTTTCCTATGACACAGATACAGAGATGACCAGGTTAAGCTCAAAATTCCAACTTATTGACTATAAAAGAAATTATATTTAGAGTACAGATATAGGCCTGACTTTTTTGGTTTTGTTTTAAATATTTGCCTGAAAAAAACCAATGAGACAAACTGAGGGTCAAAGTATTTACCAGAAGCTCCAACTCCGTCTTTAATCCCAACAACCTACAAGCACATACACCACAGCTGCTGACCTCATACATCATGACATAAGGAGACCTACCCTCAGTCCTTGGTTCCATTGGTATTGCTGGGTTCCTTTCTCCACTGCTCTGAACACACACACACAGTTACTCATATCTTTCCTAGGTCTACAACCAGGAATCATTTCCTTCCAGATACTGGAGCATAATAGCAGGGTACTCTCAGGTTTGTCACATTCAATGTAACAGGCTGTGCACTGCACAACTCAGAGGTGCCATTTACAAAGACTATGCTATGACAGGCATGTCCTGAAAAAGACAAGAAATCTCAAATGCTGATGAGGATGTGAAGACATACTCTCATACACTATTAATAGAATTTTTAATTAGTATATCTTTTATGTAAAAAATACAGAGATTCTTCAAAAAACTAGACATAGAACTGACATTCGATCTAGCAATTCCACTGTCAGGTATGTACATATCCAAAATAAATGAAGTCGGTATGTAAAAGAAATATCTACACTCACATGTTTTAGCACAACAGTGTTCCAAGAGTGAAGAGATGGAATCAATCTAGGTGTCCATCAATGAATGAATAGATTAAGCATGTGGTATATATACAAAGTGGAATATTATTTGGCCATAAAAAAATTTTGTAATTTGAAGCAACATGGATAGAACTGGAGGACATTTTGATAAGTGAATAAACCACACAGATAAATACAAATGTCATCTCACATTTACGTGGATGCTAAAAAAGTGACCTCATAGAAGAATAAAACAGTGATTACCAGAGCTTAGGAAGGATACAGTAGGGCAGTACAAAGACAGGAGAACTAATGGGCGCACTGGATAAGAGGAATAATGTTCTGTAGAACAGCAGGATAACTATGGTTGATAACAACTACTTGCAAACTTCAAAATCTCTAGCAGGAAGGACTTTAAATATTACCAACACAAATAATGATAAATTTTGAAGTGATAGGTATGGTAGTTAGCCTGATCTGATCATTAAAATACATGTATTAATATATCACATTGTACCCCATTAATATATACAATTATTATGTGTCTGTTGAAAATAAAAAATATATTTCTAAAAAATACGTGATGTCCCCTACCTCCCCGTCTAAGGCAGCACCTGGTTGAGGGCCAAGTTGTGGCATCAGAGAGGTTCCAGAGTTCTGAAGAGCACGTGAATTAAGCATTATTGGAATGTTTTCCTTAGGCCAACAGGGCACTCAAGGGGTTTCAATTAGGCAAATGAGGGATTGGAGAAAGGTTTCAGAGACGCAGAGAGGGAACAGCCTGAGTTGAGGCAAATGAGAAAATGAAGGCCTGAGAGAGGCATGTGATAGAAACTTTAATAAGGAAGGGTCAGCAGGACTCAGGAAATGCAGCAAATGCAGGGATGCTTGGGCTGGAATATCCGTGGTTTCTGAAGTAGCACCCTGGGTGTGTGGCAATACCCTTAGCTGAGATAGAAACTACCAGGGGGATCCCCAAGGGTAAGGGAGGGCTCTGTTTTAGATACAGTGTCTGAGAGGCTGCTAGGACTCCCTGGAGGAGATACCTATTAGACAAGTGAATCAATAGGGGCCAGAGCCCAGCAGGGAATTCTTGGGATAGAAATATAGATTTTGGAAATATCAGCATAAGTACTGTCATTTAAGATTTAGATGTGGATGAGATGCCCAAGGATCCTTAACATAATGGAGGAGGAGGAAATCCTCAACAAATCATAGGAGATTGTCATATCTGAGGTTCAAATGAGGGTCTGGGAGCAGAATAAAGAAGGCACCAAATGAAGAAGCACTAAGGAGGGGGCATCCTGCTGCCTCTTGTAAAGGAGAAAATCAAGTGAAAGGTGATCTTCCTAAAGAGTGCTGTTTCCAAAATCAACCATTTCATTGGGATGTGCCTCTAAGACAAAAGAAAAATCCATCCGAGACTTAAGTTACATAGAGAAATATATTTTCAAAAAAAGAAACAGTCTTAAAATAAAATTACCAATCTGTGTGTAGACTTTGGAGAAGTTACAGAAAGAAAGGGAATTAAAGAAGCAAAATTCAGTAGCTGGGAATGGAAGGCAGGAGGGGATAAGAAAGGGAGCTCTGTATGAACAGGCTACTGCTCCCAGGACTTCATGTTCTATCTCCCAGCAAAAACTCTGGCCTCTGGAATAATACAGTATCAAAGTTAAGACAATGACTTGGGATAGTAATTAACCTCCATTGTCTTTAGTTTCCCCAACACATGAAAACTGGAAAGAACAGCTCCTGACACCTCTATTTGCTACACAAATGACCTTTGGTAAGTCAAATAACTTCTCAGCCTCAGTTTGCCCATCTGCAAAATGAGTGATCATATTTATTTTACAGAGTTATTGTGAATAACACAGGTAAGGCAAACACCTAGAATAATGTTCCATATATTTTAAGTGCTAGATAAGATTCAGGTCTTAGTAGTGGTGGTGCCATTTTGGCCCAGTATGTTGTTATAGAGGTCCTTTTGCTAAACATGAAGTGTAAAACGTACCTTAGTATGGGCTCTTCCTCATTTCCCTGCTCCATGCCTCATTATTTTTAAATATAACAGTAGTGATCAATTATTTTCTATATAAGCAACATGCCATTGGCTGAGAACACAATTCCCATGGTTAAGTTTTAAAGCAAACCAAACTTTGCTCACATAATTTCTGTTTGCAAAGGCCTTTCAAGGACTCAAATATTATAAAGATTGCTTGTACTGGATTCACTTCAATGAACTCTACTAATAAACCAAAAACAGAGTAAATAAATATAAATTAATGAATAACATAAAACAGCCTATAAAAAAGAACTCGCTTATTTGTTTTCTTTTACATTCATTCTCAGATGTTACCACATTGTCCTTTCCTCATGTTGCACATGGATTTGCATATGAGGAGTACTTTGTTCACTTATATAGGGGACCAAGTACTTAGTTTAGGAATTAGAAAGCCACTGTGCTCACCCATGGTCTCTGCAAGCTGCTTCTGGAGATGTCCTCTTCCAGATGGCTTCCTAAACCCTTTCTGAAATCTTCCTCCTCAAACTCACAAAAGACTGAGTAACCAGTGTGGGCCCCTTACTTTAGGCTACCAGCAAGCTGGGAGGCAGTAGGCAGCTGGCACTCAGTCCAGTGGGAGACAATAATTTGCATAAGAGTTCAAAGGCTGCAAAGACAATGAGCAGCGATGCTGGTTCCTGAGCCACCTCCAGTTCACAGACCTAATCATCTACATCTGGTTTCCATGAGGCTAAATTCCCATCTTCTGAACCCACATCCTATTTACAATAAAGACACATCACTTAGGGTAACATGATTGAATTTCTCAGAGCTTAACAGAAAGCCTAACACATGAGCCATCATCAAGAACTTTGTCCAGCCTAAAGCATGACATAACCTCATAGAAGAAAATGCTATGATTAACCAGGTGTGGTGCAAGACTGTGGTCCTAGTTACTCAGGAAGCTGAAGCTGGAGGATCTCTTGAGCCAAACTTGAGGCCAGCCTGGACTTAAAAAAATAAACAGACAAAGAAACAAACAAAAATCTCCACATTATAACAAGAAGGTTTCTGTGTTTGGTTATATCTGAATCATTTGTTTCATTTTCAATTTGAAAATATTGATCCTTAAGGAGTCATCCAAATACCATCACCACCAAAACAAATGTCCCTTTGGGAAATAACAGGGGGAGGGGAAAGATGAGAGTCAAGCAATACTGCCTGGCCATAATGAAACAAAACCACATACGTGTTTTAGGAGAGGCACTCTGGATGTTGACTTCTTTGTATTTCATAAGGAATGGCTGCAACCCACTATGCAACCACAAGCATAGGACCAAGCTCCAAAGAACAGTAGAATAGAAAAGACAAAAGGGCCTAGGATGGCCCTGAGCTACTGAACAAGCCAAGCTTGAAGTAACTCCAGACTTCTTATCAAACCAGGTAATAATCATCCTCAAACTTTATTACAGCATTTGAATTGAATTTTCAGTTACTCTAGGTCAAAAGCATTTTAATTAGTACACAGCATAAAAAGTATTACATGGAGCATTATAAACAGAGACACACAAGAAACTCCTTAAGAGATTGGCATGGTGGCTGCTAGGGGTTATGGGGAGGTTTAGTCAAAAGGCACAGAATTTGTTATGCGAGATGAGTGAGTCACGGAAGATCTGCTGTACAGCCAAGTGCCTATAGTTAGCAATACTATTTTGTAGACTTACAAAATTTCCGAAAAAGGTAGGTCATGTGTTAACTGTTTTTATTAGCAACACAAAAGTAATAATAATGACCACGCGTGGTGGTACAAGCCTGTAATCCCTGCTACTTGGGAACTGAGGCAGGAGGACTGCAAGTTCAAGGCCAGATGGGGTAACTTAGCAAGACCCTGTCTCAAAATAAAAATTTTAAAACAGGGCTGGGTGTGTAGCTAAGTGGAAGAATACTTGCCTACCATGGGTGAAACCTTGGGTTCAATCCCCACTACTACAAAATAATGATAATAATAAATAAAAGAGAAGGCAGAAATTTTTGGAAGTGATAGATTTATGGTATAGATGGCTTCATGAATGCACAGTCATCACCAAACTCATCAAGTTGATTACATTAATTATATACATGTTTTTACACATCAAAAAATTGAATAAAAAAGAAGTTAAATGTTACAAAATCTTTCTAAGTTTTTAATGTTTATTTTAAACTTCATCCAGACAACCAAATAAAAGCTCAGATAAATAACATGCATTTTTCACACCTGCTATCTTGCTTACATGTGAACAATGCACAAACAGATACTGTGGTAATCTGTGAGTGGGTCCTGCCACCCAGAAATGCTCTGATAATACCAATTTCCAACCACTTCTGTTCAGCCTCCTAAGAGCCCTGGTACAATTCATGTGCTGCAGAGCCTCTCATATTCACCCATCTATCTTTCCATATTCATGCCTCAGCTTCCTGGGGCCAAAGATTCCCAAAGACAGAGTAAGAACTTCAGAGTACAGCTTAAAATATACTTCAGCTAAAAGGATGATGCCAAACCCTGGCATCATTAGTAAGGCTGACTGACCAAGAAAGAACTATTTTAGTGTTGAGATCTTTTAAGCAATAATAATGCAGACTCACTACAAATAAACAAAGGAAAAGTCAGTGTTCAAGGTAGAGAACAGTTAGCCTCAATGAATGTGTTACGCTCTTTTAAGGTTCTCCTGAAGACATAACTACATTGATTTTATTTGTGCTCAAACTTCAAAAATAACTTAGCCAGGTGAATAATTGCCAGGTGGATATTAAAAGATTTCTTTAATCTGGGTCCCTCCTCTGGGATGATAGTTTCAATGAGCTCCTAAACTACAACTACAAAAAAAAAAAAAAAAAGAACTATACACACAACTGAATTATTCTAATCAAAATATTTGCAAAAAAAAAAAAATGGTACTGTTTCTAGTCATGACAATCATCACTAAATGAATCCATCTCCACTCTTGGCAGCCTCACTCAACACATCACCAGGTCATGCTGACACTTGGAAAGGGACCAGAGAGGAGCCTGTCCTGCTTGTCTTATGGGAGAAGTACAACTTGTCCATCAGCAAGCCTTGGAGAGCAGCCACTGCCCCAAGTGCTGACTGTACCACTGGCAGACCCAGAAACCATCAGAGTGGATGGACTCTCACACTTGGCTCAGGTGATCAGAGCCCAAGTGTCATGCTTTTGAAGACTCACTTCTTTTTTGCCAAGAAATGTTCAAAGCCTCAAGTGCATCAATTAACCTGTGGTCTCAATTTGTCCCGTTATGAGACAAAGCCTCTGTATACATTTGCAATGTATCTTTTGTGTAATCCAGAAAGTTAAAGGTGAATCTCAAGCTTCTGCTACGATGACCAGCCATTAATAAAAGAACCAGAGATTTTATCACTGTCTTTCTATTAAGAACTCAAAGCAAAAAATAAAGCTGGGGATGTAGCTCAGTGGTAAAGCCTTGTCTAGCACGAATGAGGACCTGGATTTTATCCCCAACATTGCAAAAAAAGAAAAAGAAACAAATTCAAAGCATGAACAGACTTATGTACTATGTTAATCTTTCCCTACCCTGCCTTCTGTCCCAGGATAAAGGGCAGTGAATTGTGACAGCATCCACTCACTCAATCACTCACTGCCCACCTGAGCAAGGCTTTGGACTGACTGCAGTGCCCCATGGAATAAAATCACAATGTTGTAATAGAGTATAAAAACTTTTAACACCAGTAACTTAGTGACAGTATCTGCTTCAAGCAATAACTTTTTCAACCTTCTGGTAGGCAGACTAATGCCTCTCCTCCTTGCTAAGAGGACTGTATCCTAATCCATGGAACTTGTAAAAAGACACTCTGCAGGCATGATTAAGAATCCTGAAATGGGGAGATTATCCTGGTTCATTAGGTAGGCTGAAGTATAATTACAAGAGTCTTTTTAAGTGACAGAAGTATGAGAGAAATTTGAATATGATACATTGTTAGCTTTGAAGATGGAATGAAGGGACTACCAACCAGGGAATGTAGGCAGTCTCTAAATGATGGAAAATGAAAGAAAAGGCATTCACCCTTGGGACTTCCAGAAGGAACACAGCTCTTCTGATATCTTAAATTTAATCCAGTGAGACCAATATAGAAGTGCGATTTGTATTGAGTTAAACCACTAAGTTTGTAGTAGTTTGTTATAGCAGCAACAGGAAACATATAGACTTCACCCAAGTTCTTTTCTCGGTAGCATAGCATCCTCCCTCTCTCTTCTACCAAAAGCTTAGATCTGCCCCATACCCTCACCTCACTCCTATATGACATTTTTTTTTACCAATATGCCCCATTCATTGTGCAATCCATCAACCCTCTTCTAATTTTGCACACTCCATCAATGACCCTAAATCATCCACCTTAATAAATCCTTTAAACTTTTACACTTTAAACCTTTACACTTGACACACTGCTATGTCCACCAACCAATCTTCAGATGTCTATTTCTCTGTTCCTATGCCACTAAGAGCTCTGAACCTCACCATGGATGCTCTGAGATGCACATACACAGCTTCCCAGCAGCCCTCACCACAACTCTCTCAGATCTTGGTCATTGCTTGGAAACTGAGATTGTTTCCAGTGCATCTCCAGGGCTTACTTTAGCAAAAGGGCCTAGGACACCAGTGTTGTCCCCATCTCTTTCCACTGGACCTCAAGTATATCTGCTTCTTCCCACTTTCACGTCATTTCCATCCTTTAATACTTTTACTCTTTTCAGAAGCTGACATCTATATCCAAGCTCCTAATCTTGTCCTTCCACATCTGCCAAAACATTCTGGACCAGCAGGCTCTCCAGGAGTTTAAGTTTAAACAGCTCACACACAACAAACAGGTAAAATACCTATGGTAAGAGCACCTGGCAGTAGCTCGTCCAAATTAGGCACCTAACTCATACTGAGGGGCCAACTAGAGTAGCTTTAATAGATATCACCTGAAGGTCTTTTAGAAGGATACAAGTTGTAATGGTGAAGTCAGAGGAAAGGGGAAACAGGCAGAGAAAGTAAGGCCAACTAGAGTAGCTTTAATAGATATCACCTGAAGGTCTTTTAGAAGGATACAAGTTGTAATGGTGAAGTCAGAGGAAAGGGGAAACAGGCAGAGAAAGTAAGGTGCCCTCAGGGACCCACAGTAAGCAGTTTGATCTGGCTGGGCTGGGTGAAGACTCTTAATCCTCATCTGCACATAAAAACGAATCTGCCTCTGTTAAAAATAAAGTTAAGATATGTGGGGTCTGCCCACACCTGAAGATTTGGATGCAATTAGGCTGGGCTGGAGACCCTGGGCAGGCAATTACTTAAAGCTTCCCTGGCCATTATAATGTGCAGCCCCTCCCCAGGGGAACCAAAGACTTTCTAAGGGGCACTCCTCCATTAAAAGACTCAATTTCCAGGGTTGGGGATATAGTTCAGTTGGTACAGTGCCTGCCTCCTAAGCACAAGACCCTAGGTTCAATCCCCTATACCACAAGAAAAAAAAAAAGACTCAATTTCCAGATATAAAAATATTTTGGTTTTAGTTATATATGTTCATTTTGATATATCAATTTCCAGATTTTTAATTCACGTGGATCCATTTTTCTAACTGGCCTGACAACAAAGGCCCTTGTCAAAGTGTTCATCAAGCAGCAGTGCTACTCTCCCCTTTACAATCATCACTTGTCCTTTACAAAGAAAGGCACACCTATCAATCATTCCTAACCTTCCCAGGAAATGTGCTGATCCAGAACTGAGAACTGTCCAGGGTACCATTGTAAATTCATTGTAGATACTGGCATCAATACTATTAATGAGAAATTATTCTCACGTTTGTCATAATGATAAGTAAGAAAGACTGTATTCAAGACTACCTGTAATAGGAGTCAACTCTACTGCAACAAAGCATGGAGTCTGAGCTCAACTCCAAATACAAAAACCACTGGGAATTTATAGCCAAGGAGCAGAATGAGGATCCAGTAGACAGAAAAGGGTTAAGAGAGACAGCAAGGGGGCTGGGGTTATGGCACAGTGGTAGCGTGCTCGCCTAGCATGCGTGAGGCACTGGGTTTGAATCTCAGCACCACATAAAAATAAAATAAAGATATTCTGTCCACCTACAACTAAAAAATAAATGTTAAAAAAAAAAAAAGAGAGAGATAGCAAGGATGGGGGTGGGGAATTTTCTTTTCCAAGGTGGTCAGATATCAAAGGTAAAAAGATGAGTTAGGATTCTTCCTGAAACTGGGTTCACTAAAGAGACACAGAAAGCCAATGTGGAAACCTAATTGAAAAGGTTCAGAAGATCCTAGCTAAAGTTTGATCAAGGAGAGAGTGTTTGTCAACACATAGCTGATATTTCAAGTGTTTTCAAATTTAAACTGAAAGATGACCTAATCAGAAATTACTATGTGGTCTGTGGCACATTACTCAAAAATTCGGCATGAAACTATTTCACTTCCATCAGTGATGTATGTCCTAAAAAAAATAAATATCCCCATCCACTTCACTTAAAAATTTATTTCGAGTAAATTTCACTCTTCTTGTTTAGTAATGTTCAATCTGTAACATATTTATAGTTTCAATTAAACATATAACAACTATAAATCTATTAGCCTAGCATGTGTGAGCATTTGCCTAGTCATTTTTTAACCTCTCAGAGATATATATGAAAAAATGTTTTAAAAATTAATTTAGAAATTTTTGTTATAAAAATGACAGATCAAAAATAGATTTTCAAAGACATATAAATATATGAAATATAAATTTCATCAGAATAAAATTCTGTAGGAAAAGCATAAATTCAAAGAAAAAAGGAATATTATTACATTTCCAACTGTTACAGAAGAATATGTACATACTTTTAAAGGAATGATAATCAGTATCTGAGATAGCATAATAAAAATTGTTAGAAAGCAGACATAAAGGAAGGACAGGGAAAAATAATTTTATTCAAGGTTTCATACACATTTCCAGACCAGTCATTCCGTAAGCCAGGCTCTCTGACAGATCTGTCACTCTTAAATCTTGGGGAATTCTATAAATCTTGAAAGTTGACATAAGTTCACCCACCTATAAAAATTACCTGAGTGCTGTTAATTAGCCCACCAATACATAGATTGAGATGTTTTGAGAAATCTTTAATTTGGGGGACATTTCAGTGTTATCTATTGATCAGGTAGTGAAGACCACATTAGCCTAAGAATTACCAGACTACCTGAGATCACAAGACTAATGTGATCCCTATATACCTTCTCATACCCTCACCAAGTTTCCTTTTAAAAAAGAACCAGGAACCCCCAAAACACATTTTTCAATCACCAGATTGCACACATTCTCCCTTGGATGTGTTTTCTTTGTTTTCCTAAATTAATATCTGTGCTGCTATTGACAAATGCTGAAGTTCTGTTGTGTACCTCAAGGACCCCACCTATTCTCAGTTGAGGCACCCTTTTCTGGGAACTCCTGTAGTGGCAGAATCAAATTGCAAGTGGTATTTAGATTCCACTGAATACTTTAAGAGTGATGCCGCCGTAGTTTAATTTCAAACAGTTTTTTTTTTTTTTTTTTTTTTACAATACATGAGGAACCAAATAATGACAACCACTTAAAGACAATGATTAAAAAAGGATTATATGGGGCTGGGGTTGTGACTCATTGGCAGAGCACTTGCCTAGCATGTGTGAGGCACTAAGTTCAATCCTCAGCACCACATATAAAAAATAAGCTAATAAAATTAAAGGCATGTTGTCCATCTACAACTACAAAAAAGTTTTTTTAAAAAAGGATTATATGTTCAACTTTAAACTATGTGAGAGAGAATGTTGTTTTTGAAAACTCCTTAAGAGAGAATACAAACAAAAAATTTTTAACAATCTCCGAGCTAAAGAAAATAGTTTCAGGGCTGGGGCTGTGGCTCAGTGGAAAAGCTCTCACCTAGCATGTGTGAGGCACTGGGTTCAATCCTCAGCACCCCATAAAAATAAATAAAATAAAGGTATTGTATTGATTTACAAGTAAAAACAATAAAAAAGAAAATAGTTTCAAAGGAAAGAGGTAAAAAGAAAGGAAAGGATAGGAATATGGGGAGGGGGTTGAGGATAAAAGGAGAAAAGGAAGACAGATTTCTGAAAAGACTCTAAAGCTTGTGGAAGTTATTGGAATTTATTTTGAGGGCAACAGAGAAAGCCAGAGGTTTTCTCTTTTATCTAAGGGATGTTGTGGTTTTAGAAAAAAACCTTAGGCCATCAGGACCTGCCTTTTCAATCCATATAAAGGGGAACCACAAACTAGAATTTTCTGCAAAAGTAATTTCAACACACACATGCACATCCACACATACTCCCCACTCTCCATAATCGTTTAAGGCCTGTCCTCCCTCTGTCCATAACACCAAATTGTAAGTCTTCTGATGACACTAAACACGTCACAAAACACTAAGAGATTGAGCCCAGCTAAAGAGCTTTCCTCTTCTTTACTCGCAGTTAATTAAATGTCAACATGTTACTGCCTTCTGCTCAGCTATACAAATGGCATCCTAGGGGGAGAGAAACCTAGTTTCTACCCTTTTATTGTCTTAATCCATGGCAGAAATTAAGAGCCAGGGATGATGATAATCATAATCTTCCTTTCCCTTGTTTAGGATATTTATGACCAAGTTTCTTAATCTAATCACTGACATACTAAACAACAGAAGCAAGCACAATTTTTAAGCAAAAGTGTAATTAGAGCTGTCCATTTTTGTAGATATGCAGTCCTCATCCTTGCAGGGGCACAGAATATTGTTTGGGAAGACTGACAATGCTCATAATCTCTTAATTCAAACTGTGGCACAAGTTAAATTCAAAGTGGGCGATTTTGTAAAAAACTTCCATTAACATTGAGGTATTTCTCTTTCTAAAGATAAATCAACTGAGTCAGTGAGAGCATCAGTACATAATTTACTCAGACTCCCTGTCAATACACAAAGAACTGATTTTAGGTAATATTTGACCATGTTGCTATACAAACATGAAACCTAATTCCTATCTATTTTCTGTGCTTTCAGCAAGACATTGATCAATTTCAAACCTCATATCTCTTTGTTCTATTCAGAAGACATTGTTCTCTTGTCAAAAAATGAAGTGTACAGCTGCACTTCCTGAAATTGTGTGGATACTCACTGCTTCCTTATATTCACTAAGCCCTGTGCTCTTTAATCCCAACAAGTGAAGTCATCATTTCCACATCACCAAATACAAGGGCCTCTTGAGGGTTCCTTTTCAACTGTTTCACAGTTTCTGAATGCAGACAACTCCCTATTTTAGAAAACTACTAAACTCTGACTCTCATTTTTTTGGATCTCTTCTCAACAAAGGCACACCATCAAACGCCTCAAAATTAGCATCTAAAATTGAATTCTGACTCCTTAAGAATATCACTGTTCAAGTCAAAATTTCAAATGTCTCAAAAGGAGGTCTCTGCATTTGATTCTGCTCTGCACAACATTTTCATTAATCAGTTGAATAAAACTAATAATGGTCCAATAATCAAATCTGTTTATGGTACAAAATAAGGATACTGGATTTTAAAAATAGTATGTAGAGACTGTGATAGACTTAGGAAGACAGGATAGATAAAGTCTTGTGAAACAGAATAAATGTGTAATCCTCAATTTAGTTTTTTAAAAAATAATAGCTCCATAATTGTTGTAAGCAATAACACATGTAAAAAAGACTGAAGTCTCATGGCAAACTCAATGTGAATCTCTTGGCTGCAGAGCTGTAGGTGAAGGGTTGGACAACACACAGATATAATCTTAACTGCAAGATGACAAGGTACAAATAAGACTTGTGACAATGTGATCAGACCACATTTAAAGCTCAGAGTGTCCTTACTGTTCAAATAAGTGTCAGTGGGGAAGAAATGGAAGTCAAAGTCTTCATGACAAAATTGACTTACCAATGAAGTACATTTACCATTTCTTCTAAAACAGACTACAACACCCTACTTAACACTAGTAACTGTATAATCAATCTCTGCTCATAGGGTCACAGTAGAGTACAACATAGGTAGACAACAAAATAACTTTTCAATCTCATGAATATCAAGTATCATCATGAAGTCAATGAAAGAGATAAAGATATTGCAAATAAGCTATTTATTAATGACCCAATAGTTGTCCAAAAGAGACTGATATAAACCAAAAGGACTAAGAGAATTTGGAGATGGAGGAAGGATAGGAGATTGACAACTACAGCAAATAACTCAGGGAAGTGAGGTATATCATGATCATGCCATGGAAGTCGAGTGAACTCTCCTATTATGCATCATAGAATTTTGTCAGCAAAATGACACTCTGCCCCCAAACTGCCTCATCATTCTAAAATGATCACTTAGGATGAAATAAATTATTTTTATGATGTGTGCTTTATTTCTTCAAAATAAAGTCCCAATCAAATGTTTTTCCCTATTATTAACCATGCCCATTAACCATTAACCATTTTGAAATTTGGTTCATGCATTCACTTTGAGGCAACTTTTTCTAGGTCCAATTATTTTTAGATGATGAGGACTCCCAACTCACTGTCTAGTTTAATGTTTTCAAACTGTGGCTTTGAGGATGGTGAGATGATTTGAAATCACATCTTGGGAGAAATGACAGCAGGAAATGAATCTTGAACAAGAGCACACTTATTGGGGACTATAACAGTTGTGCTCAAAGGCTGAAGAGCTGCCATTGTGATATTTTTTAAAAGCCCAGGAGTACAGAAGTAGGATCAGGTAGAAACAATGCTGGCCTTTCCCCAAAGTTGATGCTTTATCTTGAAAGAATGAATTTCCCTCCAGAAGTACTTAAACACAGATTAAATCTGAAGTATGGGCATACCTGGTTTTATGGTACTTTGCCTTACTGTGCTTCATAGATATTGTGTTTTTATGGCAACTATTTCTTTCAACAGTTCATGTGATATCATTTTTAGCCATATTTTATGGTTAAGATATTCTCTTAGCTTTTTGTCACTATCACAAACACCTGAGACAAATCAACTTAAAAATAGAAATAGGGAGGGGAAAAAAAGCAGAAATGTTTTTTAGGGTTCATGGTTTCAGAGGTTTCAGTACATGATCACTTGACCCTTTTTGTTTATATAGCAGCATAGTACTTTGTGGCAGAAGCACACGATAGAGAAGTCTTGTGTACCTCAAGGTGGCTGGGAAACAGAAAGAGAGAAAGAGACTGATATTCAAGGTCATGACACCAGTGACCTGACTTCCTTCCACTAGGCCCTCCCTTTTCAAAGTTCCAGCATCTACCAATAGTACCAAGCTGAGGACCAATCCTCACCCCTAGCTGCTTACCTGGTGGAAAATAAATTCCATCATATTTTGAAAGTGATGGATACTGGGAAGAGAAGGAATTAACTGTTCAGAGTAAGGTGGATTCAGAGGGGAAGTGGGATGAAATTTAAAGTACAGTGGTCAAGTCAGGCCTAATCTAAAAGGTGATATCTGAGAGGCTTCATCCAGAAGACATGACAAAAGTTGAGTTCTAGGAAAATAACATGCATCCTGAAACTAGATAAACAAGGGACCATTGCCCTGATCCTGTCCTTGTTATGTATTTCTGGAGTCAGTCATTTCCCTCAAGTTAGCCTTTACAGTCTGAACAGCTAACTGAAAACAAAGGCTAAGTAGAGCCCAGCTCTAGGAGATAGATGTCACCCAGACCTCCTCCCACCACCACCACCTGGCCCCAGCTTTGTTCCACTTTAGAGTGGAAGTTCTTGCCACCTGGTTCACTGGTTCATTTATTGCTGCCTCTTTCTCACTCATTAGTACCCAGCGTCCCCTGAAGTTTCCAAAGATAAATCCCTATAGTCTTCCTTTTCATTCAAATTGCATGTTGCTCAGATTCTATAAACTCTAAGAGTAGGAGGTTTGAAATGTTTATTTCAGAAAATTGGCAGCCAATGGCTGCCACATTTGTTGGAATTCCAGACCATGAAAAAACATTTGGCAAGAGACCAAAAAAAAAAAAAAAAAAAAAAACCTTAAACATAAGTTGGTTCTAATTTTGAGATTCCTAGGCATCAAAATACACAGGACTGTAGAAAAATACTCAGTAATCCCTCTTATTTTTCCTAGTTTCAAAGGTAATATTCACTATCCAGCCCTTTCAAGGGCTGTATGTTCTTTTGCAGAACAACTTTGAAGCACAAGGCAGCCTCAGTTAAGAGTGCTGGGCTTTGGCAGGGCATGGTGGCACATGCCTATAATCCCAGTGGCTTGGGAGGCCGAGACAGGAGGATGGCAAGTTCAAAGCCAGCCTCAGCAATTTAGCAAGGCCCTAAGCAACTTAGCAAGACCCTGTCTCAAAATTTAAAAAAAGTTTTATAAAGGGCTGGTGATGTGTTTCAGTAGTAAAGCATCCTTGGGTTCACTTTCTAGTACCAAAAAAAAAAAAAAAAAAAGAGTGCTTTGGGTTCTAGGGAAAGATCAGAATGATACTGAGGATAGTCCCTTAAATGAGTTAATCCCCTCTGTGAATGACATAATGCATAATGAACCTATAGCACTTGCATGGTTAAATGTTATACCAAATAATATATGTTATACCCTACACCTGGGTAGAGGGCTTACCTAGGTTTGATCCTCAGCACCACACCCCCCCCACACACAAATAAATAAGCAAACAAACAAAAGTAATATACTAAACATTTCTGGGGATAAACCCTTCTAACAAAGTAAAAATATCAATAACCTAACCCCTAGAAACTACAGTGTAGTAGTTGTAATGTGTAGAAGAGAATACATTGTTGAAAAGCCCCAGGGAGGTACATATGCTTGAGGCCTAATTATTCCCCAGTTTCAACCAAAGTACAATCAAGGTTTTCTCTTCCTCTTCCTCTTCTTCTTTCCTCCTCCTCCCCCTCTCCCACCTCCTCCTCCTTCTTCTTTTTCTTCTTTTCTTTTTTGTTTTCTAAGGTGCTGTTTGTGGCCCAGAGAAGGCCCTTAGGAATTACTCCACCAGGAGTAGTAGGAGATTGTTTGCAGGAAATCTCATCAGCAAAACAGAAACATTCAACCTTAGAATTTTCTGACTCAAAAGGGCTTTGGGTTTTCCTGTTTGTGGGAACCAGAGCCTGTGGGCAATCTATAAAAAATCTTCTATGTTTGTGAGCCAGTTCCTGGACTTAAGCAGCTGGCAGAGTAAATGGTGTGGAGGTGAGGGGAAGAAATAAAGCCCTCACTAGCTGTTTGTGTAATTGATAGTAAATTCTGAGTTAAGAGAAAAAAGGTCACTCTATTAATAAGCCCCAAGAAGCCTCCCTGGGGGAGGGATGATGCTGTCAGTTGCTTGTTCCTGTTTAGAGTTCTGCCCAGGATGTATGCTCAGGATGAGCACACAACCCAGGTTTCCTGGGACAGTACTATTGATGTCTCCTATCCAGGCACAATTATCAACAGTCAATATCCAATTTCACTCTCCAAGGTATCATAGTTTGAATTTTAAATTATAGGGTCCCTCTATGAAAGAATGACTGTGTTTCTAGCAGGGATTTTGCTGCTTTACCTGTAAATTAGGTCATCAACCTTTCAAAATCCACCACTGCCCTGTGTTACACAATGTACAAATTCCTGCAGGTCACCATGTAGGCAGAGCATGAAAGAAGAAGCAAAATATCATGGTGAAGGCACAGAATGGAGTCAGACTATCTGGGTTTACAGTTCAAAACCTTCATACATAACAGCAGTGAGACTTGGGACTAGTTATTTAACATCTCCCATTTGAAACAAGCATGAGAATGAAATTAATTGCTAAAAAGGATGAATGAGTTAGCATTTGTAAAGTGCTTAGAACAGTGCCTGGCACAGGGTAATAATTTTTATTTTTACTTGGCAAATATTTTTATTTGCCAAGTAAAAATAAATACTCAGTTTTGTCTAAGGGGTAAGTAAATTTATACAAAGTAATGGTGGTGCAGGACAGGAAAGTCCTTTTGAAAACTTTTTAGATGTCCTCTCTACTTAGGTACCCCTCACTGACATAAAAACCCCATGCCTGATCCTGGGTGAAGCCAGCTGGGGACAGGGCTCCAGAGGGTGGAAATGGAATACTCACTGCCAAAAGGCCTCCCTTATTACCAGGTGGTTTATGATCAACTACATAACAAATTTATACATTGAAACAGACTCAAATAGAACAAGGAAACAAAGATAAATATCCCAGGTTGTAGCCAGCAGTCAGAAAGATGCCTGCAGCCAATAAATACCTTTCTCAATTGTTTTAAAACACTCAACATGAAGAGAACCCTTTGCTCCACACACACTCCACAACTGCACATAAATGTGCATTCAGGACTGATTCAGGACTTCAGAAGCATCAAAAGTATGTCAATAAAACACATTCAGAGCAACCAATTTAAGAAGAAAAATCGCAGATATAAATCTCACTTAAAATTCCATGTAATAAATTATAAATAAATCTCCTTAATTCCTCAACCATACATTAGTTACCCAGGATAATCTTTGTGTGCAAATAAACTACCCCACAACATCCCACAGACACAAAAAATACCAAACATCCAGATATACAACTCTATGAAAATATCCTCTTAGTCATTTAGGTTTTAGTCTTATGTCACAGTTCTGCTTTTAAGGTTGTTTCAACCTTTCAGAAAGATTATTATTCCTTATTAAGATGATAAATTCCTATGCAACGAAATAGCTGTTTTGGAAAGAACCAAGTCTCCAAGGCCCTTTAGGATACACACAGACACAAACCCACACAGAAAAAAGGCCTGGGAGACATGGGTGGCACAAATGCAGAGGAAAGGCAAGCCTAGATAATTATATTAAGCACCGATTAAAAATAAAAAGGATTGCAAATGTGGACACCCATGCATTAAGGTACACACACGTTTGTTTTTGTGTAAACAGCGGGTCTCTGATTCATTTAGTTGTTCCCTATGTTGAGTCGCCAAGGAGATGTGATTCCTAAGGTTTTAAAATTCTGAACAAATGGAAAGATTGAACAAGGAGGCACTCCACAAAAACATTAAATACTAAGCGAGGGAGATATTTAGAACAAAAACAGGAAGTCTTTGCTATGGCGGAGCCTGGAGCAAGAAAAAACTTTTCCATCAGCCTTCCTTTCCAGAGAACTAAGACTTTCCCTCCAACATTTTTCTAACAATTACTTTTTAACACAAGGAAAAAAAGAAATCATTTCCAACTATTAAGGGAGAATTTTACAACTGTCTAAAATAGGACGTAAAAAAAGAAAGTACGTTGATCATTTTCCATTTATATTTAACTTCATTAAAGTAACACAAATTTATTTCAAAATAAAACAGGCTCAGTAGGGAGACCTAATTCAGATCCTACACACTGGAATTCCACCATCGCCCACTTTAAAGAACCCACTTTAGCTAGAAGTGGGTGGCCCCGGTCACGAGATGCAACTTTTCAGGCAGAAGGAGCCGTGGTACCCACGAGGGTTGTGGTCACCAGGTGCTGCTTCTACCCTCGAGCAGTTCAACAAGTTCGCTCACCCACCACCCGAGGTCTCCGTGTAATTTTCATCTCGCACCTGAAGACGTTGCGCTTCACTTTTAAAAGCACCGATGTTTCTTCCTGCTGCTCATCTCGGCTGTTTCTCTGGCATTCCCGTGACATTTCTATTTCCCCTCCGCCTACTAGCAACTCGCGCCCTTCTCCCGCCGCGGCTGTCCCACTGCAACCGCGAACCACTCGGCGTCCCGGACTCTCCGCGCCTGCGCTGCTCGCAGGGACCCCCCCCCCCACACACACACACACTCCCACCGATCTCCGGCCCTCCTAGAAGGGAGAGTGGGCGGACTAGGCACAAAGGTCACTCCCGACTGCTGCAAACGGGGGCAAGAAGCAGAGGAAATAAGCTTTCCGCAAGGGGGTTGGGGATATGGGACGAAGATAGGAGAGGAAGGACAGGGAGGAGCAGGGTAAAGGCCAAGAGAGCTTCCCTGTCACCAGGGTCCCTACACCTTCCAACACCCGGACATATGCAGGTCCATGGGGCTGTAGTTCTCAGCCGCTCGACAATTCGACTCCCCCAGGAAGTCTCCTGGGGTAGAGAAGCCTCAGAACTGCGTCCCCCTCTGCCCAGCATTGTAGGCGCCACACCAGCGCATCGCGAGGCTCCGGGAGCGGCTCGGCCCCTACCTCCACCAGCAGCCCCAACAGCAGCGCCGCCACCCTCCCGGACAAGCGGCTCATGGCTCCTCCTCGTCTTCTCCGGGAGCGCCCGGCTGCTGGCTCGCAGGCGGGTCAGGGGCAAGCCCCCAGCGCGGTAGGCAGATGGTCTGACTCCAGCCCTGAGCCCGCGCGCGCTGGCTGGGCCCACGACAGGCTAGCCCCGAGGCGGAACGCGCCGCGCAGCTCTTGCAGTGCTCCGCCCCCGGCCAACGCGCGCTCCCGACCTGCCCGCGCGGCGCGCGTCCGCGGGTACCGGGAATCTGAGGCAGATTGGGGCGCGGCTGCCGGTGAGGGTTCAGCGACGCTGAAGTGCATGAGCTAGGGGTGGGATGAGGGGCCTCACGGACCAATGAGTGTGAGAAGAGCTGCCAGATGTCTTCTCTTTCGAGGGACACCGCATGGTATCATCGCCTAATAGACTGGAAATGTTTTTTAAAAGTGGCAGTCTCCGCGAGTGGAGGAGGGGCGGAGGTGGCTATAGAGGAACACATTCTCACCTCCTGGCTTCCTTTTCCTTTTCTAGCGGCCTCCCTCCCGCTCAACCTCGCGCACGCCAGTTTTCTACCTTCCCTCCCTCCTTTTCTTGCTGACAGCGGGGGCTGCGCACGGTGCCCAAGTGTGATGGGAAGGACAAAGGGCGAGTAAGGTTGACTATAGAATAAAGGCTCCTCACCTCTCACATGTTGATATTTTTCTGCCAGAATATCTTCCTGCCCTGACTCAGCCACCATTGACCCCACCTTGAAGTACCCCTCAAAGCCATTATATTTTCTCACAGCACAACTCAGTTGCCACTTTATTTGTAAAGATATTCGACGAACATTTGTTGAAGTTCGTAAAATGGATTTGTAAAATATATAGAAGTGGACAAGAAAAAACACTCCTATAGTCTAGAGAGAGAAACACTTAACTATCAGGGTGCTGAGTGCAGATTACAGGATAATAGAGGAGCATAAAAGTCAGGAACCACCCATAAGTAGAGATGGAGGAGGAGAATTCATAAAAATAAATGTTTCCTTAGGCAAGTCCCATTTACCTCACTTTTCCAGTCTTAAGTACCTGCAGTTATTTGATGAGTATAGAACATACCCCAGATGGTACCCATTAGAACTTGCAGGGGAGGCAGAGAAGATGCTGTAGCATTCATGCTAGGGAACCATCCCACAAGGCTGCCAAGGGTCAATGTATTGTAGTGACTTGGCCTTATTTACAATTCTTTTTAGGGCAGAAGTAGGACTGAGGATGTATCTCAGTAGTAGAGCACAGTCTCGGCATGCACAAACCTCTGGTTCAGATCCCCAGCACCACATTAAAAATAATAATAAGGTCAGAAGTTTATTTGCAGAAAATAGCCAAGTGTGTTGTATGAAAGAGACCCAAGTATTACCACCTACCCCATGGTGATGCAGATGATCAATATCCTGTAAAAATTCAATGAGCCCTGCTGGGGTTAGAACTTTAATTTTCTAATTTCTCATTCTCAGTCCAAGAATTTCCTTCCCCCCACTTTTAATTGGCTGTATATAAACTGGCTATATATTAAGGTGAGGGGGGATCATGTGCTTTCTCCTTTGAAGGAGTTTGTCATCCTACTGGTGTAACAGTGATTCACATTATGCTTTGAATATAGCCCTTGCTGCTCTGCCGCAGCAACTTATTTTTAAAATGGACATGTTTCTTTGTCTTCCTCTCTCCTTGCTCCTCCTGACACCCTCCCCCCTCAATCTTGGGAGAAAGAGGATTACCTTTGTTCCCCAGTTTAGGCAGATTAATCTGTCCTTGAGTACATACCCACCATAAGAATGAAGTAATCAAGACTTTGGGGATGGTATCAGAAGATCTCAGAAATGACTATTACAACTCCAACAGAAAACATGTGGAATGTAGCCTTTGAATCACCTCCTTAAAAGTTCATTGTTCCTACTGAAGGGGAGAATCAGTCTCTAGGACAGGAGTACCCTGTGTTTCTCCTTTACTAGCAAAGCAATAATTTTCTTCTTTTTTTTTCCCCTCAAAGCTGGCCATGTGCTCATTATTGGATTGGCACTGGGAATAAGGCGTAACCTTTCAGCAACACTGGTTCCTTCATTAATGTGTTAATATGAAACTTTGACCTGTGTTCACCATATGTTTTTATGCATGTTATGTTTCTATTCCCCTTCCTACATCTGTATGTTAGTCAATTTTTCCTCACTGTGACCAAAATGCCTCACAAGAACAACTTTGAGAAGCAAAGATTTATTTGGGCTCATGATTTCAGAGGTCTCAGTCTGTGATTGGACAGCTTCACTGATTTATCCTGAGGTGAGCAGAATATTGTGGTGGCAGGGCATGGAGGATGAAAGCTGCTCAGCCCAAGAAATCCCAGAAGTAGAGAGGGGGCAGGAGAAAGAGAAAGGCCTGAAAGAAGAGAAACTTTTCCAGGGCATGACCCCCAATGACCTACTTCCTTGAACTAGGTGCCACCTCCCTGTAATCCATTGAGCATCAGTGGATTCATCCCCAAATGAGGTCAGAGTCCTTGTAATCCAATCACTTCCCCCGAAGCCCCACCTCTGAACACATAGACTTTGGATGGTGGGGGTGGAGGAGGCAGTATTCCAGATACAAACCAAGAACACTCTTTATCTCCACCTTGAGAAGATTGTTTTGGAGGATTCTACTTAATATAATTTGAATAAAAATATAATTTGAATATAATGTAATTTGAGTGTAAATTTAGAATGCTGACTATGCTTTTTCCCCATTCTGATACCCTTCCTATGTGTTTTTTGTTTAGTCCTGAAGGACTTGATGATTGCTTGGTATTGTAGGAGAGTGGAGTGTGAGAGTAAGAGGCAAGCTAGGCTGTTTCCTTGTACACAAATTATAAGAGCATCAAGTATCACTGAAAAAGTAACAAGACAAGAGAACAACTTTCAGAGAAAGAAATTCTCTGATCCGTTGTTTGGAGAATGACTGGACACACCCCAGGTAAGCAGAGCTGCCTCTAGTGAGTCAGGACCCAGAAGCTGAGGTATTTGTGTTACCAAAGGAAGCAAATAACAGACTGGACTTGACCAGCAGCTGCCCTGCAAAACTCTCTGGGGTCTACATGAATGATGAATAGGTATTTAATTTTAAATATCAAAGATTTATCTACATCTATTTTGATCAGAACACTAGTCTAGATATTGATATACTAGTGAACAAAATAGATAAAGCAGTGGGAAAAATTGGCAAAGTGACTGCCCTAATGTAGACATCAATCTAGAGAGGGATGACACATAATAGAATAAGTAAATAAAAGTGTATGTCAGATGGAAGTAAGTACCAGGAAGAAAAATAAATGGAATAAAGTATTTGGGAATTAGGGCTGAGTGCTAGCTAAACATAGGAGTGTCAACCAGACCCCTGTGGCAAGTTGCTAGGAACAGAGACTTATACATAGGAAAGGAGACCTAACAAGACTATCAATCAAAGACTCTGAGATAGGGGAAACTGGTAAGCTTTCCAGATAGGATCAGAGGGCCTGGAGACCTGTGTTCTCATAAAGAGTGGGATCTGAATTCAAAGATAAAGTGGGGCCAGACACGATGGCACATGCCTGTAATCCTAGTGGCTTGGGAGGCCGAGGCAGGAGGATTGTGAGGAGGTGCTAAGCAACTCCGTGAGGCCCTGTCTTTAAATAAAATACAAAATAGGGCTGGGGGATGAGGCTCAGTTGTCGAGTGCCCCTTAGTTCAATCCCAGGTACCCACTCCCTGCCCTCAAAAAAGATAAAGTGGGGACCCATATCTGTAGTCCATTATAAGGACTTTGGATTTAGTTCCAAGAGAAATGGAACATAATTTGAGGGTTTTGAACTGAAAAATAACATGAGCTGGCTTAAGCTTTAAAAGGATCATTCTGTGTACTATGTAGAAGGGTTGGGAAAGATTGAGTGAAGGGTAGAGACTGGAAGAGCAGTGGCGAGATTGATATGCTTAATGTTAGGTCATCTTCACACCCTCTGGTCTTTGCCTTCAGCATTCTGTATCCTTGTGGTTTAAGTGATTATCTCTCCATCTAAACTCTGGACAAGAAATGAAAGGACTTATAGTAGATATTGGGAGAAGAGATTAGATTCTATCCATACTGTATCTGAAAACTGACACGTGGCTGTTTTATTTAAAAAAAAAAAAAAAGAGCTAAAAAATGTTCAGTGAGATGTCCAGTACAGTATACCTGCAGGATATTGTCCCAAAGTGTTATCAAGAATCAGATTTCAGGAACCCCATTCTAGGTGAACTGCAAGAAAAGCGTGATACATTTAGGTAACTAAAGTTACAAACTTAGAAGATACCTTACTAATAAATATGTATAATGCTGCCTGAACAGGATTGGTGAGGGTCATCTTAAATGCCCTCCAAAAGTCGTGTAGTGGGGGATAAGGACAGAGAGAACCATTCGGCATTATTTCTAATTTCAACACATGTAGAAGGTGCCTTCTCAGAGGTCTTCTTATCTGACTGAAAGCAGTGTTTTCTGGCAAATGAGTATGCCATACATTTTCGTTTCAGTCAAGTGTACCCAAGAAGAAACTCAAAATAAATTTATCATAAATCCCTTGTTGGGTGCATTTTCTCAGCAGTAAATAAGATGGACAGACCACATGGTCTGGCATAAATGTGCATTGTTAAAAACTTTTTAAGTCTTCCTTTTATTCTCCCAAGACACCATTTATTTGTCCTTTTTTTCTTTTAAGAGGAGGAAAAGTTTATTTTGGTTCATAATCAGAGGTCTCAGTCCATAGGTGGTTGACTCCACAGTTCCAGGCCCCAGGTGAGGCAGAGTACCATGGGGGAAAAGTGTAGTGGAGGGAAGCTTCTCCTCTCATGGCAGCCAGGATATTTGTCTTTCTTACAGAAACCTATTTGTTTTTTGAACAGAAGTCTTTTCCCCTCTCCCTTTCCAAAGTTTCTAACTTTGACCATTTAGTGAACTGGCTTATTCTTTTATTAGTTGTCCCTTACATATAAATAAACCTTTTTTTTCTTTTAATCTGTCATTTATTAGTTTAACTTGCAAGCCCCGGATTTTGAACATATGAGGTTTTATGGTTTGGATCAGAAATGTCTCCCTAGGCTTGGTCCCCAGTGCAGCAATGTTCAGAGGTGGGGTTTTGGGGAAGTGATTGGATCATGAGGGCTCTGATCTCATCAATGGACTAATCCATTGATAGGTGCATAATTGAATGGACTTTTGGATGCTAGTGGAAACTGTAGGAGATAGCACCTAAGTGGAGGAAGTAGGTTACTAGATGTATGCTCCAGGAAAGTATATTATGTCCTCTAGCCCCTTTCTAGCTCACTCTCTCTTCACTTCCTGGGTGGCTGTGAGGTGAGCAGCATCTTCCACCACAAGCCCTCACTACTGCTGCCAAGATATTCTGACTTGCCTCGGGCCCAAAGGCCTAGCTAACCTTAGACTGAAACCTCTGAAACTGTGAGCCACAATAAATCTTTCCTCCTTTAAGTTGATTTTCTCAAGGATTTTGTCACAGCAATGGAAAACTGACTAACACAAAAAGGTAGAGGAAAATATTTTATTTCCTGACAAGGCTGATAAAAGGGAATTGGTGAATGAAAAAAAAAAAAAATGACAAGATTGGGTAAGGCACAAAAGTTTGGAGATCTTGATTCAGTAAATGATGGTTTTAAGCTTTTAATAATCAAGAATGATGATGATAGTTTGGATGCTCCATAGATTGGCTTTGTAAAGGTAGCCCTACTAAGGTCTTTTAATTTTTTTCTTTCACTAGAAAGAAAAAGAATATAAAAAATAAGAAAAAATATAAAAACTAAGAAAAAAATTTCCCTCCTTCCTTCCTCCCCCGCCCCCCTCCCTCCTTTCCTTTCTTGTACCAGGGATTGAATCCAGGGCCACTTGCTGGTTTGGATAATTCAAAGAGCTCTATGTTATAGGTTTGGTCACCAACCTGTTGTACTAGTGGAAGATGGCAGAAATTTAAAAGATGAGGCCTAGTTGGAGGAAGTTAGATCATTGGAGGTGTGCCCTTGCGAGGGATATTGGGATCCCGCTGCCTTCCTCTTTCTCTTTGATTCCTGACCATCATGATGTGAGTAGTTTTCTACACTATCGTCATTTCACAATGCCATGCTTTATCCTCATCACAGGTCTCAAAGTGACAGGGACAACTGACCAGGAGCTGAAACCTCAGAAACAACAAGGCAAAGAATTTCCTCTCTTTAAGTTAATTTATCTCAGATATTCGATATGGTGATAGAAAACTGACTAACGTGTGTCTTTTTCTATTATATTATTTTTTATTAAAATAACATAATTTATTAAATATTACTGACAAGCAAGAAAATTTTCAATATTAGGTCACATGCTGTGCTACCAGTACCCTTAGAAGATGATAGAGAATTTAATCATTCAGAAACTGGACATAGATATCATGGTACATTTTTCACAGATTAGGCATTACCACTCAGAGAAAAAAATAATCTTTAAAAACCTGTCAATTAGGGCTGGGGTGGTGGCTCAGTGGCATAGCACTCGCCTCGTATGCGTGAGGCACTGGGTTTGATCCTCAGCACCACATAATAAGAAGCAAATAAAGATATTGTGTCCATCTACAACTAAAAATTTTTTAAAAAAACAAAACCTGTCAATTAGTGGAAGTGGGACTAGACTGGGCTTGATCTGTCTCCAAAGTCTATTCATCCTCCTTACACCAATGAAAAAATTCCCTTTAGAGCAGTAACTAGGAAAGCATTTCCATATTAATGAAGTTCTCAGGAGTTCACTGTAATACTGATGGGTTTTCTTTTTTTTCTTCTTTTTTTAATCTTTGTTTATCAATTTATTTTTCTGTGGTGCTAAGGATCGAACCCAGTGCCTCACACATGCAAGGCAAGCGCAATCTGCCACTGAGCTATGGCCTCAGCCCCCTGATGGGTTTTCAATAAGAAAAACCAAGTAACTAGATTTGTTAATTACTCAGTGTGTTTCATTAGTTGGCCATGATTTTAAATTTCCTCTATCCAACTAACTAGAAAGAAGAATTAAGACCATACTTTTCACTGGCTTTGTGTTTTTCTAGGAACGTTTCTCCAAAGCTCCTCTTGAGTAAACACTAGACCCACGGTGCTCATTAGGACTTTTGCTGTGCTTCATGAATGAATATCCTTGAATTCATGTTTGATTCTAAGGGCCTCAGATATGCATTCTAATGATGAAAGGAGCTGGTATCTCTGCACCAGGAAAGATCATCTCAGCTTCTAGTGAGTGCTCCCTGACTGCATTTTACTGAGGTGTCAAAGCTGCAGACTCTTGCTTCTATAACCAGCTGCAGTAGAGTCTAATCAGATGAGATTAGACTCTACTGAAATAAGATCTTTCAAAGGACAAAATACATAGCTGGTTAGTGGGTTCTTCTCTTTAATAACTTAGATCTAACACACTATAACCATATTTGTATTTTGTAATAAAAAAATTAAAAACAACCTCAAAACTATGTTGTGATCACTTTGAGGGCATGCATACATCAGATTTGGTTTTGTTGCTTAAAATGTGGCACAATGTTAGGAAACATAAAAAAGTTACAAAATAAAGTGAACAACAACAACAAAAACCACTGCCACCACCAACAATAAACAGAGATAGATGGCTTATGCTATTTTTAGTTTGTGTGTTCTTCATTCAGCAGCAACCTGGAGTGCAGACACTGACACCTGGGACCATAAACATGAGGTGTCTCACTTTAGGAAAGATGAAAGCAGCAAGACTGCAGAAGCCTGGATCCCTGGTCATTTTGTGGATGAAGAACTGCTTTCTGGTCCTTTGTTACATTCATGTGACTTGTAATTTAATTGAGAAACACTCATCTTATTTAAACCACACTGGCATTTAGGTCTCCATTTCTTGAAGCCAAGCCTATCCTTACATCAATTTAAGAAATTAAACTCTTGGACTAAAAAGCAGAGATTTGCTGAGTGTGATAGCTCATAGTCCTAGCTATTCCAGAAGCTGATGAAGAAGGATCACTTGAACCCTGGAGTTCAAGGCCAATTGTGAATTATTACCACAAAACCGAAGCTCTATCTGCAAACCTGTTTGAGTTTCTGTTGTTAGGTTTACATATGTTTATAATTGTTATGTATTCTGATAGGTGATCCCTTCTATAATTATTTCTGTTTTGTCTCTAGCAAAATTTTTATCTTCAAATCTATATTATCTAGTATTAGTATAGCTATTCTAGCTCTCTTTTGGTATGACTTGCATGACATATTTTTTCCTGTTCTTTTACTTTTGACTATTTTTTGTCCTTGAATCTAAAGCCTTTTAGACATCATATAATTGAATACAATTATTAAAACATTGTACAAATCTCCGCTTTTTTTTTTTTTTTTTTGGCACAGGGAATTGAACTCAGGGATAATCGACCACTGAGCCACATCCCCAGCCCTATTTTGGGTTTTATTTAGAGACAGGGTCTCACTTAGCACCTCGCCATTGCTGAGGCTGGCTTTGAACTCGAGATTCCCCTGTCTCAGCCTCCCAAAGTGCTGGGCATGGTCCACTGTGCCTTCTTTTTGTTTTTTGTTTTTTGTTTTGATAGTGTGTCTTGCTGTGTTACCTAGGCTGGCCTGGAACTCTTGTGCTCAAGTGATCCACCTGCCTCAGCTTCTGTAGTGGCTGGAATTATAGGCTACCACACCCAGAAAATCTCTGCCTTTTAGTCAGAGAATTTGATTCCTTCCCATTTAAGGTGATTACTGACATGGCAGAATTTACATTAGATATTTTGCTATTTGTTTCTTACATGTCATTCTTTTGTTTGTTTCTCTATTCCATTACTGCCTTCTTTTTTGTTACATAGATATTTTCCAATTTACCATCTTAATTTCCTTGTTTTTCTTACAATATAATTTTAGGTTATTTTCTTAGTACTTTCCCTTCAGATTAAAATTACCATATTCATGCATTTTTAAAAAAACTAGTTTGTATTAATACCAACTGAATTCAATAGTGTACAAAATTTTGACCATCTGTATCTCTGCTATCACTTCTTTTGTGTCTGTGCTATACATAAGTGTATATATATATTTAAGACTGTAGATGCAGCTTACTGGTAGGATACTTGCCTCGCACACAGGAAGCCCTGGGTTTGATCACCAGCACTGCAAAAAAGTTCACATATTTAAATACTGTTTGTGTATCAACACAGATTTATAATCACTACTTTATGCAGTTGTCTTTTAAATCAGGTAGGCAAAAAAGTTAAGAGTATACATGTATACTGTTATTCTTACATAATAGTTCCCTTTACTTATGCTTTTAATTTTTATCATGTGTTTTTTTCATTTCAGCATGAAAGACCCCCTTAAGTATTTCTTGTAGGAAAGATCTAGTGTTACATTCTCTTGGATTTGCTTGGTGTTTCTGATATTTTAGAGAGGTAGTTTGGCTACATAGAGTTTTGTTCTTTCAGTACTTTGAATAGCTCACCCTACCGCCTCTATCCTCCATGGTTTCTGATAAAACAAACAAACAAACAAAACCCCAAATCAAGTTGCTACTCTATCAAGAATCCTTTTTGCATATATGACTCCTTCCCTGTTCCTACCAAGATTTTCTCTTTATCTTTGGAATTTGATAGTTTGATTATGACATATTTAGGTATGGAGTTTATGCTACTCAGAGTTCATAGAATTTCTTGGGAATATGGATTTCCCAATATGGATTTTCAATTGCATTTCAGAAATTTTATGCCATTATTTCTCCAAATACTTTTTCTATTCCACTTTTCTTTCTCCTCTCCTCCTGAAACTCCTGCTATGGTTGTGTTGGTATGCTCAAGGGTGCTCCAGAGGTTTCTGAGTCTTTGTTCATATCTTTATTTTTTCCCCTTTCTGACCTCAGAATGAATAATTCCAATTAACCTATTTTGAAATTCACTGATCTTGTTTTCTGATTGTTCAAATTCTCTGTTAAATCTGTCTAGTGAATTTTTCATTTCACTTATTGTAGTTTTCAATGCCAGAATTTCTATTTGGATACCCTTTATAATTTCTATCTTTTTATTGATATTCTCTACTTAATGAGATATTGTTCTTTTGATTTTCTTTAGTGATTAGTTTTCTTTAATTATTTAAATATGTTAAAAATAACTATTTTAAAGTCTTTATCTCAAAAGTCCAATATCTAGCATCTCAAGGACATTTTCTATTAATTGAATTTTCTCCTCTATATAGGTGATATTTTTCTCTTTCTTTGCTTGTCTCATAATTTTTTGCTGAAAACCAGACATTTTTAATAACATAGTGTAGTGACTTTGGAAATCAGCTGTTATCCTCTTTCCACCAAAGTTTTGTTATTGGTGCTTATTATGCTTGTTTATAGAATTGCTTTTTGCTATTCCTTCTGTTAAGTCTATATTTTTCTTCATATATAGCTGCTGCAGTCTGCTCAGTTAGATTAGTGACCAGCTAATCATTGGGCAGAGATTTCCTTAAACTCCTGAAACTAATCAGCGTCCTATTCTTTGTCAGAGGACTGTATGTTCTATGTGGTCATTGGGGTGTGCTTTCAATACTCAGCTAGGCAGTTTATAAATCTGTTTTAGACTTCACTTCCTGGTTGTGTAGACCCTTAAGGTTAGCTAGAGGTGAACAGTTAGAACCTGCTCAGGTTTTCCTGAACATGTAAACAGCCCTGGGTATGCACATAGCTGTATGTATGTATGTATGTGGTCTTCTATATTCCCAGGAAAACATCTGTAAAATTATCTCTCAGATAGATTAAACTCTACCAAAGAAAAATGTAGTTACCTTTACTTGTGCTTTTATTTATTCCTGTGGATTTGAATTATTGTCCACTGTTCTTTCCCTTTAGCCTAAAGGAGTTCTTTTAGTATTTCTTGTAAAGTGGATCTGACAGTGAATTCTCTTCCTGATTCAAAATCTCACACTTATGACATCAGGATGTTGACCCTTATTTTTGCCTTTACTTTCAAAACCATATTTTTGAAATAAAATTTCAGAGCTAGATACCTGGAAAATATGAAGTTCATAAAAAAATTTCTGTTTGTACTAAGGATTGAACCCAAGGGAGCTCTACCACTGAACTACATTCCCAGCCTTTTAAAAAAAAGTTTCTAAAAATTTGAGACAAGATCTCACTAAGTTCTCCAGGCTGCCCTTGAACTTGCTATCCTCTGGCCTCAGCGTTCCAAGGATTACAGGCACACACCACCATATGTAGAAAATTTCAATTTTTATTTAACCTTTTAACTCAAAATAACAAAAAATAAAATAGGTTGGATATGTGACTCAGTGGTTAAGTACCCCAGGGTTCAATTCCATATATATATATATATATATATATATATATATATATATATATATATATATATATACATATACACACATATGTTTGAGAAAAGTATGCAAATAAATAAAGCTCTGCAAATGTGATTGATAGTATTTTTGGTATACTTTGTGTATTAATATCACAATAGTTAACATAGAAATCTTGAGCACACAAAATTCTGTATAATTTGCAAATGTTCCAGTAGTGCATATTGTTATATGAACATATAATTGTCCAAGTTTGATATGGAGAATAACTTCTGCTTTGCAAAAAAAAAATGTAGTTCATAAGATAGATTTTAGCTCTGTTTTACTTGGAGGGCTAGGGAAGAGATGAAAGCTAGCATATAAAAAATTAATTCCCTGGGATTACTGTGGCCAATACCTGATCCAAGGCTCATATTCACAATGTGGGAAATAACTAGTATTTGACTAGTATTTGACATTGAAACTCAGTGCAATGGAGTCTGCAATGGACTGAGGTGGAGGTTTGGGTTTTTCTCCTGGTTCTTCCACTAATTAACTATCAGATGTTTGTACATTTTCATGCTCTCCTGGACTCAGTTCATGAATAGAAAAGAGGACAATGAGCCAAAGAATTGCCCATCAATCTTATTCGGCACCTTTTCCTTAAAAATATGTTGTAGTACCACCATTTTATTGACCTGAAATTCTATTCATAAATTATATGACCTCCAAAACATAAGTTCAAACTATATAAAACAACATGACAGTCTAATTACAATATAAAGGAGAAACTCTATAGAAATTATTTATAATGAAATAAGTATTTTATATAAAATACTTAATATTGGTTGATGCAATGAAATTGTTTAATGTTCACATGTGTACAAAGAATCATAAACAGGAAGACCACAAATGAAGTTTGAATGAAGAGTGCTGTTTTGGCTTATCACAAATGACATTGCTGATGATGATATGAAATGATGAAAAACTTTTAACGCATTTATAAAAAAAATATGCTTAACCTTCTCTTACAGATACACAGTGGTTGAAATCCTAGAAAATTCAATATATAACATATGATACAAAGACTATTTTGTATTCACACATTATGTGGTTACAGATGCAGATAATTATAAAAAGGTTTTTCACCCCAGGAAAGTCTAGAAAATTTTCCTAAAGTAATAGCAAAAACTTCTTTATTACATGGAACTATTGGATCCAACCCCCTTAGATGGTCCTCAATGATCCTCACCTCCTGATATTCCCACCCTTACAAAGTATCCTCTCACATTTATTAGTGGAAGCTATGGTGTATAATTTCTAAGCTCAATCTTAAAAGACATTGCCATTCTCTCTTTCTTCTCTTGAATCACTCACTCTAGGAGAAGCCAGCTATCAGATGGAGATGACACTCAAGAAGCTCCATGGAAAGGTTTTGCAAGATGAGGAACTGTTGCTTGTCAACAGCCAGTAACAACTTGCCAACCATGTGAATGAGTTTTTGGATGCTGATATTCTGTTCCCAGTCAAGTCTTCTTTTAGGTAGAGCCAACATGAGTATATGTCGACAGTTCCTAAGTCAGAACCACTCACTTAAGCTGATCCCACATTCCTGGTCCATAGAAACTGTACGAAAATCAGTTTTTATTATCTTTTAAGTCATTAAGTTTTAAAGTAATGTTATGCAGCAGTAGATAAGTAATACAGATGCTGTCCCTCAATACGGTGGAATATCTAGCATCGTGATCCTCACTTATTCAATGACAGATATGTTCCTATGAATTTCCAGAATGCTTCTGAAGGAACATTAAGATCTAGATTGAGATCCACAGGACCAGATCTTCTCTGAAATCTCTTCTGTACCATTAATCATCTTTCTCTTAAATCATTTTGCTTACCATTCTTCAGCTCAGCAAGCCCAGCGGTCTTCTACACAATGAACTTTACTATTTTTTTCCTGAAAAACTTTTACCACTAATCTTTGCATGATTGTGTTCTCTCAGCAGTTGGGGTCTCAGTTCAAATATAACTTATCTACCATCTCTGAGAAGCCTTGCTTTTCCACCTAATTCAATGTTGCCCACCATCAATTCCAGATCCCTGTATTATTCTACGGTTTTATTTTCTTCATAGGATTTCCTTTTGTCTGAGATTCTCTTATATTCTTATTTATATATTTGTTTGTTTATTGACAACAACAAGGCAACACAAGGACCAAGACCCGGTCAGTCTTGCTCATCACTGTGTCCCCAGTACCCAAAACAGTTCTAGGAACATAACACATTGTTTTTGTGGAAGAACACAGAGTAAACCCCACTAGCATTATTTCCCTTTGTATTTGAAAAGAACAAGTTAGTATCCAAGCAACACCACAAAAACAGTACAGGCCATGGTCATGTAGAATATACATTTTTATGGATATTAAAGGTATTTATTTGAATTGAGTATTCATTACCTGATAGGCATTAGGCTAAGTGTCTCAAATGTGTAGAAAGGTAGAAAATTAATTTACCTAACACTCTGTGTAAAGAAAATATTTTTTTTTACTTCTTTATAACTGATCTTCTGGTTCCTACTCACTGGAATTTGCAGTGAAGAGTACAAGCTTAGATTTAGACTATTGTAATCTTAGCTTGATTTATTAATTTTACCTATCCCTTTATGTAAATTAGTCTCTTATGTAAATTAGAGAGAGACTAATTTATCATATTTAATTATCTGGATAATCCAGATAAATGTCCATCCAATGTTATTTCTATATATGATGGTATCCAGAAATATGTTGGAGGTGCATTTTTCTATTGCTGTATTAAAAATGGCACTAAAATTAAATGACTTGAAATAACACACATTTATTATAGTTTCTGTGAGTAAGCAATGAAGAGTGATGATTAGCTCTCATTCTGACCTGTCTCTCCCACTATAATTCCTTATTCTAAAAAAATGGGATTTCCTTTCTTCTTCCACGTCATTTTCTCCTACCATAGAGCAAAAAGCTTCCTGGTATGTCGCTTTGATAAGGGGCGGGAGGAGGCCACATGGCTTCTCGACGAGTTGGAGTCCAAGAGAGATGGAGAAGGGGTCCCCGGGCTAGATGAAAAGGGGCCTTTCTGGACGGTGGCGATCCTCAGAGCCAATTTCCCCAGGCTCCGGGATGTAGGTAACGATTTGCTTCGCCCCAGCTAGACGCAAAAATACCCGGGACAAAAGAGGATACAGCCAGGGCGAGGAGAAGCAAAAAACACCAGTTTATTCTAGAAACTATAGAAGTTTAAATGCACTCTTGGACCAATCAGATCCAAAGGTCACAAACAAAGGGGTGCTCTTTGGCAAGAGCACAGTCTATTAACATAGAATGGGGAAGGATGTAAGGGAGGGGTGGGAAGGTATGGAGATGCTCCTACACTGGTGAGCCATCATAATGTAAGGGGGATCCTTGCTTCATTACAGAAAATAACTAGACATTTCCTGACATCACTCTTTTTATCTATGAGTTCTGATTCTTGCCCAAGATGCTTCATAAGGTTGCACACAAACTGTTGGTCAGAGTTACAATTGCTTGAAGGTTTAGGGGGAGTGGAGAATCGATCCCAAAAATGATTTACTCATATGGCTGTTGACTGAAAGCCTCACTTTCAGGAAAGCTATTGGAAATAGGAATTAGTAACTTGCCACATGATTGTCATCAAGGAACAGATTTAGTGTCGTCACAATGTGTCAACTGAATTCTTTCAGAATAAACGATTCAAGGAGAGAGTTGGGAGGAAGCTGTGTTTTCATAATCTAATCACATTATTTCTTTTGCCATATTCTAGTGTTTAGAAGTGGGTTCCTAAGTCTAACTTAATTCCCTTAAGTAAAGGGAATTAATCTCCATTTGGAAGAGAGCTTTGGAAATCACTTGTGGACATATTTTGAAACCATACAGGAGGAGGGTAGCCAATCTCCAGGATGGATCCCAGTGGTTCTCATTACCTATTGTTAATACTTTTGTATAGTCCTCAGCATATTAATTATTAATTAACTAAGTCCTTAATATATTAATTATTAATAATTATATATTAATTAAAGGTTTTAATACCTTTGTTATACGTTTTATAGTCCCTATAATACACAGAAAATAGAAATGATGTGTACAATTAGTATGATTTTGTTAACTAACACAGTGTGACTTGAAAGCATAGGTCATTAAAGACATTGTGATTTCTGCCTTGTCTTCATTGGGTCACTTTCTCTGTGGGAAGCTAGTTGCCAAGACATGAGGTCATTCAAGTTGCCCCATGAAACAATCCATGTAGCGAGGAACAGTGGCCTCCTACCAATAGACTTACTGGCCATGTGAGTGAGCCATCTTGGAATTGGATTCTCCAGCTCAGTCATGTCTTCAGATGATTATTGTTTGGGCAAGTATCTCAACTATGTTCTTAAAAGAAAGCGTGAGTCAAACTCAGGACTCAGCTAAGCCATTCCCAAATTGTTTCTTTCCCAGCTTATAGTGGTATTATTGACAATTAAAACTGTATATATTTAAGGTGGACAACTTGTTGACTTGATATACATTGTGAAATAATCATGACAAACAGGTAAACACATCAGTTACCTCACATAATTATTTCCTTTTTCTTTTCTTACCTACTTTCCTTCCTTCCTTCATCTCTCTTCCTCCCCTCCTCTCTGAAAATTTCCTATTTCCATGTAGATATTTTTAAAAATCCTAAAACGTAAACAAGAACCCTAGTGTCTGATGTCTTAGCTTTCATTCTGATCTGTCTTTTCCTGTACAATCCCTTATTCTAAAAAGATGGATTTCCTTTCTTCTTCCATGTCATTTCCTCCTTCTACCATAAAGCAAAAAGCCTCCTGGTGAGCCATCCTAACGTAAGGGGGATCTTTGCTTTGTTACAGAAAATAACTAGATACTTCTTGCCATCACTTTCTTTATCTGTGAGTTGTGAGAATCATTTGGGGCTAGTAAATTCCTAAAGTGGAAAATATACTGAAGTAACCCCAAATTTTGCCAAACACAGATAATCTATTTAATCTGTACAGTGGAATCTATTTAATGCTTACAGTGGAGATCATATAAGTAAGAAAACCATAGCTGAGAGAAGGTAAATGAGAGTCTGGCTTCTGGTTCAGAACTATTTATTTCCTCCTCAGTACAATATTTTAGGGAATCATTTACTGAATCTAGTACATTTCATAAAGGGCCTTAGCAAATTTATTTTGTAGAAATGCATATGTACAGATCTGAAGCTGAAAGTGGTAGCATCATCATACAGGGAAGGGCTTAGATGAACTGTGAATAAGGCTTTCCTTTCACAGGAAAGGAAACGTATCTCAATACATTTGAGATATGTTTGAGTTTGTTCTTAATGGTATGGGGATAGAAAGCAAAATAATTTTCTGTCTATGGGACTAGATGTACTTTCATGGATTAAACCGTACTGAAAACAAGGGAAAGTAGAACATATTTGCCCTAGGATATAGTGTTTTCAGAAAATAGTATTGAAAAACCAAATAAAATAGGTTATTTATTACAGCTGACAGCTTATTCATTATGACTCATTTCACGACCTTTGTTTTGCCTTGCCAAAAAGTCCTAGTCTATTAACACTTAACGTAAACTACACAGCTCACTATGAATGTTTTCCCTTGACTTTCCTAAGACTACTAAGGTGGTGTTTTCTCTTATGGCATTGTGTCTAGTAAAATTAGTTTTGCATGATCAACAGGTTTTTCTAGTTATATTTCTTAGAAGTCTGCAGATAAGAGATATTAACTGAATAAAAAGGGGAACAAAGCTTTTGTTTTCCTAGTCTGCCTCTTAACTCTGAGGGTCAAATTGAATTTTGTTTCTATAGAGAAAAACATGTGTTGGTGGATTCATAGTCCTCCTTCCCCATATATCTTTTCTCATATAAGGTCTCAGTGGTGAGGGAGGTACAAGATGGACTTACAGGGGAGAGTGAAGATGGAAGGAGTATAGGAGAAAAGTGGAGGAGATTGGGATTTAAACCCCACTCCCACATAGCACCTAGCATAGGAAAAGATCTTCTTTTGCACACTTGGCCCAGTGGGAATAAAGCCATCTGTTCCTGAGTAAAGAAAAACTTAGAAAATGAGCTTCATAACAGCTTCCATGGTGGAGACAGTTCCTACCCTAATTTCTGGGATTTGCTCCAAGGCAGGAGAAGGACTCTCACAGGACAAAACTGATCTTATTTCTCATAAACTATTTAAGAGGAAATACAGAACTTGTTTAAAGTTTCTTCCTGTTCCTAATAGAAAGTCCTTTCTCTATGTCAGAATGGGAAAATTCATTTAACTTCACTCATAATTTTTCTTGCCTTTGTCCTTCTAATTAGATTCTCTTTGTATAAGTCAATAATGACTATAACTTCTCTAGTCCTCAATTTCTTTAAAGACACTATGGATTAAGATTTTGGGAATGATTTTTCTGAGTGGTTCTGGTTTGCAGTCTCCCATGAAGTTGGATTCTAATAAATAAATGAAAAGGTGTTTAAGAGAATACAAGTAGTGCAGATGATTCAGAAGAGTGTTATTTTGGTGAATGGAAAATTTCAACACTCTTATCTGCAATCTGCTAACTCATGTACAAAAGTTGTCTCTAAGAATGCAAGCTGTGGAGGTGAATCAGAACAATGTTGTTTCAGTAAAGAGATACTCACTTTTTTTTTCTGTTCACATTTTTTATTGGTGCCTTATAGTTGCATGTAATGGTGGGATTTATTGTTAAATATTTGTACATGCACACAATATAAAAATATCAGTTGGCCAGTATCATTCCTCAGCAATATCATTTACCATTCTTAAGTCCATTTTGTAAATACAATAAAAAATATTTTAAAAAGATATCCCTGAGTGCTGCTTGTATGCATGATTCAACAGTTGTATGTCAGTGAATGGAGATGTTCACCACCCACAACTTCATCTAATTGCCCTCTGAGATACATGGATAGCCTTTTCATTTAATATATATGTATATTTTAGGGGAGGGGACTGAACTCAGGGGTACTCGACCACTGGGCCACATCCCCATCCTTATTTTGTATTTTATTTAGAGACAGGGTCTCACTGAGTTTCTTAGCACCTTGCCATTGCTGAGGCTGGCTTTGAACTTGTGATTCTCCTGTCTCAACCTCCTGAGCCGCTGGGATTATAGACATGTGCCACTGTGCCCAGCCTAAAAAACATTTTCATTGTATATATTTAGGGTGTACAATGTTTTGATATACATATATAGTAAATGATTGCTATAGTCAATCCAATTAACATATCCATTACTTAGTACAGTTACCATTTTTTGAGGTTTAGATCACCTAAAATCTACTCTCTTAGGAAATTTCCAGTATGTAATACAATGTTATTAACTACAGTTCTTGTGCTGTACTTTAGATCACTTGATTTATTCATTCCACATACCTGCAATTTTGTACCTTCTGATTGAATCTATCCATTTCTCCTCCACTCCATCCTCTAGTAACCACAGTCTTACTACCTATGTATCAAAAATTTTTTTTCAATTCCATATGAACGAGAGATCATGCAGAAGTTTTGTTCTGTGTCTGACTTATTTTGCTTACAATATTGTCCTAAAGCTTAATCCACTGTGTCACAAATATCAGAATCTTTTTTTAAGGCTGAATAATATTATGTACAGTAATATATCTGTACATACAGATGATGATTTCTTTATCTATTTATCTGTTGTCAGATGCTTAGATTGTCTATTTATCTGGGCTATTATGAGTAATGCTGAAATGAACATCAGAGTGCAGGTATCTCTATGAGATGCTGATTTCATATGCTTTGGATATATACCCAGAAGAGCAATCACTGGGTCATATGGTAGTTTTATTTTTAATTTTTTCAGGAATTTCTGTAATGTATTACATAATAGCAACACCAAATTACAATCCACAACAGTATATAAGGCTTCCCCTTTCACCACATTCTTGCCAACACTATCTCTTGTCTTTTTGATTATAGTCATCCTAACAGGTATGAGATCATAACTCATTTTGTATTTTCCTGACAATTAGTGATGTTGAGCATCTTTTCATTTACCTGTTGGCCATTTTAAAATTTGATTTTTGATTTTTTGCTATTGAGTTGTTTGATTCCTTTATATATTTTGAATATTACCCCCTTATTAGACATGGGGTTGGCAAATGTTTTTGTTCAATCTGTAGGCTGCTTTATCACAGTGGATTGTAAGACCAAATTCATGGAATATTTCCCTATGTTTTCTTCTAGTACTTTCAATTTTTAGTCTTAAATTTATATCTTTGATCAATTTGAGTAGATTTTTTTGTGTGTTTGAAAAGTACATAAAACATTTTATAGTTTTAAAAGGCTATTTTAGGTTAATAACAACATAATTTTTATTATGAATTTTTATTATAAACACAAACTCTACAGTTTTACTACCTTTTACTCATGTTGTTTTTGATGCCATACCTCATATATTTTTACAATTTATATCCCTTACCAAGTTATTACAACTCCATTTTTAATAGTTTTGCTTTTTAACCATGTATAATAGAGAAATAATTGATTTTCTCACCATCATTACACTATTGGAATGTTTTCAATGTGATGATATGAGTTTTACACTTTCAATGTTTTCATGTTGCTAAGTACCATACTCTGCATTAAACCTAAATAAATTCCTTTACTGTTTCTCTTAAGACATGTCTAGTGGTATCTTAGTTTTTTGTTTGTCTGAGAAAGTCTATCATCCCTATTTTTTCATTTGTTTTTGGTACTGGAGATTGAATGCAAGGAGCACTTTACCTTTGAGTTACAGCCCCTGTCCTTTGAATTTTTTTGGTTTGATACAATTTTGCTATGTTCCTGAGAGTCTTGCTGACACAGCCCTTGAAGTGCAGTAATCTTGACTCAGCCTCCCAAGTTACTGAAATTATAGGTATGTGCCACTACAGCTGGCTATCCCTATGTTTTTGAGAGACAGGTTTTCTGGGTATAGAATCTTTGGTTGGCACATGTTTTTTTCTTTCAGGATTTTGAATATATCATCTCAATCAGAAGGTTTCTTCTAAAAAATCTACTGATAGTGTTAGGATAATTGCTTTTGCTTGGCAATTTCCTTTTCCCTTGCTTAAAATTTTGACAATTTGAAAATGATATTGGTCACTTGATATTGGTCACTTATTTCTGTAATTTATAGTATGCCCATCTATGGCATTTTGTTATGTCAGCACAGACTATGACTGAAACATATTTTCACATGTATATACAAAGCCATTACTAAATATATAATGTCTATTCACAGAAATAATACTATTTACAAAATACAAGGTAATATATTCTTAAAAATTCTCTGAAAAAAGGTATCTTTAAACACTTATTTGCATGCATTCCATGTGGTATATACTTCTATTCACTAAATAAACATCATTCTCCATGTAATACACAAGTAACATGTATGCCAGATATTTTAATACATGTTTACAATTACTTTACTACATATCTACCATATTTCACCACATAATTGCCACCACTACATAATTGTTGCACCATATTTTTTAGTCCAAAAATTGGTTTATAATCTTTCATTGTGTACCCATTGCATGGTGTGATACTCTTCATCATGCTGCTTTAAAGGTAAACAAAGTAACAATGAATTCACTAGTGGGGTATGAATGAGCAGTTGTCTTCTTGCACACAGCCAGCCATACACATAGAATACTCAGTACTCATGCATTGTCAGCATATTTCTAAACACTGACTTGTATGGTTTGTGTAGAGTGTTGCAGTACTAAAAATAAACATATGCAAGTAGGGTGGAGGATGGTAGATCAAGTGACAAAACCCAATGATAGTGTCAGAGAAACCTTGGATACAGAAGATTAAATTTTATAAGCCCAAACTTCACAATGCTATAGTAAATTTTCTCAAATACAACATTTTGCCTATAATGCACAAATAAAAAGAACTAATGCATTACATTTTTTATTTCAGACTAAAAAATATTTGCTAATCTGTCACAACAAAGTAATTGACTTGCATTGACTTGTATCATTCAATTTTAATGTGTATTCATTATATTCTGTGCATGTTAGTCTTAAAACAAAGATTGTTTAGTAAGAAATGATTTTGAGGTAATACTGGCACAATTTTTTAAAGATCCTCACAAAATGGTCACATCACACATTTTTTCTAAAATGTTTGGCATAAAACCTGTGATATCTACGCAGTGAAATATAGTAACATCAATTCACTGAAATAAAACTGCTCACAACATGGTGATTAAGTGATATTTTAAGAAATACATTTGGTTTTATTTTTAAATTTTTACTTTTTGTATGCCAAACCCAGGGCCCCATTCATGCATGCTGGGCAAGCACTTTACTGCTGAGTTGCATCCCCATTCCCTACAAACTGAATTAATTAATTAATTAATTAATTTTTTGGTACCAAGAATTAAATCCAGGGACACTTAACCAATGAGCCACATCCTTAGCCCTTTTCCATATTTTATTTAGAGTCAGGGTCTTGCTGAGTTGCTTAAGGCATCACTAAGTTGCTGAGGCTGGCTTTGAATTTGTGATTCTCCTGCCTTAGCCTCCCTAGCCACTGAGATTACAGGCATGTGTCACTGAGCCCAGCCGTACAAACATATTTTAAACTAACACTTTTAAGTACTACTTTATATGCTTTCTAGTATATTAAACATTTTCCTCACTATATTAACAAAGCTAACTTTCTTAGAAAAGTCTTTTGAACATGTGTCTATGAGTACTTCACTACATATATAACACCTAGACTTTGAAATAACACTGTTAAGGACATAATGATTAATAATGTAAGAAACATCTCTTAAGTAAATTTAAACATTTATCAAACACACTCTTAGGTAGATAACACTATTATACATAGCATTCTAAGAAACATTCTTAAAATCTGTGTCTACAAAGAATTAAATTTATACATGACATTAATTCACAGATATAACACTATTTACAATGTGGAATGTAACTGGTATTCTAAGAAATATCTCTAAACAAATATATTTAAATACTTAGATACATGTATTCTAGTATGGTAAACACTTCAATTTACTGGATTAACACTGTTAAAAGGACAGTGTATAAGCTTTTTATTTTTTGTTTTTGGTAGTGCTGGTTGTTGAATACAGAGGCTCATCCATTATAGATGAGTACCCTACCACTGAGCTATTGCCTCAACCCTGAAGTAATATTCTCAGAATTGTCTTTTAATATGTGTCTGCAAACACTTCACTAAACACACCATGTCTATTCACTGAAATAACACAATATACAACATGATTAATAATAATATACTAAGAAACATCACTTGAAAATTCCCTTGAAAATGCGTTAAAGTGTCATAACCACTTATATTCAATGAATCACCACTATTAACAACATACTGTATAAACAACATTCTTAGAGTCATGTTTTCATCATGTTTCTATGACTATTTCACTACATAAATGACATAGTTACCAAGCTGCTCTAATATTTGCCTGGGAAAGAAGAGGCTAGACTACAATGCTCTCTGCTCCAGAAATATTTGGAGTCAAATTGATAGGAAAATAGGTTTTATTCTAAGTCATATTTCAAGGAATATAGAAGAAAAAGAGTTGTTTTAAAGATTCCCTGAAATTCATGAAATTGATTAGAAGTTTCAAAGAAGAGGCAGTGAGATAAGACAAAAAGGTAGAAAATATATATATATATATATATATATATATATATATATGCAGATTTAGTTATCCTGTGTTAGACAAGCATGAGTGAGTGATCTCTGCTCCCATCTTCTTTGGTGCCTGACAGAGTGGTGGTCCCAATCCCATTAGCTTTCACTCTCAGTAGGAGAAAGTAATTCCAAATTTCAGATGGGTAGTGCTCCAAAATTAAGTCTGTTTTAAATTCCCCCCATTTAGTGTATATCTTCAATATTGAGGGAGTTGTGGCTTCCATGTCATCTAACTGATAGTCCATGGTTGAACTGGTGTGCAGAATGTGAACATGAGAGGTCAGATTCTTATTCCTGAAGGATGCAAATTCTGATATATTTAATAGCTCTGCCTAGGGGAAAGACTTCAACAACAGAACTCTTTTTCTATTAACTTCACAGCTGTTTATCTTTTTGGTGGAGTTTGACAAGTGACTCTGCATGATTTTCCCCTGTCTCTGAATGATTTTCTCTGAAAACTGCTGAAAATTTGCCAAAGTATCTTGGCCTCCACATCACAGACACTTTGCCTTTATTTTTCATCTCAGTTGTCCCATCTTGAAGGGGAAGTTACAAGACAGTTTGAATCAGCATCATAAGACCCTTTGTTAAGCGAATTTTAAATAACAGAAGGTTTTTGGAATGATTAGTTGCTAGGCCAGAAAAATACAGACTAGCAATAAGGGCAAAATAATTTAGTCTGTCTAAGAGATTTGAATTAATAAACACATCCAAAGAAAGTAACTTGTCTGTGTAAACACTTCTGCCAGATTTGCATTACAGAGTCCTTTTTATATAAATCAAGATTAAACACCAAATGGGTAAAAAGCATTTTTAGAAATTAGGTATATTCTCCAGAACTGTAAAAACTTTGAATACAGGTGGTAAGAATGTCATTTCATGAAAATTAAAACTACACTGAGATTTCATCTCACTCCAGTCAGAATGGTGCTTATCAAGAATACAAGTAACAGTAAATGTTGGCAAGGATGTGGGGGAAAAGGTACACTCACATATTGCTGGTGAGATTGCAAACTGGTGCAACTACTCTGGAAAGCAGTATGGAGATTTCTCAGAAAATTTGGAATGGAACCACCATTTGATCCAGTTAGCCCACCCCTCAGTTTATGCCCAAAGGACTTAAAAACAGCATACTACAGTGACACAGCCACATGAATGTTTAGAACAGCTTTATTTTTAGTAGCTAAACTATGGAACCAGCCTAGGTGCACTTTAACAGTTGAATGGATAAAGAAAATGTCGCATATATATACATAATGGAATACTACTCAGCCATAAAAAAATAGAATGGCATTTGCAGGTAAAGGGATAGAACTGGAGACTATCATGCTAAGTAAAACAAGCAAATCTCCCAAACCAAAGGTCAAATGTTCTCTCTAAAACGTGGATGTAGGGAAGAACAGAAGTACTTTGGATTAGATAAAGAGGAATGAAGGTAAGGAGGAATGGGAATATGAAATATAGTAGAATGAATTGGACATTACTTTCATATATGCACGCCTATATGAATACATGACCAATGCAATTCTACACCATGTACAACCAGAAGAATTGGAAGTTATACTACATATATGTATAATATGTCAAAATACATTCTAATGTCATGTATAACTAATAAAAACAAATAAAAAAGAATGTCAATTAAGAACATACATATATAGTAAAATGTACTTTGTAAAGTAAGTCACAACACAATGTAAAAAGTTCAATTGAAAATATACCTCTTTAAAATAACTAGTATTACATTAAATGGGATGGATTCACACTAAAAAGCTTCTTCTCAGCAAAAGAAACAATCAATGAGGTGAACAGAGAGCCTACATTCTGGGAGCAAATTTTTGCCACATGCACATCAGATAGGGCACTAATCTTCAGGATATATAAAGTACTCAAAAAACTTAACACCAAAAAGCAAACAACCCAATCAATAAATGGGTTAAGGAGCTGAACAGACACTTCTCAGAAGAAGGTATACAATCGATCAACAAATATATGAAGAAATGTTCAACATCTCTAGCAATTAGAGAAATGCAAATCAAAACTAAGATTTAATATCACACCAGTCAGAATGGCAGTTATCAAGAATAGAAGCAACAATTAGCATTGGTGAGGATGTGAGGAAAAAGGCATACTCAAACATTGCTAGTGGTACTGCAAATTGCTGCAACCAATCTGGAAAGCAGTATGGAGATTCCTTAAAAAACTTGGTATGGAACCACCATTTGACCCAGCTATCCCACTCCTCACATACTACAGTAATGCAGCTAATTTAATATTTGTAGCAGCACAATTCACAATTTCTAAACTGTGGAAGCAACCTAGATACCCTTCAATAGATGAATGGATAAAGAAGCTGTGGTATATAAACACAATGGAATATTACTTGGCAATAAAAGAGAATAATATTATGACATTTTCAGGTAAATGTATGGAGTTGGATAACATCATGCTAAGTGAAGTAAGCCAATCCCAAAGAACCAAAGGCCGGATGTTTTTGCTGATTAGTGGATGCTGATCCATAATGGGGGTGGGGTTGGGGAGCATGAGGGTAAAGCAAAAATGGTGGAATGAAATGGACATCAATACCTTATGTACATGTATGAAAACACAAATGGTATGACCCTATCTTGTTTACAACCAGAGAAATGGAAAATTGTGCTGCATATATGTACTATGGCTTGAAATGCATTCTTTTGTTTTAAAAACTAAATAAATTTAAAATAAAAAATAGTATTACAGAGACAGCTTACATTATGTAAAAATGGCTGCAAACAATATAGATGGCATTATGATTACTTAGAAAACTTAGCAACTTAGCAAAACAATTTTGTTATCTCTAAAGTATAACAATCATGATTAACAGCACTGTATTTAGACTGTCAGTATTGAGTTTTAGAGCATTTGTACCAATAAATCATATAACATCATTGTAAAAATAGTAGTTATTTAACTAGAGGTACAAAACAAAAGGAGATTTTTGGACAAATGAGGATTTGAATAAATTTTAACTCACACTTTTTAAGCACTTAAAAATGTAATAAAATCAGCAGACAACATAATAACATAAAATCTTTGTTCTTTGAGGTAGTTCTCTTGTAAACTCCTAAGAGCAGTTCAATCCTTGCCAGATTGTTGTAACCTACTTAATATTGCATTTTAAAAGTCACTTTTAATTTTTCTAGACTTTGAGCATTGGCAAATTTAGCCATTACTAGACTTTTTGATATTAGATATAGCACAAAATCCATTAAACTTCTTGACAACATTTAGGTTACTAAATCTTTATTCAGGTGTAGAGAAATAGTTAACTTTCAAAAGTAGTGATAGGATTTATTATTGATCCACTTAAAATCAATTAGCATCCACAACAATATCAACAAAAGCTTCACAATTTTTAGCTCATTATAAAATGATGTCATTCAGAAATCAGTAACGTAAAACTCAGATTTCTAGCTTTGAATTACTTTGTCATAAAAACAAAATGATTTAAAACTACATTTCTAAGAATCAAAAATGCCTGTCCTATATATTTATTCATTTATTTATTTTAAGAGTTATCTTTAGGTTGTTCATGAAAATAAAACATAGGTAACATTTTGTTATTTTCTTATCAAAAAGTTCCTAAGATTTTGCTGCATATAGAAAACAATGAACACTCTATCTCAAATATCTAAAGACAAATAGCCCAATTAGTTAGTAGTTTAGAAAAATGAGTTACTAAAATTTAAAGACATTCTTAAAAGACAATTAAAATTACTTATTACAGATTAACTAACATGGTGTGAATAAAAAGGCATTTGGGCTAATTATAAGTCAATTTAGTACCATGCAGACAATATATAAGCATATAAACATACAGGTGCATATAAGAAAAAATGAAAGCATAGATTTTCATTTCCTGGTTTCAAAAGCCAGACTTTTACCTGAGTTTGTCAAGTCTTAAATTTGTATGTACAAACTTGAGGCCAGGTAGAAAATTAACACTTTAAAGACTAAGGTTAGCAAAACTTGAATAGACAGTTTCTTTTTCAGAGACAAAGAAAATTATTCAGATATAGATAGAAAATAAAGATGTATAATTTAAACATGCAGGATCAAAGAAGAAGTTAATTCTCCAGAGGAAAAAAAGGCATGAGCTCAAATAGTGTGATCACAGATAAATTTAGTTCGTTTATTTATTTATTTATTTATTTATTTATTTGCTTAGGAGTACTGGGGATAGAACTCAGGACACTTGACCACTGAGCTATATCCCCAGCCCTATTTTGTATTTCTTTTAAATTTAGAGAATGGATCTCACTGAGTTGCTTAGCACCTTGCTTTTGCTGAGGCTGGCTTTGAACTCACGGATCTTCCTGCCTCAGCCTTCCGAGCTGCTGAGATTACAGGTGTGCACCACCAAGCCCAGCAGTCCATTTATTTTTGATAGAGACTTATCTGATGACTGAAGCAGGGACTATGGTTGGGAAATGGTTTTGGTCAGCAAAATGTGCTGATTTATGGATTTTTTGTTTTTTTATTGTTTCACCCATGGGCTGAAGAGTCCAGTATACATGTCCCATAAAAAACCATCACACACCAAGGGGTGAATGGAATTAGCTTACTGTCTCCATCCTCAACCCTGGCAGGAGGGAACTTCTAAGTTTGCTACCCTGGATATGAATCCCAAAAGAGCCAAGAGTTTAATGAAAGAGATGGTGAGTGACCAAGTCCGAGCACAGAGAAGGATGGGGCTACCTGGAGCTTAAAGAGTGTGTGGGTTAACCTAGCTCTTGCATCCTATTGTTTCTCTGCCTGAAATGACCCATTAGATGTGGCTTCGTCTGGACTCTGGCAGGGCCACACCCTGACCAGTTAGCACTCTGGGGGGATGTGCTATATTTACCAGATGAAGGCATGGCAGCACTCTTAGGTGGGGGAATGTCGGCAGGGGGGTTCCTTAACTTTGGAATCCGCCAATGCCAGCCCACTACGTGAAAGGAGTCAGTTTGGTGCTACAGGTGGCAGGAAGAAAACTTGGGACAGAGGTGGTTATGTGTCCAGGCTTCTCAGAGTGGGAGGTCCAGGTGGGGCGAGTGTTAGCCCAAGAAGTCTCCAGGGAAGGGGAGCCTTGCTTATCACCTGCACTCAATGCCATAGGGTGTCATCAAGCTCAATTGACTCTACAAGGGCAGGCTTCTCAATGACCTGGTGAGGTTAGATATTGTCATGAAAAACTATTTGCATGTAAGTGAGCACAGGACTTGGATGAGAGGTGGGAGACTTGAATTGGTGGTCCAGATTCTGAGGCCAAAGAAAAGATAGCTCCTTGCTGGCTCTCAGCACTTGTGAGAACTTCAAGGCCCTTCCTCTATGCATAGGCAGCATGCCTTCCTACCTAATGATGTTGTGTAGCTACCAAAATGTAGAGCTGCAGGAGGGTTTGGCCAAGTTTGACAAAGTGTGTCCCTCAGGTAGTTGCCATGAGCACAAAAGCAAAGGTGGGTGCTCCAAGGTCAGGAAGCGCCTTCTGATCTGAAGACTTCTTCTCTGTATTGGGCTAGAAAGTGTTGGGCGAGAAAACCTTCCTCCATGTCTCCTTTTCCTTTATTTGATAGCCTGGTGTATGTAAACCCTGCCCCCTGGTGGGAATTCATAGTATCACTGCATGAAACAGGAAGCCTTAACAGTGGAGGGGTCTGTGGAGGGGCCACAGGCTGAGCTCCCAAGATGGATGTTGGTTGGAGCCTCCAGGATCACTGATTAGCAGTTCAGGATGGGCAGGGCTTGAGGATATGCTCTTCAGATACTTGTGATGCTGAATTTCTTTTCAGCCTGGGGAAGCAATATGCAGATTAATGAGACTTGGTTTCACTGCTTATCTCTGAGGCCAAATGAGGCCATGTGCTCTCCTCTACAGACATAGGCAGATGGGCCATTTCCTCATGATCTGCAAAAGTCTTATGCAGAGTCACAAACTTGAGTGGGGTCACTGTTAATATGCTGGGGTTGGAAAAAGACAAATACTCTCCTCCACACACATGCAGATTTGCCTCCTAACCTGGGGAATTTTTAAGCAGAACATAAGATCTGGATAAATTCACTGATCAATCAGGGCCAGATTTTCCCCTCTGCAAATATTCATGGGCATCACATGCATCCCAAACAGGGGAAGTCATAAGCAGAGCACTCAGGATTGATGGGATCATGGCTTGGTTACCAGGATGAGGCAGAGCCAGACACTTCCCTCTACAAATACTTGTAGCCATGCCTTGGCCTCTCAGCCTAGGGAAGTCTTGAGAGCACTGAAGCTGGGTGGGAAGCAGACTAGGGACTCAAGCCTGGTAGACCTGTTGACCATTCTTCCTGCAAAGTGATGCTGCTGCTTAACTTTTCTGGGAGAGTGCTTTCATTAGCTGAAATGCAAAGCTGTGAGTCATAACCCCTTTCTTTATTTCTAACTAGCTCTAGGTGGTATAGGCTTGCTGTTAACCCCACTGTTACCAATGAGGAAGACAGAGTGAGCCTCCTAAAAGATGTCCCAGAATTATAGGAAAGCTGAATTCCCCCTGGGCTCTCTTCTCTCACTGCAGAAAAAATATATTCTGGGGAATCTTTTGTGAAGAATGGAGAAGTGTGCTCTACAGAGGTTAAGGGAGGGACAACATAGTTAAACATAGTTAAAGTTTTTCTGACTCTTCTAATTTGGCTATTCTCAGGCTGTCTCCAAGGGCCTTTCTGTTTCATGCTTGTGTTTGGGGATATTCATTCAGATATTCTTGTCTGGATGGTTGTTAACTTGCTAGATGGATATAAAGGAAACTGGAACTGAGGAAAATATATTCATCCATGTTCCTAATGGCTTCTCCTTAAACAAGTCTCTTTCAACACACTTCCATTCACTGAATTAAAAGGCTTAATTAGGCAATTTTCAAGTAATATTATTAGAAGCATCTGCTAAATGTGTATCTATAAATACTTCAGTTTATTACATCCACTCATTGTACTAACACTATTTGCAACATAACACCTAGCATTATATGACATATCACATATATGTGCATATATCTATTCATATTTCTTACATGAATTCCATAGTAGTAAGCACTTCTGTGCATTATTAACTGGTAAATAACACAGTGTACAAATAACATGCTTGAAACCACTTTTTGATGTCTACAAACCTTTTACTACATGTATAATACCTGTTTACTGAAATAGCACTGTTCACTTCAGAGTAGGTAACAAGCATTGAAGCAAATGTCTTTCAACAAATGTTTTTACTCAGTTCTCAACAAAATTATAGTATTGTAAACATTCCCACTTACTGAATTAAAACTCTTATCAAGACAGTGGACAAGTAATAGACAGGGTTGCTTTCTCCCCTGTAAGGGCAGCAGCATATAATTAGCAGTAAAGCCATTAAATATTGAGAAGAAAACATGAAAAGTATTTACATGGATCAGTATCTTATATAAATGCTATAACATGAGAAACACCCAAAACCAATAGAGTTTTACCATCAAGGTTCAAATCCAGTAAAATAAAAGAACAACAAAACATTACAAAAGGTATAGAGAACATGTGGCTATAGGAAACCTTTATGTAAATTGCAGTATATAACTTTGCCCATGTAGAATACAAAAACATTTACTAAAGTTAGGATTTTTTAATAAAACAGTGCTTATTAGAAGTATTTTAATATGAATCAGATATATAATCTAAATGTAGAAACTTTAAAAACATTAATAGCATTAGGCCAGTGCCATTCTTATATTCTTTTAAAAGTATTATCCAGGGGCTGGGATTGTAGCTCAATGGTAGAGCGCTTGCCTCACATGCGTGAGGCCCTGGGTTTGACCCTCAGCACCACATACAAAGCAATAAAATAAAGACATTGTGTTCATCTACAACTAAAAAAAAATCTTTAAAAAAAAAAGTATTATCCATTCTTGTCAGATTTATATTTAGTCTTTAGGAAGTGATTTAGGTTGGCAGTGCAGCTTAGGGTAACTCTAGGAGAGGAGTTAAGTTAAGCAGGAATCTGATTTTGAGTCAGTAAGGTTTTCAGGTTATAAAATAGATTAGGTCCTCATTTATTTAAAAGATCACTCTGATGTAAAAATAACCTAAAATCTTAAAAAAAAAAATCTTATCTTATTGATGATAGGTTCAGCTATAAAACATTAAATGATATAAATTGATACTATACAAGTTTAGTTTGGAGAATACCAGCTTGATATAATGCTCTTTAAAATCTTTTACTTTAAAGCTTGTACATCTGAAAGATATGAACACATTTAATATAAAAATAGAACTAGTAGAACCAGAATTACATTGATGTTATTACATTAAGTTTAGTTCTCAAAGAAAAATTTAGATTCTAACTTTTTGTTTAATCACAGTTGTAAACTTTTTGACCAGAAATATTCTCTTTCCTTCCAATAAATACCATATTTAGAATCTTTAATTCCTTCTGTTCCTATCTCAAAGCAATACTTGTAAATTTCTTGAACTTAGGCAACAATAGAAACCTTTAAAATATCATAAAGGAATCTATAAACCTTTGTGTTTACCCAATTTAAATTGAGCCTTTTAAATCATGCAAATTAAAAATATTTGGATCTATTTTTTAGGTTTAATTGATGAGTGCTCATTATCTGTGCCAATTTTGATACCATGTACATGGTATACACACATATACACATACATAAATTAGTCAAGGCCTGCAGGCAATGTTATATATATTTTTTTAAACTCCATGGTTGAATAAAATAGGACTGATCCAAAAACATTATCCTAGATGTGAAGGATTAAGGTCATGAGCTCAAAAACATAGAACTAAGAAAGAGTAGGGCTGTATATTAATATTTTTAAAAATTTAAGTATACCTGTGTGTTTTTGTGTATGGCTCTGGAGAAACTGGAAGGAATACTTGATGTGTTAACTATACATGCTGAAATATTTAAAATTGAATGTAAAGTACACGAGTTACCATAATGATCAGAAATTTCCTTAGTGGTAGAAATTCACTTATTGAAGTTCTTATCCTGGCATGTGAGCCCTGTTGCCGAGGTTGTAAGGCAGGGAGGAGAGTGTAGCCATTTGCTGTGGGAGGAGTTTGTCCTCGACGGAGCTGCATTGTAGCCAGGGGGCTGTGACATTAGTCAGGAGTTGTATCTGTGTCTCCTTCTCTTGTAAAATTCTTTTCCTTTAGAGAGTATGAGGTGATGAGAGAGAGGGCTTTGAGTCATCTTTATTGCTTTAGGCTTTTCCAGCTGTTTGGGAGCTGGCTGTGGTGCTTTCTGGCAGTGGAAAGTTGTCTGCCAGCTAGTTGCTAGTCACCAGCCTGAGAGTGGTCCCCTGTCAGTCCTGCCTGATAGTCTGCTGATTGTGAGAAGAAGGAGGAGAATGTACATCTGTGCAGTGAATGCTGTGGATCGGCGTGCAGGGAGAAATTTTGGCCTGCCTGGAGGTAGGGGATGTGGCCTCAGCCATAGGAGGTGCCAGCAGAGTGCATTTGGGAATCTCCATAAGCCCCTTTTATGTATTAGCTGTTCTATTTGCTCCCACATGGAGCGATTGTAAAGATTACTAGCGAAAAGATTACTAGCAAAAAGATTACTAGCGGGGAGCTAGGGAGCTGCCCACGTGAAGGTCTCCTAGACCTTTTATCTTAAACCTTTCAGCCCTTACTCTTAAGCAGAAAGCTTTCAGAGCAGGGTCCTCTTTTCCATTAGCTTAACCTATTTTTAGGTAAACTCCAACCCGAAGACCTGCAAATCCATTCATCTGATTGGCCCAACTTTGCCACTTAAGGTTTCGGTTCTTTTTGTGTCCTCACACGGGGCACCACTATGCAGGGGCTTTGGTTCCTTGCCCCACATTGGGCGCCACAATGCAGGGGTTGTAGCAGTCCATCCCGAGCCAGCGTGTCAAAAGGGGGACCCTCACATTCACCTCGCAGCCACTGTAGAAGTTGGGAAAAGTTGAAGCTGATTAGCCACTCGTATCCAGTTCTGCCCTCTGTAGCCTTTCCGCTGCAGGACAATCAGATGCTGCTAGGGGGTATTGTCAGAGCAAGCACCCGTTTATTTGTGGAACAAGCACTCAACTTATAGGGCCGTTTGGCCAATCAGAGACAATGCACATAGGCAATAACTGTCCATGTGGCAAGGCATGTAAGCCTCCCCCACATATTTGTGAAACCAACAGTAATTGTAAACCAATCACATATTTCCTCCTTCTTTTGTGCCTTTCCCATTTACATAATGCCTAGTCATTAGAGCATAGCATAGAGCTAGGCCCCCCCCACGACTTTTATTCACCAAAACATTATTAACAAGACGGTTTAAAAGAAACACCTTGTAAATGGGTTTATAGATTAAATCATCTTATATATCCTTCATTCTACCAACCTTTTGTTACATACATAAGAGTAGGTCATAGAGGTACTACTTTTCACAACACACAGTATAACTAGTATTCTAGAAATAACCTTTTAAGCAAGTATCTTCATATATATTTTTCAATGTTTTTCTGAGTAGAAAGAATTCATTCACAAAATTGACATTTTTAGCAAGGTAATATATAGTAACATTTTTAGAAGCACCTTTAAAATATGTGTACAAATATACTATTGCATATATGACTCTCATTCATGGAAAAACACTGTTCATAACACAGATGTGAAAGTAGAGTTGTAAAAAAAATATTTTTAAATTTATTTTTATTCATGTATTATAAATGTACATAATAGTGGCATTCATTGTGCCATGTTCATGTATTAACATAACATAATTTGCTCAAACTCTTACCTCAGCACCTTTCATTTCCCATTATTCCTTCCTCCCCCTGATCCATTTACTCTACTCTACTTATCTACTTTCTATAATTATTAAATTGATTAGTGCATTATCATTCTATGTATAAGCAGAATTTATTGTGGTTTTTGTTTCCTTTCCTGTGCAGAAGTTTTAAAATTGAATGCCATTCCACTTACTGTCTTTTGGTTTTATTTCTTGAGCTTTGAGAGTCTTCTTAAGGAAGCAAGTGCCTGTGCACTCAATATTTTATGTTGCCCTTATGTTTTGTTCTAGTGGCTTCACATTTATAGTCTAATTCCTTGGTCTTGAGTTACTTTTTTTTGCAGGGTTAAAAATAGTTATCCTTTTGGGTCAGGGGATAGGTGGGGGAGGGGAGGGGGGATAGGAGTAGCAAAAATGGTGGAATAAGATGGACATCACTACCCTAGGTACATGTATGAAGACATGAATGGTGTGGCTCTATCTTGTTTACAACCAGAGAAATGGAAAATTGTGCTCCATATATGTATCATGACTTGAAATGCATGCTTCTGTTTTAAAAATAAATTTAAAAATAGTTATCTTGTTTTATTCTTATTCTTCTACATATAGATAGTTATCCAATTTTCCCACCACCACTTGTTAAAGAGCTATCTTTTCTCCAAGGTATATTTTTGGCACCTTTGTTAAGGGTTAGATGACTGTACCTAGGTGAATTTGTCTGTCTTCTATTCTGTTGGTCTTTATGTTTGTTTTGATACCAATACCATTTTTCATTTGTTAGTATAGTTCTGTACTATAATTTGTGATTAGGTATTGAGAGGCTTTCAGCAACCTGTCTTTTTGCTCAGAATTGCTTTGGATATTCTTGGTCTCTTATTATTCCATGTGAATTTTAAGACTGTTTTTCTACTTCTGTAAAGAATGTCTTTGGTATTTTGATGGGAATTTGCTTTGAATCTGTAGATAACTTTTGATAATATGGCCATTTTGACATTATTAATTCTGTCTATTAAAGAACATGAAATATCTTTCCATCTTCTAAGACCTTTTAAAAGTATTTCTTTAGTATTTTATAATTTTCATTATAGAAGCCATTGATCTCCTTAGTTAGGTTTAGTCCCATTAGTCCCAAGTTGTTTTTTTTTTTTTTTGAAGTTATAATGAATGGAATTATTTCCCCAATTTCTTTCTCAACAGGTTGATATTTGGAATATAGGAAAGTTATTAATTTTTGTATGTTGATCTTGTGTCTTGATACTTTGCTGAATTTATCAACTCTAGAATTCTTCTGGTGGAGTTTTTGAGTTTTTTAAGTATAGGATCATGTTATTAGCAAACAAAGATAATTTGAATTGTTCATTTTCTATTTGTATTCCTTTAATTTCCTTCTCTTGCCTGATTGTGCTTGCTAGAGTTTAAAGAACTATATTAAATAGGAGTTGTGAGAATGGACATCCTTGTCTTGTTCCTGATTTTAGAGGAAATGCTTTCTGGCTTTCCATTCATTATGATGTTGGCTTTAGGTTTGTCATATGTAGCATTTATGATGTTGAGGGAAGTTTTTTATATCCATAGTTTATTTATCATTTTAACATGAATGGATGCTGAATTTTGTTTAATGCTTTTTTTCTGCAATTATTTGGATGATTACATGATTTTTGTCCTTAATTCTATTTGTGTGATGAGTTACATTTGTTGATTTGTGCATGTTGAACTAATGTTGCATCTGTAGGATGAAGCCAACTTGATCATCATGTATAATACTCTTAATGTATTTTGAAAGGCAGATTGCTAGTATTTTACTAGGAATTTTTACACCTGTGTTCATTAGAGATATTAATCTATAGTTTTCATTATATATCTTATTTTGGTATCAAGATGACACTGACTTCATAGAACAACTTTGGGAGTGATCCCTTTTTTTCTATTTCATAGAATAATTTGAAAAGAATTGGCATTAATTCTTCTTAAAAGGTCTAATAGAACTCAATTAAGAATCTAATTATGTTTTTTGTTTTGTTGTTGTTGGAAGACTTTTGATGCTTTCTTCAATTTTATTGCTTGCTATTGTTCTGTTTACGTGTTCTACATTTTTTTTGGTTCAATTTGAACAGGTCATATGTGTCTAGAAATTTGTTCATATCTTCTAGTTTTCCAATTTAATGAAATATAAGTTTCAAATAATCCCTAATAATCAATGTTCTAGATTTCAGAAATATCTGTGGTGATATTTGCTTTTTCATCTCTAATTTTATTGATTTGGGTCTTGTCTCTCTTTAGTTAGTTTGGCTATGTGTTTGTATCAATCTTACCTATCTTTTCAAAAAACCCAACTCTCTGTTACATTGATCCTTTGTATTGTTTGAAAATCTTTATTTCATTAATTTTGATTCCGATCTTAATTATTTCCTGTCTTCTATGGGTTTTAACATTTTTTTCTGTTTTTCTAGGGCCTTGAGATGTAGAATTCAATTTTATTTGGTTTCTTTCTCATTTTTAAGTTACTTAATGTTATAAACTTTCCTTTAACTGCCTTCATAATGTCCCAGATATTTTGGTATATTATATCACTATTCTTATTTAATTTTAGGAGTTTTAAAATCTGAGCTCTCATTTCTTCTATGATTCATTCCTCCTTCAAATGGCATTGTTCAATATTCATGTGTTTGTGTAGTTACTTGCTGTTGATTTCTAATATCATTCCATTATTTTCTGATAAGAATCAAGGTATTATGTTGATTTTTTGAATGTGTTTAGATCTGCTTTATGAACTATGATATAATCTATCTTGGAGAAGGCTTCATGAATTGTTAAGAAGAAAGCAATTTCAGTTATTATATAAAACATTTTAGAGATGTCTGTTAGGTCCATTTAATTTATAATATTATTTAAATCAGAGTGCCTTTATTGATTTTATATGTGGACCTATTTGTGAAAGGAATGTGTTGAAATCACTGAGTATAATTGGTTTGGTTTCTATCTAAGACTTAATGTCAATACGTGTTTGTTTTATATAATAATGTTCACTGATATTTGGGGCATTAATATTTAATATTATTTTTGCTTCTTGTTGGATTTTTCTTTTTAACTGTGTGTAGTGACCTCCTCTTTTGATTAATTTTTGCTTGAAATCTGCTTTGTCAGATATTAGAATATCAATTTTTGCTTGTTGTTGGACTCAATTTAGATGGAATATACTTTCCCATCATTTTACTTCTAGTCTATGGACATCTTTGTCTATAAAATGAGTCTTTTGCAAAGAACCTACAGTTGGACATTGTCTTTTAATCCATTTCATCAATCTGTCTTTTAATTGGAGAACTGAGAACATTTATATTCAGAATTATCATGAAAAGACGTTTATTATTTCCTACCCATTTTGATTTATTTTATATCTTTCATTTGGTATTAATTTACTTTTCTTAACTGCTCTTCTAGTGAGTTTCATCTATTTGTGAGCTCTTGGGTTTGTTGTTGAAATGCTGTTTGTGTAGTATTCTAAAATATTCTAAAATAGTGTGTTCAGTAGCACTGGCTTAGTGGTGAAGAATTCACCACTTTATAGTGAATTCTTTACCGTTAAGTTTTTACTTCTTCTTTGATTATGAATGATAATATCAATCTTCATAGGCAATTGTTTTCTTTCAGAGTTTGGATATCTCATTCCACATCCTCCTAAATTTTTGAGTCTGAATCGAAAAGTCAGAAGTAAGCCATATTGGTTTATCTCCAATTATGGCTTTTATTTTTTTCTGTGACTTTTAATGTTCTATCTGTATTCTATGTTAAACATTTTTTAAATTTTTTTAGTTGTAAATGGACACAATTTGTTTATTTATTTGTTTGTTTGTTTATTTATTTGTTTGGTGCTGAGGATTGAACCCAGTGCCTCACACAAGCGAGGCAAGTGCTCTATGAGCTACAAGCCCAGTCCACTATGTTAAACATTTTGATTATGATGTTGTTTTGAAGAATTTTAAAAGAATATTGTCTAGTTTGGGTTCTATATACCTCCTGTATATGGATGTCCATCTCATTCCTAAGGTTTGAAAATTTTTCTGCTATTATTTCACCTAAAAGTTCTTAATACTATTAGTTTGTATCTCATTGCCTTGCCAATCCCAATAACTCTTAAGTTTGATCTCTTACTGTTGACCCAGGGTTCTTGTATATTTTCATCATGGTCTTTTAGTTTGTTTTTTCTTAACTGCTGACTGTGATTTTAAGTTCCTATAGCCTCTGTTTCAAGCCTAAACTTCTGTTTTCTACATAATATAATGTGTCAGTGATAATTTTATATAAATTTTCATTTGATTTATTATGTCTTTCATTTCCAGCATTTTTGATTGGTTTCTTTTCAGAGTCTCTATCTCTTTATTGAAATGTTCTTTCATCTCCTATATTTGCACTCTTCATTTATTCTTGTATCTCATTAATACTTTTTATATTTCTTTTGGTAATATTTCTCTGGAATTTTATACCCTTTAATACCCATGGGTTCTGATTTTGGGGGATTATAAATTCATATGCGGGTGGAGACTTGTTCACCTGTTTACTCATGTTTTCAGAGGAGTTATTCTTGCATATTATTGTTATTCTGTTAAGATAGATTCCTCTTCCTGTCTATGGGGGAGACCTTTGGTAAGTATTTGTCTCTTATGTAATAAGTTCTGTGCTGTCTTTACATAGCTTTGATACACAAACTTAATGCAATCTAAGAGTTAATTTCAACCTCCAAAGCCTCTTAGTTTACTACTGTAGAACTGCTGATTTAAATAGTTATTGTAGACCTGCTAAAATATTGTGGACTCCTCTGAATCTTTATCTTCAAGCCCCTCTGTTTTTGCTGTTCAGAACAAATGCCCTTGAGTGGGACCCAAGGATTCTCCCCAGTACCTTACTACTTGGGTCTGATCATCAGTTTGGGGGTTTCTATCTCTTATTCTATAGTTTAATGTTTAAGTTAGATTATTTGTGTGTGGAAAAAGGTGCACTGTCTGTTGGCTGGGTTGTGGGTGTAGTTCAGGAGCATTCTACCCACTGTGAACTTATAATATCCAATAAATTCCCAGAATCTCTCAGAAAAGGGGTAAACAAACAACAGCCACATCATCACCAAAAAATATTCAACATTAAAGTAAATATTTGGTGCCTAATATCACATCTACAACACTAACACAAAAAGAGGAATAGTGGGATTAGCAACTAACAACAGCAACAATAAACTGCCATGAATTATATTAAGCCTTAAAGAATATGTGCCAACAACACCATCCACAAGAAAAATAACAACAATAACATAAATGGTAGGGGCAGGAATTGTATAAACTTAGTAGTTCAAAAAGATGATAAAGTTACAATTAATTGAGAGAAAATAAAATGGAGTATAAAGTCAAAAGAAAATGGAGAATATTCAAAATGTGAACAGAGAGAAAGCAGAAGAGAGGTAACAAGTAATGGCTATAAAGAAAGAAGAAAAAATAAATACAGGAAGGAGAAAGAGAGAACAAGAATATTTGTCTATTAAAGAAAGAAAAAAGTAGAGAAACAAAAAACAAATAGAAATAAACAAAACCAGAAAAAATCCCTAATTCTCATGTGGCAAAAGAAATAAAAATAACAAACAAATGAAAACATTATCAAATAAAAATATGTGTACTTATACAGCAAGAATAAAAAGAAAAAGGAAAAATAAAAGAAGGCAAAAATGAAAGAAATGAAAGCTTTAATAAAGAAAATGAAAGAAATTTCTGCTGAGATTGTCAAAGCTATCAACAAGAATGGATGTTCACTGCCTATGCCAGGCTGCCTGACTTACCATTTCTTCTTGGCTATGTATCCCTTATAGAGAATAAAGGCTTGGGTGGTTAAATCTTTTCTTCTTTCTGTGTTGTTCACCATTCCGCCAGCTAGAGTGGCCTGGAACCGATGATGGCTGAAATAACTCTTAACTTTCCTCCTCATCAGTATAAATTAGGATTAAATTGGAAGTACTGTCAATTGGAGTTTTTTTCCAGACAAACTAGATTGATGGACCACCAGGGCAGCACTGATGCAGGATTCTGAATAGGAAGTTCTCATAGCTGGAACTTAGCTTTGATTGGAACTTTGGAACCTTGTCAGGTGGTATCTGTTCCAAAGAGATTAGATAAACACACCCTTAGGGTTGAGCAGATGCTGATCTATTCTGGACACCAGGATCTCAAGGTTCTCTCAAGAATTCTACACACAGAGTTAGGTAGTCAATCCTGCACAGGTCTCACACACTCCACCACCCATGAATATGGCCTTTTAGGCTCAATTCCCCAGTACAATCACCCTGAATGTCCAGGTATGGGACTCTCTTCATCTGATCTCATCAGCCACTGGACTCAAAGGGAAAGGGAGCCACATGCTCACTTCTGAATTCCTAACCTGAATCTCCTTGGCACAATTCTCTCTGCACTTTTTTCAATTGCACTTTGATAGGCATACCTTAGGAAAAAGAGTATGCACTTGCCAGGACAGTATGCAATATTTCTATGGTCTTTTAGTCTCCTATGGTAGAATGCTGTAGTATGACCCCTTTAAGATTGTTATGCCCAGATCATGGAGTCCCCAAAGATCACCAGGGAGACTGAGGCATGTATGTAAAAGCAAAGAGCCCTTATTCAGGCTTAAGCTCAGTCTCTCAGACTTCACCGACACAGCAGGTCACTGCAGAGAGCCTCGGAACAATGGCTGAGCAGGTTTTTTTAGGGGGAGGGGACAGGTGGTGGTAGTTGACATGAGATATGCACCTCATCATTACACAAGCACCAATTACAATCATACAGACCTATGGTGACAATAGTGATCATTCAGAGTTTGAGGGGTGTCTGTAACATTTGGTGGGACCCAATTGTGGCTTTTGGGAATTTTTTGAAAATGACCAACTACAAGGTGAGTTTAAATGACCCACGTGGGGTTTAAGCAGACTCAGACCTCAGGAATGCCAGGTATGTAATTTTTAACCTCTTTGATTGTCTGCTCTGAGGATGGTCCCAGAGTGGCTTCAGCCTTGAGCAATGTGTCTTTTCCCAGAACCAAAACTCAGGCCTACTAGTTTTTCTGGAGTGTCCAAAGCCTGTCATGGGGTTCATTTTAGCTTGGGTCTTTCAAAAATGGTTCCCTGTCTCAGCTCTCTGCTTGCCAATTGAGAAACAAGGAGCATTTTTCAAATACCAGCTTGATGTGCAGGCTTTTTTCAGCTAAGGTCAGACTACTTTTTATGTTCTGAATGTTTTTCCACCACAAATTTGTCCACCATGTTTGTGTTGTATTTCCCCAATGCAGTGAACTGGCACCACTGCCACCACTGGCTTGGTTCCAGTATACTTTCTTGTTCTTTGTTCAAAGCAATGGATTTTCTGAGCCTCTATGCATCTCTGACTATATGATATTGAATTTCAGTGAATTACCTTTGTCATGCATCTTGCTGAGAAACAGTATTCTCACTGCTTGAATCCAGAGCCTCAAGGCAACTGGAAAGTTCAGCCTTCATCTAACCTGCCATTTTTTATTCTCTAAGAAAAATATTTTTAAACAATAATTTTAAATATGTATTTCCCTCCATCCATTCCAGTGTGTTAAATGTTTTTATAGATAGAGAAAATTGCTAGGAAGATATTGCACAAGTAATAGTCTTAGAAACACCTTATACAAAATAGTCTTAGAAACACTTTATACAAATGATATCCATACACTAAAATTATTCTGCTCACTAGCATTTAAAGTTGTAATCCCTCAAGGAAACACATTTTTAAGCAAATACCTTTCAGTACTTTTTTGCATGCTGTAAGGAGCATATGTCATAGACATGCCTGGACATGCTGGGGACTCACTAAGTTGCTGGCCATAAGGAATATAACATTGACATGCTTAGTCATGCCTGCTTGCAATTGATAAGGGGCTATAAGGGGCACTAGCCACAGGCATGCTTAGAAATGACTGGTTACAATTGATAGGGAGCACATGAACATGGGCAAAGAATATGTCCAGTTGCAATTACATTATCTCGCTGGACATAAACAATGGATATTGACTTTCACTGGGCGTGACCAAACACCAGCTTATACCATCAACTTGGAACTGTATTTAAACTGCTTGTCTTGCCACATTGAGAGTTTTGCTCCAAGGACTTCAGTGAGACTGACCACCTTGCTGTCCATTCCTGGATCAACTCCACCATTCCCTGATGTCCAGCTGTTGGCTAAAGAGAACACTAAAGACAACATTCTGCTCTTTGGCTAAGAGAAGTTGTGTGGCACTGGAGGTATTTTGAGGCTTGTGGTTGCCCTAGGATTGTGTGAATTACTTGTACTGTTTGGTTGCCCTAGGATAGTGTGACTTGCCTATAGTGTGTTTAATCAGTGAACGTTGAATGCTATTTGGGGTGCTCCAGCACACCCAACAGTTTTTGCATTAATTTTTTATATTTGATGATTGGTGTGATTGAATGTACATTTGCATTTAAAGACAATCTGCCTTTGAGTAATTATTAATTGTGCCACTTACAACACATGCACTTTAGTGTGATAAGCATTGACTATAGTGTAAAAATAACACTAATACAAATGAAATTACTTTTTTCACAAGGTTGTATGTAATTAGAATTGAAGGAAATACTTTTAAGCAAATAATTTTTAATATTTCTTTGCTGACATTATAGTGTCAAACATTTTAATAAACAGAATTAATACTCTTAACAAGACATAAAACTAATATTCTTAGAAGTTTCTTTAACATGTCTATAAATGCTTAACTATATGCATATTTCCATTTATTGAAATAATACAATTCACAACATAGTGTGTCACTTGCATTCCAATAATCATTATTTTTGTGGTACTATGTATTAATCCTGGGGATGATCTACAACTCTGATATACATTCTCAGTCCTTTTTATTTTTTATTTTGAGAAAGGATCTCACTAAGTTGTCCAGTATAGCCTCAAACTTCTAATCGTTCTGCCTTAGCCTCCTCTTGAGTTGCTGGGATTACACATGTGCACCATTGTGTCCAGCTGCTAGAAATGTTTTTTAAAAAAATTGTATTTACCACGTCTTTAAATTCATTTCACTATGGTAAGCACTTTGATTTATTGAACTGATAGGGTTAACAAGGAAGTGAATAAGTAACACTGCTAGAATTCTTTTGACATGTGTCTACAAATGCTTCACAACTTTTGTAACATCCAGTCACTGAAATGGCACTGTTCACAAGGTGAAGATAGCATTATAAGATACATACTTTAAAAGTGTCTTTAAATACTTATTTACATGCATTTTAGTGTGGTAAGCACATCCATTTATGGATTTAAGAAGTTAACAAGGCTATGTATAATAAAACTCTTTGAGACAAATTTTAAGCATGTTTCTACAAACCCTTCATTATGCACATAACAGCTATTTACTAAATGGTACTGTTTAACTAATATTCTAGTAAACTAATATTCTAGTAAATATTCATTGAAGTAGTTTCTTTACACAGTTCTCAATGCATTTCAGAGTAGCAAGCAATCTGTAAATTGAATTGAATAATGGTTAAAAATACATTGTAGATTCAACAGTTTTAGAGACATATTTTAAACATGCATATGCAAACATTTCAATGTTAATATAACCAGTGTTTATGGAAATAACATTTCTCATAGCACAGTGTGTAACTAGAAATCTAAGAAAAATGATTTAGAGGACAGAAGATGACTGAATAGACGTACCTGGTGCATACCTCCTATTCCACAAAGAAGAACCAAATCAACAAATGAATTGCTTTTAAGGTCAGTGATCAAAGGAATTCACTGGAACTGGCAAGAAGGATTCAGGAACCTTGTAAGATGTGGCGACCTGGGATGGCATAGAGAGGTACAAAGTACACCAGCAGCTGTGACACCATATTCACAGCCAGAGGAATCCTCCACTGAGAACAAAGAATAAATAGGAGAATCCCAGCAAACCCCACCATTATGCAGGCTGGCAATCCTACATACAGGGGAGTTAAAAGTAATCACAGGCTTGGAGCTCAGTTAAAGGAGCTGCTTAGAACACACATAGCAGCTTGGTTTCAGAGAACAATTGGCATTATCTTTCCTCCCAACTCCAGAGCAGAGATGTCTGTAGCATGACAGTTGAGAAAGCAACCAACCACTTTAGGCGTTTGTATTGTCCAAGGGGACAGAATCATCTGCATAGTCTCATCTTTAGGGACTGGCAGACATTGTATCGTACTAGTTCAAAGGACTACATACTCACAAACCCAACTAGATCAAACAGAGTGATCATCAGCCCAGTACCCAAGCCCTGTGCTATGAGAATGTTGTAGCACAATTTGTGTGTTTGTGTTTGTGGGAGGTGTGGCTTCCCTGAAGACCCAAGAAGCTAGAGCGCTTACCCCTGGGACCTGATCCCCAGCCCCCAATTTCCCCACTGGCTACTGCTGTGGTTGAACTGCATGACACCACTGGTCCTTTGAGGGTGCAGGTTGCTCCACATCAAGACCCTCATAAGTGTCTGATGTCAGATAATGTACCAAGGGTAGGTCTGGGCATGCCTGCTCAATGTTCCTTCTCCTGTTACTCATCACTGTTCACATGTGCACTGTTATTGAACCTGAGGGTGTGAACTGCATGCCACTGCCCTTACTGCTGCTGTCATCTTTTATAGATCAAGAAGATATAGGGAGATTACACTATGGAACTCAGTTTAAATAAAAGCCAACATAATCTATCATACTGACACCCTAAGACACATCTTTAGGAGAAAGACTTCACTACAAAAACTATCCCATAAAAGAGGAAGAAATAACTTACCTGCCAGAAATACAAAATATTAGCATAAGAACACTAGAAGTATAAGAAATAAGGTAACATGATTCCTCCTAAGGACAAAAGTAACTCTTAGAACAGACCCCAAAGAAAAGGATACTGGCAAAATGCCTGGCAATAAATTCAAAAGAATAATTTCAAAAAAATTCAATGATACAAAAGAGAATACAGATATTTTGACAAAATTAGGAAAAGAATTCAGGATATGAATGAGAAATTCAGCAAAGAGATATAGATTATTCAAAATAACCAAACAAAAGTCTTGGAAATAAATAAGATATATGAATGGTTAACAGATAACATAAAAAGTTCAACATTAATTGGAATTAAAATTCAAACTACAATGAAATATTACTTCACACTTATCAGAATAACTATTATCAAAAAGATGAAAGGTAACAAGTATGGTGAGGATGTGAAGAAATGAGGATAGGTGTGCGTTGTTGGTGGGAGTATAAATTATTACAACTAGTGTGGAAAACTATGGTAATGCCATTGCTGGATACGTACTCAAAAGATTTGAAATAATTCTGTGGAAGAAATGTCTGCATTCTCATGTTCATTTCAGTACTATTCACAATAGCTAAGTTATGGAACAACCTAAGTGTCTATCAATGGAAAAATGAATAAAGAAAACATGGTGTGTATATACAATAGAAACCACTAAACTTGAAATTTAAGGAAATTCTTTCATTTGCAACAACAAGGATGGAATTGGAGAACATTAAGTGAAATAATCAAACACAGTAAGATCCTGCATATTCTTACATATATGTGTCATCTAAAACAACTAAACCCATAAATATAGAGGGTAGAATACTGGATACTAGTTATAGAGGTTGGTGGTGAGGGTAATGTAAATATAGCAGTTGATGCTACAAAGAACCAGTTAGGAGGATAACTTGTTCTTTTGAGATCTGTTGCATGGTAAATACAGTTAATAATAGTAATAATATACTTCAAAATTGCCAAGAGAGTAAATCTCAAATGTTTTTATCACAAAAATAATAAGTATTCAAGGTGGCTAGCAGATTATCTTGAATAATTTATTTATTCAATACTGCATTCATAAATTGTAACATCATTTTGTATGCTACAAATAAAATTATAAATTATCAAATTTCTAAAATTGAAAATTTTTTAAAATTGATTTTATAGCTAGAAATAGCAATCCTTTTGATTACTATCCAGATAAAGTAGAGGTTTCATAATCCAAATGTAGACTTAAGTGAATGCATGAAAGCATAAGCTGGTGAGTACTGATAACTGGTTTATTTCTCTCTGAGAGGCAAGATACTTCATGAAGGCTAGAGGAAAACTTTGATGTAGAAATTAAATTTAAATCCCATCCCTGGGATAGTCAACTGGGCCAATAGATATTTGACTTCTTAACATACAGAAAGTTGAAGTTCAGAAGAGAGAACTTTAAGTAGTAACTATCTTTGTTATCTCTTGTGCATGATGATGAGTATAAATGTACTCCACAATCTTGTGACTTAAAAGCTATCAATATTGATGTCAGTAAGGTGGCAGAATAGTAGATCACCCACTCATACTGCCCCAAAACAATAAGAATTCTCCACCCAATTATAGGCAAAAGACTTTGTGGGAGCCTTGGAATACAGGTAGGAGGTTGTAAAACCCTAATGTAGTCCAAGAGATAGAAGGGTTGTTTTGAGGATGCACTCATGCACCTAAATGGGAGAGATGCTAATCATGTTGCCCTATGTAAATATAGAAACAGCCCCATTCTGCAAAATGGCCCAATTTCTCTTTAGTCTCTTTTTTATACAGTCTGGGAAATATCACACCTGTGCAAGAAGCAGCTTGGAGACCCAACAATTTAAATTTATTCACAGGCTTGCCAGCTTCCTCTCACAAGAAATCTGAATAGGATTTTTAAAACTGAAAGGGAGGGCTGGGGTTGTGGCTCAGTGGTAGAGCACTTGCCTAGCATGTGTGAGGCACTGGGTTCAATCCTCAGCACCACATAAAAATAAATAAATAAAATAAAGATATTGTGTTCATGTACAACTAAAATAATAATAATAATAACAACAACAACAAGAACAAAAAACTGAAAGGTCTCCTGTGAGCATTCTTAGGGACCACAAGGTCAATCTGCTCAAAACTGACAGAAGGCATACTGTAGAAAACTGCCACACTTCTTTAATGTACAGAGATCAACATGACTACAGGGGATCAAGCACAATCTGGGAACATCACATCACCAAGCAAATGAGGCAATGTATCAATGTCTGACTCTAAAAAAATGGAAATGTATGATACATCTGAAAAAGAAATCAAAGCAGCTTTTAAAGAGGACAATGAACATTAAGAAAATATATAGAATTCAGAAATTTATAAGGAAGATTGAAAAAGTAAAAAAGATTAAACAAAAATCCTTGAACTGAAATATGCAATGAATAAAATGAAAATGCAGAGCAATATTGGTGGAATTGATCAAGCAGAAAAAAGTCAATGAGCAAAAAAAAAAAAAAAGGTGATTTCAAAATATACAAAGGAGAAGAAAAAAAAAGAATGAAAAGATATAAGGAGAACCAGCAGGACTTATAAGACAAAAGGAGCAAATTTTAGATTCACTCAAGTTCAAGAGGGAGAAGACAAACACATAGAGGTAGAAAACATTTAAAGAAATAATCACATAAAATTTCCAAACTGAAGGAAATATCCAGGGACAGGAAGGATAAAGGGCACAAATAAATCCAATTCAAGATATTAAAATCAAATTGTGAAAACATCAATATGAAGAGAGTATTCTAAAAACAACAAGGGAAAAGAAGAAAATAACATAAAAGAGAGTTCCAGTACACTCACAAGTAGATTTCTTAGCAAATACTTATAGGTGAAGGCAATAGAATGATATGTTAAAAATGCTGAAGGTAGCCAGTTCTAGTGACATATTTCTGGAATTCCAGCTACTCAGGAGACTGGAAGGAGAACCACAAGAATGAGGCTGGCCTGGAAAACTTAGTTAGGACCTGTCTTTAAGTAAAATTAATGTTAAAAGAATTGGAGATGTAGCTCAGGGATAGAGGGTTTGCACAGCATGTACAAGACCATGGTGCAATCCCCAGTAGCACAAAACAAAACAAAAAACTTTCTACAAAGAATGGTGTATTCAGGAAAAGTATTCTTCAGAAAAGAAGAAGAGATAATTTCCTAGATAAATAGAATCTGAGGGAATCTGTTGTTATTCAACCTATCATATAAAAATGCTAAAGGTAGATCATAAAAATGAAAAGGATACTAATGAGAAACACAAAACAACTGAGGGTATGAAACTCACAGGTGAAAGTAAGTATACACTCAAATTTAGAATAATTATAATAATTGTGATGTGTTCCCACTTAAGTACAAAATTAAAGACAATTTATAGGAGATTTGCAAATTAAAAATGTAAATTACAGTAACAAAACCAGCATGGTATTGGCACCAAAAATAGGCAAGAAGACCAATGGAATAGAAGAGAAGACACAAAGAAAACCCCACATAAATACAGTTATCTCATATTAGACAAAGGCTCCATAAACATACACTGGAGAAAAGATGGCCTCTTTAATAAATGATGCTAGGAAAACTGAAAATCTATATGTAGTACAATGAAATTTAACCCTTGTTTCTCACCCTGCATAGAACTCAAATCAAAATGGGTCAAAGACCTAGGTATTAGACCAGCTACCCTACTAGAAGAAAATATAGGAACAACACTCCAAAATACCAGCTTAGGAACTGACTTCCTCAACAAGACACCTGAAGCTCAAGAAGGATAAATCAATAATCAATAAATGGGCTGGTATCAAATAAGCTTCTTTATAGCAAAGGAAATAATCAAGAGCCTGAAGAGAGAGCCTACAGAATGGGAGAAAATCTTCACCATCCACAGTTCAGATAGAGCATTAATCTCCAGGATATACAAAGGTAGACCTCAAAAAACTTAACAAAAATTAAAACTGAAATAACTCAATCAACAAATAGGCAAAGAACTAAACAGACATTTGTTGAAAATAATATGAAGATTCAACAAATATGTGAAAAAAATGTTCAACACCTCTAGCAATTAGATAAATGCAAATTAAAACTACATTGAGATTCCATCTCACTCCAGTCAGAATGGTAATTATCAAGAATACAACTAACAATAAATGTTGGTAAGGATGTGGGGAAAATTGTACACTCATACATTGTTGGTGAAACTGCAAATTATTTCAACCACTCTGGAAAGCAGTATGGATATTCCTCACAAAACTACAAATGGAATTTCCATTTGACCCAGCTTCTTGGTATATATCCCAAGGAGTTAAAATCAGTGTACTACAGTAACACATCCACATCAATGTTTTAGCAACTCAATTCACAATAGCTAAGCTATGGAACCAACCTAGGTGCCCATCAATAGATAAAGAAAATGTGGTTTATATACACAATGAAATAATACTCAGCCGTAAAGAAGAATGACTTTATGACATTTGCTGGTAAATGGATGATCTGGAGACTATCATGTTAGGTGAATAAGCCAATACCAAAAAAACAGATTGAATGTTCTTTCTGATATGTGAATGCTAAGACACAACAAGGAAGTGGGGGAATAGAAGTTCATTGGGTAAGACAAAGGGGAATTAAGGGAAGTGAGGAAGGATAGGAATAGGAAAGACAGTAGAGTGAATCTGACATAAGTTTCCTATGTCCATACACCACAGTGAATCTCCACATCATGAATAACCTCAAGACTGGGATCTTAACTATGTTTGTATAAATGTGTCAAAATAGATTCAACTGTTATATATAACTAAAAAAACAAATAAAAATAAAAATTAAAAACTATGTAAATTATGACATCAAAAATTAAAATAGGAAACAATATTAAAGTGTAGAGTTTTTGTGTATGATTATGAGTTTAAAATAAATGGTTTTCAATATCTTACAATTTTTGTAAGCTTCAGAGTAACCACAAAATAAAAATACTATAATAGAAAAGATATAAATATCAAGAAATCAAAAACTTATTAACAGAGAAGAACACTGAATTATAAAGAAAGAATCTGAAATGGAGGGAGGGGTGGAGATCCACAAAACAAGTAGAAAACATTAAATAATAATGCAAACTATAGATGTTAGTGGAAAACTCTCATCAATAAATAAGTACCTTGAATGTAAGTGGATAAGATTTTTCAATTAGAAAAAACAGTGACAGAATGGATAAAAAACAAAACATAATTAAATGCTGCTTATAGGAGAGTCACTTTGCCTTTAAGAACACACATAGAATAAAATTAAGAGGATAAAAAAAATAATCCAAGGAGACTGAAACCAAAAGGAGCAGGAGTCAAAAACTATAAAAAAGGATGAAGAAGATAGTTATGTAATAATAAAGGGATTTACTTATCAAAAGGATATAACAATTGTAAATATATATGCACCCAACATCAGTGAACCTAAATATATAAAGCAAACATTGATAGAGCTACAGGGAGAGGAAGACTGCAATATGATAATGGTAGAAGACTTCAAAATCTCACCTTCACAAAGGACAGATAATTCAGACAGAAAATCATCCAGCATTATATTTAAACTGTTCTCTATACCAAATTGGTCTGACAGATATTTATGGATGTTTTATCCAACAGCTGTAGAATACAAATTCTTTTCACAAGCACATGGAACATCTCCAGCATAGATTGTATGTTAAACCAAGAATGGTCTTGACAAATTTAAGATCAAAGTCACAACATTATGTTTCCTGACCACAATTAGAAATCAGTAACAGGAAGAACTTCTGAACTTCAGAAATACATAGAAATTTAACAACATGTTCCTCAATAACCATGGGTTATTGAATAAATTAAAAGTGAAATTAACTACGTGGAGCAGAAAACAGACCTGTAACCCTAGCTACTTGGGAGGCTAAGTAAGGAGGATAGTAAATTGTAGGCTACCCTGGGCAATTTAGTAAGATCCTTTCTCAAAATTAAAAAAAAAAGATAATGTAAAAGGGTTAGGCTGTATCTCAGTGGTAGATTGCATGAGCCTCTAGATTTAGTTCCCAAGACTTTAAAAAAAAAAAAAAAAAGGAAAAGAAAAGAAAAAGAAAAATGTAAACATTTATTGACACTGATAAAAGTTCAAGTGATTGTAGAATGATCAAAGAGAAAGCAAAATCAAGCCCTCATGGGCTTGTTGACAGGGATAGGGTACTACACAGAGACTGAATAAAAAACTAAAAATGAAAAAAAAATTCAGAACTTTGTCAATACTTAATGAGCCTTTGGAAACTCCAGATGAATAAACTACCTCTAATATGGATATTTCAATGCACTTGCATATAACCACTCTAATTTGTTTCAGTAAACTTATCTCCAAAGAATGTTGAACTGTATGCCTCCTCCCCTAAACACTAAGCTATGTGTTCTCCTTTCCTCTACCATTTTTAAATAAAACCCTCAGTTCTGGGCTGGGATTGTAGCTCAGTGGTAGAGTGCTTGCCTTGCATGCATGAGGCACTGGGTTCAATCCTTAGCACCACATAAAAATAAATAAATAATAGTTGTGTTCATCTACAACTAAAAAAAAAATTAAAAAAAAAAACCCTCAGTTCTGCCTCAACTCAGAATACCCATTCTGTTTCCAATGAAATCAGTGTCTCTTGATTTGCAAATGTATTTTGCACCTGAATAAAATTGCTTTTGCTTTAATTTTGATCTCATTTCTAATAGTTTGGTACACAGCTTTGCAATCATAAATAGGCCTAAAGATCTATTCATGATACCCTCTTAATTCTCCCCAGCCTTTCAGACCTTTGAAGCTGTCAGCAACAGAAGCCCAATGATTTTCCATCAATTCATGGTGGCTCAGGGGACCCTTGGGTAATTCTCTCAGAATCTAAATCTCCTACTTCTGGTTAGGTTCATTTTGTTCCAGTTCATTTTATTCAAATTCATTTCTTTTTTGAAAGGATTCCTTCATTATGGAGAGAAGGTAGACCTCTTTTAGGCCATTGCTTTGAATATGAGATGTCTCCCTTTAGGGACATGAGTAATAATACAATGTGAAAATGCTGCATTGATGTAGAACTGGCCAGAATTTAATTCACAACTGTGAAGGTAAACTGGCAGTAAGTTATTCCTGGCAATAACTTGGAGAAATACGTTCCCAAAATTGCTCCACTTGGTTGTGATTCCTAGCCATACCACATTTGTTTAATATTATTGAGTTTATACTGACATCTTGTGGCTATGTCAAAAATTGTAACTGGAATTTTTACTTATTTATTTATTTATTTATTTATTTATTTTATTCATTTATTCTATTTAGTTCTACATGATAGCAGAGTGCATTTTGATTCATTATGCACAGATGGAGCACAACTTTTCATTTCCCTGGTTGTATGTGATGTAGAATCCCAACATGCATGTGGTCATACATAAAGCTAGGACTATGATTTCCATCATATTCTACCGTCTTTACTGTCCCACTGCCCAATTCCCCCTCCCACCCTTGTGACCAAAGTTCCTCCATTCTTCCCATGTCCTCTCCCACATAATGGATCAGCATCCACTTATCAAAGAGAACATTTGGCATTTGGTTTGCTGAGATTGGCTTATTTCACTTAGCATGATATTCTCCAACTCCATACATTTACCTGCAAATGCCATAATTTTATTCTCTTTTATTGCTGAGTAATATTCCATTGTGTATATATACCACATTTTCTTTATCCATTCATCTATTGAAGGGCATCTAGGTTGGTTCCACAGTTTAGCTATTGTGAATTGAGCTGCTATAAACATTGAAGTGGTTGCAGCACTGTAGTATGCTGTTTTTAAGTCTTGTGGGTATAGACCAAGGAGTGGGATAGCTGGGTCAAACGGTGATTTCATTCCAGTATTTCCATTCTTCTTTCCAGATTGGTTGTACCAATTTGCAGTCCTATCGGCAATGTATGAGTGTGTCTTTTCCCCCAAAACCTCGCCAACTCTTATTGTTTTTTTGTATTCTTGATAATTGCCATTCTGACTGGCATGAGATGAAATCTTAGAGTAGTTTTGATTTGCATTTCTCTAATTGCTAGAGATGTTGAACATTTTTTCATATGTCTGTTGATCAATTGTATTTCTTCTTCAGTGAAGTTTCTGTTCAACTTCTTGCCCATTTATTGATTGGGTTGTTTGTTTTTTTGTTGTTAAGTTTTTTGAGTTCTTTATATATCCTGGAGATGAGTGCTCTATCAGTATGCATGTGGCGAAGATTTGTTCCCAGTATGTCAGCTCTCTGTTCACTTAATTGATTGTTTCTTTTGCTGAGAAGAAGCTCTTGAGTTTGAATCCATCCCATTTATTGATTCTTGATTTTACTTCTTGTGCTGTAGGAGTCTTGTTGAGGAAGTAAGGTCCTAATCTGACATGATGAAGATTTGGGCCTATTTTTTCTTCTATTAGGTGTTGAGTCTCTGGTATGATTCCCAGGTCCTTGATCCACTTTGAGTTGAATTTTGTGCATGGTGAGAGATAGGTGTTTAGTTTCATTTTGCTGCATATGGATTTCCAGTTTTCCCAGCACCATTTGTTGAACAGGCTATCTTTTCTCCAATGTATGTGTTTGCCTCCTTTGTCTAAGATAACTGTATTTAAGTGGGTTCACCTCTTTGTCTTCTATTCTATACAATTGGTCTACATGTCTATTTTGGTGCCAGTACCATGCTCTTTTTGTTACTATAGCTTTGTAGTATAATTTAAGGTCTGGTATTGTGATGCCTCCTGCTCCACTCTTCTTGCTAAGGATTGCTTTGGCTATTCTGGGTCTCTTATTCTTCCAAATGAATTTCATGATTGCCTTTTCTATTTCTATAAGGAATGACATTGGGATTTTAATTGGGATTGGATTGAATCTATATAACACTTTGGGTAGTATGGCCATTTTGACAATATTGATTCTGCCCATCCAGCATGGGAGATTTTTCCATATTCTAAGGTCTTCTTCAATTTCTTTCTTCAGTGACTTATAGTTTGCATTGTAGAAGTTTTTCACCTCTTTTGTTAAATTTATTCCCAAGTTTTTTTTTTTTTTTGAGGCTATTCTGAATGGGATAGTTTTCCTAATTTCTCATTCAGAGGGTTTATCACTGATGTATAGAAATGTAATTGATTTATGGGTGTTGATTTTATATCCTGCCATTTGCTGAAATTATTTATTAATTCTAGAAATTTTCTTGTAGAATTTTTTGGATCCTCTAAGTATAGAATCATGTCATCTGCAAATAATGATAGTTTGAGTTCTTCTTTTCCTATTCATATCCCTTTAATTTCTTTCATGTGTCTAATTGCTCTGGCTAGTATTTTAAGGACTATGTTGAATAACTGTGGAGAAAAGGGGCTGGCAGCTAGCAGTCTCAGGTCTGCCCTTAGCTGAGCACCTGTGAAGTTCCCTGAGGGTGGTTTTGGTCCCTCTATTGTGCTCCCACTGGGTCCACAGAAACTCTGGAGTGGAACTGGGGGCAGGCCCAGGCCTCACTTGGGCTGGGTCTCATACAGGGGTCTCTGCAGCAACTCTTACCATGGGTGTGCACTTCCCTGTGGCTCCAGGCTAGCAGACTCTGGTCTGCCCTTGGCTGGACTCCCATAAAGATCCCTAAGGGTGGTTTTGGGCTCTCTGTTGTACTCCTGCAGGGTCCATAGGAACTCTGGAGTGGAACTGGGGGCAGGCTCAGGCCTCACTTGGGCAGAGTCTCAAACAGGAGTCTCTATGTGTGACCCTTACCATGGGTGTGGGCTCCCATGTGGCTGGCAACTAGCAGTCTGTGGTCTGCCCTTAGCTGGGCACCCATGAGATCCCTGAGAGCATTTTGGGGGCCCTTTGTTGAGCCACAGGATTCACAGGAGCTCTCTAACAGGAAATTTTTAGTTGCTTGCCTATAGGGGGGGTATTTTTACTCAGATATCAGATATCTTCTCCTTCTAGCTCCCTTGAGTGTGCTAGTGGGCAGCTGTATTCTAAAAATAATATTCATAGGAAAATGCCTCCTGGAATATTGTATCTTTGAAATTTATGATCCCTTATCATTCAGAGACCTGTCACATGGCCTCATATCACCTGGAATGATTAAAATTATGTTGACTAAGTTGGAATCTTTTAATACTTTGTAATTAGACTATTTCTTTACTCAAATGAAAAAAATAAAATGCCTTGGAAAAACCTCTAACATTTCCTGAGAGAGATTATAGGATTTTGTTTGCTTTGGGGAAACTGATAAGAAACAGAACAAATTCTAAACAACCCAACTTCTAGAACATGCAAGAAAATTTCTCCTTCAGTGACTCAATCTTTACATATTATGGTCCAATCTAGTGTACATTCCACATTTTTAATCCATAAAAAATCATTTAAAAATTTGTTCTTTTAAAGAAATTGAAGAAGACCTTAGAAGATGGAAAAATCTTCCATGTTCTTGGATAGGAAGAATTAATGTTGTCAAATGACCCTACTACCAAATGCACAATAGAGATTTAATGCAATTCATCTTAAGATTCTGAAGGTGTCTTTGCAGAAAGAGAAAAAGCAGTCATGAAATTTATTAAAAAAAAAATATGTCCAGAATAGCCAAAGCAATCTTCCGCAAGAAAAGTGAAGCAGGAGGCATCACAATACCAGACCTTAAATTATACTACAGAGCTATAGTAACAAAAGTAGCATGGTATTGGCACCAAAACAAACCAATGGTATAGAATAGAGGACATACAGAAGTATCAACATAAATAGAGTTATCTCATACTAGACAAAGTTGCAAGAAACATACATTGGAGAAGAGGTAGCCTCTTCAACAAATAATGCTAGAAAAACTGAAAATCCATATGTAATAAAATGAAATTAGACCCCTCTCTCTCATCCTGCACAAAACTGAACTCTAAGTGGAATAAGAACCCAGGCATTAGACCAGAGACCTTGTGCCTACCAGAAGAAAAATTAGGCCCAAATCTCCATCATATTAGCTTAGGAACTGAGTTCCTCAACAAGATGCCTAAAACTCAGAATTAAAATCAAGAATCAATGAATGGGATTGTATCAAACTAAAAGATTTCTTTGCAATAAAGGAAACATCAAGAATGTGGAGATCCAGGGGCTGGGGTTGTGACTCAGTGGTAGAGTGCTTGCCTCGCATGCATAAGGCAACGGGTTCAATCCTCAGCACCACATAAAAAAATAAATAAATAAAATAAAGATATTGTGTCCATCTACAACTAAAAAAAAAATTTAAAAAAAGAATGTGGAGATCCTACAGAATAGGAGAAAATCTTTACCACCTGCACCTCGAATAGAGCATTAATCTCCAGGATATATAAAGAACTCAAAAAACTTAACACCAAATAACAAAAGAAACAAACAAAAACAAAACAAAGCTCAGTCAATAAATGGGCAAAGGAAATAAATAGGCACTTCACAGAGAATATATCAATGGTCAACAAATATATGAAAAAATATTCAACATCTCTAACTGTTAAAGAAATATTGATATTCCATCTCACTCCAGTCAGTATGGAAGTTATCAAGAATACAAGTAACAATAAATATTGGTGAGGATGTGGGGAAAAAGGTATACTCACACATTGCTGGTGGGACTGCAAATTGGTGCAACTACTCTGGAAAGCAGTATGGAGATTCCACAGAAATCTTAGAATGGAACCACCATTGGACCCAAATCCCACTCCTTGTTTTATATCCAAAGGACTGAAAATCAGCATACTATAATTACATGGCCACATCAAAGTTCAGAGTACCTCAACACACAATAGCTATCCTAAGGAACCAACATAAGTACCCTTCACCAGAAGATAGGATAATGGATTTTCTGGAAGAAAGTGTGGTATATATACACAATGGCATATAACTCAGCAATAAAGAAGAATGACATTATGGCATTTGCCAGTAAATGGATGGAAATGGAAACTTTTATACTAAGTGAAATAAGACAAACCCCCTCAAAACCCATAGCTCAGCTATTGTGAGTTGAGCTGCTATAAACATTGATGTGGCTGTATTATTGTAGAATTAAATTTCATCATAGTGGAGGATTGAATAATCTCGATGTACAAAAACTGTGCCTTAATCTTTTTTTCTTCCAGGTTACATTCAAGGAGTTGGAGCAAAGGAAAAATTTCAGCCTTAACTGTCTCCATTATCATTGTCAAAATGCCATCAACTTTAAGTGAATTAACCACTGTCAATTGTACCCAGAGTCTCCTTTTGAGTTCCTAAAGCCCTTTGCAGAGGCTGCCAAGAAAACACAGCTTGGCCTCAGTTTCTGTTTTCTTCCTTTTTGGGTACAGTTGTTTATTCTTCCAGTCTCCCCATGCATTTAGTTGGATGGGATATCATTATAGCAAGAATTACTCTGCCCCAGTGATGGGAGTCCCTTGGCCAAATGGAGTGTTCTGACAGATCTTAAAATAGGTAACTATTCTTCTCCCCAGGTCATAGACTAACAGTGCTAGAGCCTACTGCCACAACCTTTGTGTCCAGTAGCCTCCATCACCTATGGGCAAAAGGGATAGAAGGAAGGGCAGAGGCCACATTCTTTTTGCCCATTTTTCTACAGTCCAGGCAGATTTTGGGGTATTTTTTCCCCCAGGGCTGGTGTCCCTGACCCACAGCCAGATGATCTGCAATTGCCTGGGGTAAGGCTGAGAAAGTGCTGGAATTGCCAGCACAGATTTTAAAGGATTTATATTTTTATTTAAACATTTCTTCTGTTGTCCTGCTATCCTTTCATACAAGAGGAAGTGTCTTTTTATATTATCAACTTAGTTTTTGACTGTTCAAACTCCTTATCATGCAACTACATATCAAACTCCTACACATGCAGAATTTCTTCCAAACTCCAAGTGCAAAATTGTATAGTAATCCAGAAAAAATCACTTTAAGTCCAGATTGTGTTAGAGCAAAACATATTTCTCATAGACAGGTTTATATCTATCAGTGGCCCATTCAGCCAAGATTTCTCTCTGCAACAGACTACTTGTAAGATCAACATTGATGCTGGCCCATATCCTAAAGAGCCAGCAACAGATACAAAAAAAAAACAACAAAACAAAACAACACAAAACCCAGAGACAGACAAGAGGGGGTCCCTGAAACCATGGCTAACAGGAACCTTTGAAACAGAAAGACTTGTATATGCAGATCTTTTTTTCACTTACTTTACCTCTGATAGACCAACTTCAACTGCAAGATTATATAATAATTCAGAAAGCCATTCAAAGGCCATATCATTGCAGTAGAATATTATTTTTTTAGTTTTATACCTATAGATGGCCCTTTCAGCCAAAATCTTTCCCTAAACATTATTTACAGGATCAACACAGTATTGCCCATAGGCTTATACCTGTAGGTGGTCTTTTCTTCACTTACTTTACCTCTGACCAATAAATTCCAACTGAAAGATTTTACAAAAAATTAATGTAAAATCCAAACTCAAAATGGAGTCACTCTGGCTCAGGCTTGCATGTATCTGCTAACCTCCTCTTTGTGCTTCTGTGATTAATGCTTTGTTATGCTTGCTTCTCACGGAGGGGGGGGCCAAAACCACAGGCTGCCAGACCCCCTGGCCAGTTACCCAAAGTTCCAGGAACTGAAAGGGGACATAGGAGGCACTGTCATGGTTGAAATGTACATAACTATAGATTGAATATCAGCCAAATCCTGTTGTTCTGAGTCATGTAGTTAGCCCACCCTATAATAACCTCTGAAACCCTCACTTCGAGGTCACTCTCTGAAGGAATGGAGAGCTGACCCCAATCGATTGGCCTGTGTGCCTATTTCCTCGATAAACTTTGCTGCTTCTGCAGTTGTCTGGGCTGCACTTCTTGGGGAGAGGTGCGGGTTGGATACAACATTGGTGTGTTGACTGGGAAGCCCCTTTCCCAGTTGCTCCACTAGCTCTCCTTCCTGGGAGTGTGGAACGGGGAATTGATCCTCTCTACTAAGGGGAATTAATGGCCCTGGAGGAATAGGTCAAATCTGTATTGGTATACCATTTGGGACTCGAGGGCCAAGATGGATGCAGCGCATTGCCCCGAGTCAGTACTCCACCCAGGACGCTGGTCTGGTTCAGGTTTCAGGTAAGAGCTCACAAAACCATCCTAATATTAAGTGGCCACAAAGGCATTATAGCCTCAAGATCTCTAGCCTAACTGTGATATGTTTATTGTTTGTCTTGTCTCTGTGTACTCTCTCCTTGTCTTTTAAAATAATGAGTCAATCTTCATCCATACCTAGCCCTTTAGATTTGATCAAATCACACTTTAAAGATTTTCAGCAGAAGGCAGCTGAATCCAGGGATGCTGTTTACTCAGGTAAACTAACCACTTTCTGTTCCCTTGAATGACCCACATTCAAGGTCAGATGGCCTCTGGAGGGGACCACCAAACTCCCCACTGCCTACCAGTTCCAAAAAAAAAAAAAATCATTTTTGGGCAGCCTGGCCACCCAGATCAAATACTAAACAAAGGGAAAAAAATGGTTAAGAAGGTTTTTAGCTGTGCTCTCTAAAGCTTACATTAAAATGTAAATGGCTGCCAATAACAACAACAAAAGTCAAAAATAAAAGCTAAAAGGTAAAAAGAAGATATGAAAAAACATAATTTTGTCTAGGAAATTTGGCTTCTGTCTCTCAGTCAGCCCCAGATATTCACAGAAACCTTCAAAAACTTAAAAGGTTTACAAAGTAAATTCCAACTATTGGAGGTGACCCAAAGAAGTTTTTAGCCTTGGCAGTCCAGGTAATAAATGTTTTTCAAAATGCCAGGCTAAGATTTTGGTGGCCACTATCCAAAAGACCAGAAAAACTGGTTTAGAATGGGACCCTGAGCTGAGGGGGGTCTCCCAAGGAGACCAATGGAAGCAGACTCCCTTGCTGCCTCATTGGGAGATTCCCTCAGGGAGAAATGGGGCCCCATTTGTATAAATTCTCTTAACTATTTTCACCTCTGATGAGTGGGACCGCATCAGGACGAAAATCAAGAAGGCTTTTAAATTTCTATTTTTGAGTTCTTAATTTTGATCTGGTGCTCTAGGTTAATATATTTTTCTGATTAGACCTATTTTTACAAGTGTTAGCTCTCAATCAAATAGGTTTTAAAACAAATAAGCTACAAGGCCTTTGTTTTGTGTAGGTACACCGATGTATTGTCAGTCTACATGTATTGCCATGTCTACATATGTCTGGTACCAAAATTGACATATGAGGTCATAAACTAAAATTTAAAAACTAAAATGGATCCAAATACCTTTGGTTCAGGTGATTCAAAAAGTTCAATTTAAATTGGGTAAACAAATAAAAATAAAAATGTCTTTAAAAGTTACTAACTCACAAGCTTCTCTAGGTGGTCTATTGTTAATAAAATGTTGATGTCTATAAAATGTTTACTATCCATTGTTTCTAGGATTTTTCTTCAACAGGAAAAGAAATGATGCTATCAAATACACTTGTCTAATACTTTGTTTTTTATAAAAGTGAGTAAATTAGATCTGACATGTGTGAGATTAATCATGGATGTGTTTGTTAAAGACATCTAAATGGTTTATAAAGTTAAAATGCTAATGGTTAAATATAACATCAAGTACTCTTAACTCCTTAAATTCCTTAAGGTAATATGCTTAAACACATTATTGGTGTTTTCATAAACTGGTAACATTAAAAAAAATTTAAAATTACTTTATGTTGTAACTAAAAACCAGGTTATATAAAGGGTATAAATGTTTCAACAATTTCATCTTACTAAAATAAAATAAGATATATTTAGTAAAAAAATTTCTGGATAAAAAAGTCTTCAAGTCTTCATGTAGTAAAGTTATAATACATCTAAGTAAACAATAAGAGGATCTAAATGATAAAAAAAATGTCTATGTAAATAAAGGACAAGTTTGTGTGTAACTGTTGGTTTTATATATATGTAACACAAATAGTTAAAACTATTCAAGGTTTTTCCCTAAGGTCAAATATTAATGTACTGGTATAAACCAAAGTTTAATCTGTTAAAATAACAAAAATTTATTAAAAAATTAATTCACTCCTAACATTATGTTTGTTAAATTTTATTCTCAGAACAACTAGTCATGGAGAAATTAAGGTTTGTACCACTCTGGTTAAACAACAACTGGTATTTTACAATATTGTACTACATTACAGAATCTAGATTTTCTTTAAGTACTAAACTTGATTGATATAAAAACATCAATGTAATTATGGTGCTATTACTCTTCTTTACATATTAAATATCTTTCAGGTATACAAGTCTTTAAAGTAAAAGATTTAAAGAAACATTTTATCAAGCTGGTGTTCTACAAACTAAAGTTGTCTGTAATGATAAACTTAGACTTATAAAAATGACAAATTTTATTGGAGATTTATTTATATCATTTGATGTTTTGTAACCAAATCTAAACATTTTGTTACCTTTTACACTGAAATATAAAAATGTAAAGGTATTTTTAAAAGATAGTAAGAGCCTGATCTATTTAAAGGTTAATATTGTAGCTGACATTCCTAAAGACTCAGAAACTGTTTGTCAAAATAACTCCAAAGAAGGCCAAACTTCAGTTTATTTAAAGCTGTATATCTCAAACAGGGGATATAGATATGTAACCCAGATTAAGCCATCTATAGACAGATAGTAAATAAAAAGGTAAAAATAACTGTAAAGTTATAAACATTAAGTTAAAGCCCAGTACTCTTTAAGACTGGTAAGACTGGCGTGCTGGAGGTTTAAGACCAAGGTTTAAATATTAAGGTTAAAATAAGGGGCCTAAGAAAGCCAATATTTGGCTCTTGCCCTCTGAGTCAGCCTGAACCCTAGGAAAAGGGGAAGAGCTTTACAACTTTGGGCCACATAACCTCCCAATCATGGAGATTAATGAGACCACTAGAGAACAGAAAGCCAATCAGTGTGGATGCTGCAAAAGAGGAGGGTCACTGGAAAGGGGAAACATAGCTGATGCATCTAAGGGAAGCCACATGGTCAGTGACACCTTGACTCATCCTAGCACAGATGACACTAACAGTGCTAAGAGGCTGCTCACAAGTTTCCCAAGAGTGTCCCACAACACTCAGCTGACTCTTAACAATACATAAAAACAAGGTCCATTTGACTATCTTGATCTTGAACACCTAGCTTAAAACCACAACACTGGGCATTTAAAAAAAATTATTTGTAACACATTCCTGGGCATTTAAAAATAATAATAATTATTTGTAACTTAAGATGTACACTTGGGTTAGTCCCCCAAGAATAAGTAAGACTGAAGACAACAAAAGAGAGATTTGTAAACAAGGGTGCCTGAAAATTATCAAAAAAATCTGTCAGAATCAAAAGTTATTAGTCAATTCAAGGCCTACAGATCTTTCTAACCTCCAACATAGGTAGACTTAGTCAATGTTTGCTAATATATGTTTACTAGTATGATTCTCTAGCCCTAAGTAACTTAACTAAGTGTTGTATATACATTCCTGATAACTCTGACAATATAGAAGATTTACATTCCCAAATAAATGACTTATTAGACTTTTTAAGACCTTGTTATGGGGATAACTTCTTAGTTCTTGCACTTGCTGGATTATTGCCCCTGAGGGATTATTGATTTCTATTATCTTCATGATATTCATTGACATGTTCCAGATGCTACAACATTTATTATGTATTGATCTCATTTCAGTGCTCATGTCTTTTGTTTCTCTCATAAAAGCACCACCCCCAGATGAATTTACAACCTGTACTTCTTGAATCAGACTTTCATCATGGACCCCTTGACCCAATTTATAAAAAGGGACTCCAAACTGCTTGTCCCACTGCACATTGCCCCCTCTCAGCTCGAAGCAGCAAGAGCAGTCATCGCCCTTTTCCTTAACAGCAGTAGGAGTTTCCTAAAATTAGAGAGAAAATACAATCAATGTAAATGTGCAATCAGGTCAATTCACAAAAGCTGGTTTGGGTCCAAAAAAAAATGTTGTAAGATATGAGCTACTAAAACAACATATTCTGTTCAGTCCAACCCCTACCTCTAATCAGACAAAACCTAATGTTACTCAGGACTATTGGTTAATTTCTATGTGGCTCCAGAGGACATTTGGTTTGCCTGTTTATCAGGAATAACTCTCTGCATCAATGCCTCATATTTTTAAAATAATGTGTCAAAAAAACTTTGTGTTCTAGTACACATTTTGTGACAAATATATTAGTATAAAAAGACTGTTGTTAATGGGACTAAGTTTAGCAGGATATCTGCTATTTCAAGCCCCCTCATACTTTTGCTTTTGGGATTTCTAGTAGACCCCTACATTATTAACTGTCTAAACTATATAAGACAAAAAATTAGTACTGTTAAACTCATGGTACTCAGGTCCCACTATAAAACCTCCTGATATATAATAACATCAATAGAGTCAAAGATTTGACTCTATTCACTAGAAAAGGGGGGGAATGTAAAATCCAAACTCAAAATGGAGTCACTCTGGCTCAGGCCTGCATGTATCTGCTAACCTGCTCTTTGTGCTTCTGTGATTAATGCTTTGTTATGCTTGCTTCTCACAGATGGGGTGTGGGGGGGCAAAACCACAGGCTGCCAGACCCCCTGGCCAGTTATCCAAAGTTCCAGGAACTGAAAGGGGACATAGGAGGCACTGTCATGGTTGAAATGTAAATAACTATAGATTGAATATCGGCCAAATCCTGTTGTTCTGAGTCATGTAGCTAGCCCACCCTATAATAACCTCTGAAACCCTCACTTCAGGGTCACTCTCTGAAGGAAAGGAGAGGTGACCCTAATCGATTGGCCTGTGTGCCTATTTCCTCAATAAACTTTGCTGCTTCTGCAGAGTTGTCTGGGCTGCACTTCTTGGGGAGAAGTGCAGGTTGGATGCAACATTAATACAGAGACAGACAACTAGAAAAGGTTTCTAAAACTATGACCAATAGAGAGAAACCTTTAAAACACCCCAGACAGCTGGGTGCCATAGTGCAAGCCTGTAATTCCAGCACTTTTGGGAGGGTTCAAACCACTCTTCACAACAGCGAGGTGCTATGCAACAGAATGAGACTCTGTCTCTACATAAAAAACATAAAATGGGGCTGGGGATGTGGCTTAGTGGTTGAGTACCCCTGAGTTCCATTCTGGGTACAAAAAAGATAAAACAACAACAAAACACCAGCTTCTGGGCCTAGTGGTGCACACCTGTATCTCAGCAGCTCTGGAAACTGGGGTAGAAGGAGTGCGAGTTCAAAGACAGTTGTCACAACTTAGCAAGACCCTAAGCAACTCAGCAAGACCCTGTCTCTAATTAAAATATTAAAAAGGGCTGGGGATGTGGCTCAGTGGTTAAGTGCCCCTGGATTCGATCTCTGGTACCAAAACAAGCAACCAACCAACCAAACAAACAAACAAACAAACAAAAAAACACAACACACCAGCCCAAATCTTTCCAAAGAGACTACATATAGGATCAATGTAGTATTGTCCATGTCTTAAAATGGACAGTAACAGACCCAAACAAAAACACAGAGAGAATTTGCAATGCCAAGGCCAACAAATAGATAAGAAACTAGAACAGATTAGAAGGGAGTAAATATTCCTAGATTCTTGAGTCTCGCTTAACATGACTCCTACATCAGCATGCCAAAGATGTCCCTACAAAGAGGGACTAAAATGGGGGATCAATATTAGTTGATCACAATACAAGCAATATATAGTTTCAAGGCAAGTAGTTCCTAATAGTTCCCAAATACATTTACAGTTTAGTCACAATATACAATTATGGGTTCCTTAACAATCTATTATGTAAACAATAAGTTCGCACAAGGGTCTATAGTTACTGTTGGTGGGCTAGGGAATCTTGAGGGTGGGGTGTAGGATAGATTGTTGGGTTAGTAGAAAGTGAAGGTATGGTCATTAGCTCTTATAATGCATGAAAAATGAATCCAAGAGGGGCTGACTAGTACTTGGGAGGGTGACAGTGAGCTGGGGAGGGCCGGTAGGGAGGAGGAGATGTGGGGTACAGCAAGCAACGATAGCAAGAAAAATAAAACTTATGTAAGTGGCAGAAACAGGACTATCTAGTATTCCTCCAGTATTCGGTTCAGGAGTCCCAATCTACTATGTCCCACTGTAAAACAAATCTTTGGATTCACAACTGTTGGGGATTAGAGGGTAGGAGTAGTGGGAGAGAAATGAGGGGAGGATAGAGAAAGATAGGAAAGAACAGAAAAATAAAGCAAAAAAATTAAACAGTAGAAATATTAGTAGAAAAAGATAAAGGATAAAATGCAAAGTGAGAATGGAAGAGTGTAGAAGGAAAAAAGGGGAGGAAGTAAAAAGAGAGAGGGAAAAAAATGAAAGGAAAAAAACCAAAACAACAAAAAAACAAAACAAAAACAAAAAACCAAACAGACAGACAAAATAAAAAACAGAAAACAATACAAAAAAACAGACAAACAATCGATATAAAAGGACAGAGTCTCAATGTGAGTAGACAGATATGTTTCCTTTCACCTCCAGTAGGTGGCGCTGTTCGCTGCTTGCTGGACTTACTCCGCTCGTGTTTTGCATGTGAGATTTCCAACCTGGTTGATTTCTGGTTTGCTGGCGAAGCCGGGCGTGGAAGATTGTGTATACAGAGTTGTTTTCCATTGTCCCCCTTCGATTAGGGTCCCAGAAGTTCGCAGAAGTTCTCCAGTCTCCTGTAGTCTCGTCCCCGTGGAAATTCCTTTTAGCAGGTCTGCTCCCTCTGCTGTTTTGTTCGTCCTGCACTCTAGAATGGAACTGGTGCGGTCCCAGTGTTCTCTTGTAGCGCTGCCTTTGCTGTTGCGCTGCCTTCGCTGTCACGCTCCCCAGTGGCTGACAGCTGGGGTCGTGGGTCCACGCGAGCTTACTGTGGGTCCTGTGTGGTTGGTTGTGCTCTGGAGCCAAATTTCTCCAGTACACGCAGCTGCCGCCTGAGGTGAGCTCTGCTGAGCCGGGCGGGTCGCACCGCCCCGTGGCCTGTACAGCCGCTGCTGCTGGAGACGCGCCCTGGTGATGTCCGCTTGCGCTGTTTACACGCGAAAGTAAAGTTTTCTGTGATGATGGCTGTATTTTGCTGCCAAAAAGTTGGGTGGAAGAAGTTTGTGTCACAAAATTTGATCTTTAGTTTGGCGAGACTGGCTGCTATGTCTCTCTAAGCCGCCATCTTGCCCCCCCTCCCATCCTGGTCCACTTTAAGAAAACTTAACTCAGTAACTTCATGACATTTCTGGCCATCTGATAAGTCCTCTGGTGTGCACACTGAGACCCTTGATTCCACACATCTGGTTCCTCTTTGTGGGAATGTCTGGTCTCTCATTCTGGGGACATCTCTGGCACCACTGGTGTTAGAGTCATGGTTAAGCAGGAATTGAGAACCTAGGGATATTTACTCCCTTTTTACTTGTTCTAGATTCTCATCTGTTTGTTGGCCTTGGACTTGGGAATTTCCTCTTGTTGTCTGTCTGTGCTTTGTTTTGTTTGTATCTGTTACTACCACTTTTAAGAAATGATAAATCCTGCATTGATTCTGTAGGCAGTCTCTTGGGACAGATATTGGCTTGTCAAATTAAAGATCCCTCTCTGTTGGCCATGGCTTTGGGGTTCTTCTCTTGTTGTCTCTTTTGGGTTCCTCTTTTGTTTCTTTTTTGTATAATCTTGCAATTGGAGTTGGTCTGTCAGAGGCAAATAGAGTTGAAGAGCTGCCTATGTATGTAAGCCTGTCTAAGATAATGTTTTATGGCAATTATCTGGCTTATAAATGGCTTTCTGGATTATTATACAATCTTGCATTGGAGTTGGTCTCTCAAAGGTAAAGTAAGTGGAAGAAATTCGTACATGCAGGTCGGTCTGTTTTAAAGGTTTCCTCTGTCAGCCTTGGTTTTGGTGATCCTATTTCTTTTTTCTTTCTTTCTTTTTTTGACATTGACTGTCCCTTAAAGATGTGGGCCATACTGCATGATCTTCTGGTGTCTCTTGAGCAGAGAAATCTTGGCTGAATGGGCCACCTATAGGTATAAGCATGTCTAAAACAAAGATGGTTTACTGTAACACAATCAGGCCTTTGAATTGTTTTTCTGAATTATTATACAATACTGTCATTGAAGCAAGTCCATCAGGGGTAGAGTATATGAAAGAGATTCTATATGTACAAGCATTTTTGCAGTTGCATGATAAGGGGTCTGAACAGTCAGGAACTAAGTTGAAGGTGCCAAAAGGCACTACCTCTGGTGTTCATGGATAGTAGGACACCAGAATAAAATGTTTAAAAAAGATTTATATTTTTAAACCTTGTCCTGGCAGTCCCAGCACTGTTTCTCAGCCTGGCCCCAGGTAGCTTAAGATTATCTCACTGTGGGTCAAGGACACCAGCCCTAAGCCAAGGGAGAAAATCCCAGAAAAGCTGCTTGGGCTATAGAAATTGGCCAAAGAGAACCTTGCCTCTGCTCTACTTTCCAACCCCCATTGTCCCTGGGAAGTGGATACTGCTGGCCACAAAGGTGTGGCAGTATAGCACTGTCAGTTTATGGCCTGGAGACAGGAATAGTCTCCCCTTTTAAGATCTGACAAGATATCTCATTTGACCAGGGTATATTCATCACTGGGGCAAAGCAATTCTTGCTACAACAGTATTTCATTAAACTAAATGCCTGAGGAGACTGACAGAATAAATAACCACACTCAGAAAAGAAAAAGAAACTAAGGCCAACCTGTGTTTTTTAGGCAGCCTCTGCAAAGTGATCTCCATGGAAGCCTAAGGAATAGAATGGAAATAGCCTCTTCCATTGTATATCAATATGCCTAGTATTTTAAAATAGGCTGAAATGAAACCTCTGGGTACAATTGATGAGGAACTCACTTAAATTTGATGGCTTTATGATAATGATAATGTAGATAGGTCAGGCTCAAAAATGTTCCATGTTTCAACCCCTTGACTGAAATCTGGGGAGAAAAAAATTAAGGCACATTTGTTGTGCCAACCCTCTCCTGGGATGAAATTTGTTGTGTACAGACAACATTCATAATGATTGTTTCAAATTATAAACTTTAGGATGGGTCCAAAACTAGAAAAGATAAAAGAAATTATAAGTATGGAAACATATTTTTGTATGAAAAATTATAAGGTAAAAGAAATGTTTCTGGATGAGAAAATATTTTGTATGGTAAAGTAATATTCTTGGGCTAAAGTCTAAGATGAAAGAGGACAAAATAAAGATATAAAGTTGTGATGGTTTAGTTAAGTCACAGAAGGTTTGTGGAAGGTACATCTCAGAAGTTTGTCTTTGTGATTAAATTAAGTATAATTAGCACAGTCAAGGTTATATAAACTTTAGTGTATTGATATGAAGCAAAGTTTGAAACATCTATCTGCTCTTATCTATCAGGACAATTTTCTTATATTTTTTAGTCTTTATTACTTGGGGGAAACTAAGTCTTAAAGGAATTGGAGTTTGTGTGTCTATTTTCAAGTCATAAATAATTACTTTGTAATGGGTTAAACAAACAATTGGTAGTTATGTTATAACAATTTATTTGGCATCCTAAATATATGCAACTAGGAATACATATGCATTTGAGAACTCTAAGCTTTGTCTAAGTGCTATATAAAAGTTAAAAAATGAAAGTTTATGTACATTTACTGGCAAGATAACCAATAAGTGCTCTCTTTTATACATTGTAGCTGACATAGAAGGGCTGCACTGTCATTTAAAGATCTGTCTTATATCTGTTTGCTTTGACCAAGTCAATTTCTGCTCGTTAACACTGTTTCCTAAATACATAAGAGATTTAAGGTTATCCTTTGATTTTTGTTAACCCATGCAGACCTGTGATTATTGTTACTGTACACTCTGGATTCTAAAATGTACTTTAAAAGATAAAAAGTTTGGTGGAATATGATGGTCATCATAGCCATAGCATTATGCATGACTGCATACATGTTGTGATTATATATCACTTACAACCAGAGAAATGAAATATTATCCTCCATCTGTGTACAATGAATCAAATTGCACTCTAATATCATGTAAACCTAAATAGAACAAATTTTAAAAAAGATAAAAATGTTAAATGTAAAACTTAGGAGAGCATTTTTCCAAGTTGCTGTTCTCCAAACTAAAATTATCTGTAGCAAAAGACTTGGATTTGTATAGAAATAACAAATTTGGTTGGTATTTATTCATGTCATTTGATGTTTTATAGCTGAGCAAAATATCCTGTTGTCAATAAGTTATATACACAATTTTGTGTTATTCTTCACACTGGAATTGGAATTTAAATGCATTTTTGGAAGATAATGAGATGATCCTAATATGCTTAAAAGAGACACTGTAAAACATGGAAGCATTCTGGCATTTTATCCACAAAAAAGAAAGTTAAAAGCTCTCTTAGCCTTTCTTGGATTCATGTTTCAGATGTAATGTTGTACTATGTTATTTGTGAAAAGCTCTGACTTACTTGATATACAGCTTGGCCTCCCACCTTACTCCATGTTAGAATGGCTCCAAAGTAGTCTAGACTTCAGCTCATTTAAAGTTGTGTTCAAAATATTGATTTTTGTTGTAAAGATTACTGTCATCTCAAACAAGGAATATAATGTATAACTAAGTAAAGGTTCATATATATAAAAATCATGTATCTTGGTTCATAGCTATTACACAAACTGAATAAACTGAATATTTTTGTTCTGTTAATTTTATTTTGTATTTTACTTGTAAACTTTATAACTGTTGCCTGTTAGTGTTTTGCAGAAGTACTGATTCTTAAAAAACAAACAAACAAACAAACAAACAACCCAGCATGGGTGAATTTGAGATAATAAACCATCACCTACAGGACGGATAGTATGTAATTCTGACTTCCAGTACATATACTGACCCTGATTAAATGAAAAAGGTAACTGTAAATTATAGATATTGAGGTTATAATCTGTTATATCCTCTTTGAAACCTGTGAAACTGGCTTGCTGGGTTTTTAAGACCAAAATACTTGGTAACTAAAGTCAAGGAAGTAAAAGGGCTAAGGAAAAACAGCCAACATTTTGGCCCTTGCCCTCTATAAGGTCAGCCATAACTCAGAGAATAATGGGATCCCTATCTGGGCCCTGCAATTCTGGTGAGTCACTCAACTTGAGGATCAAGGAGATTGAGAGAATCCTAGACAACAGGAAGCCAACCAGTGCATATTCTGCAAAAAGGAGGGTTATTGGATATGGAAATATTCCTGATGCTTCTAAGAGAAGCCATGCATGGCAGGGAGGGACTCTGACCCATCCTGGCAGATAGCACCACTGGTATAGGAAAATTAAAGGAGCCAAGAGCTTTGTGCATGTGCCTAGAGTGATCTCTGAGGAAAGTCAGCTGACTCTTAAGTGTAAATAGGAACAAGGTCAGTTTTGAACAACTTGGTCTTAAATACTTGGCAGGAGAGTATAGCTTAAGCATGGTCCTACATGGACATTTAAAAGGAAAAACACTTGTGGCAGCTCTGCCAAAAGTAAGCAAAGCTAGGGGCTATAAAGTAAGTGCCATTGTGTGGGAATGCCTTATAATAATGATTACAAAGGACTCCTGGGTTGCATATTTGTCCTGAGTTAATTTGAGTCTAATCTCGTAGACTTACGAATCTTCCCAACTACCTACATTGATAAACTTGAGATCTGTTTTTCACTGATAAGATTATTAGTTTCTGTCTTCACAGTAACTAATTTCTGTGAAGACAGTAATTAATTTCTGTTTTCAGAGACTGGCTGAAATACTAATTGCTTTTGTGTTAATTGTTCACAAAAAAGTAATGCTTTGCTGTCTTGTTTATTGTTGGCTTATCATGATCACTCTTATTTATGCCTTTTCCTGTTACCTACCATCTGCCACTGTGGACTTCTTTATTGCTCTGATGCTGAAGGCCCTTAGCTGTTCATACCCCACCTGACTGAGAACAAAGACTTTGAGTTTCTATCCTCAGCTTCACGCATTTCAGCAGGAAGCAGTTTGGAGATGTTGTTGCACATTTCCCATATATATGGAATACAGAAATTGACAGTGGGAAAATGTAACAATGGTCTACTTTATGTTTTGAATATAACCTTTGCTGCTCTGCCACTGCAACTGGTTTTTAAAATGGACATGTTTCTTTCTCTTTCTTTCTCCCTGATCATCCCTAATCTCTCCTCCTCCCTAATCTCAGGGGAAACAAAATTACTTTTCTTCCTTGAATACACACCCACCATAGAAACAAAGTAATCCAGACTTTGGAGATGGTACAAGAAGATCTTAAAAGTGACTATCTCCCAAATGAACAAGTGAATTACAAGTTTAGCAGAGATCACATGGAATGTAGCCTTTGAACCACCTGTTTAAAATCCACTTGTTCTAAACTCAACTCAAAGTGGATCAAGGACCTAAAAATTAGACCAAAGACCCTATACCTAATAGAAAAAAAGATTGGCTCAGCTTTTTATCATGTCTAATTAGGTCCCAACTTCCTTAACAAGACTCCTAAAGAGCAAGAAATAAAATCAAGAATCAATAAATGGGATGGATTCAAACTAAAAAGCTTCTTATCAGTCAAAAACAGAGAGCCTACATTCTGCGAACAAATTTTTGTAACCTACACATGTGATAGAGCACTAATCTCCAGGATATATAGAGAACTCAAAGAACTTAACACCAAAAACAAAAACAAACAAACAAACAAACAAACAAACCTAATCCAATCAATAAATGGGCTAAGGAGCTGAACAGACACTTCTCAGAAAATATACAATTGATCACAAAATATATAAAAAAATTTTCAACATTTCTAGTAAATAGAGAAATGCAAATCAAAACTAAGATTTCATCTCACTCCAATCTGAATGGCAGTTATCAAGAATACAAGCAACAATAAGTGTTGGCGAGGGTGTGGGGAAAAAGGGACATTCATATATTGCTGGTGGGAGTGCAAATTGGTGCAACTAATCTGAAAAGCAGTATGGAGATTCCTTAGAGAACTTGGAATGGAACCACCATTTGATCCAGCTATCCTATTCCTTGGCCTATACCCTAAAGACTTAAAAACAGCATAATACAGTAATGCGACTACTTCAATGTTTATAGCAGCACAATTCACAATTTCTAAACTGTGGAACCAACGTAGATGCCCTTCAATAGGTGAATAAATAAAGAAATTGTGGTATATATACACAAAGGAATATTACTCAGCATTAAGAGAGAATAAAGGGGCTGCAGTTTTGGCTCAGTGGCAGAGCACTTGCCTCACACATGTAAGGCACAGGATTCAATCCTCAGCACTACATAAAAATAAGTAAAACAAAAATAAAGACACTGTATCCATGTATAACTAAAACAAAATATTTTTTTAAAAAGAGAATAAAATCATGACATTTTCTTGTATATGGATGGAGTTGGAGAATATCATGGTAAGTTAAGTAAACCAATCACACAAAACCAAAAGCTAAATGTTTTCTCTGATTAGTGGATGTGGTTTTATAATGGAGGTGAGGGTGGAGGGCATGAGAGAAATAGAGAAACTTCAGATAAAGCCAAGGGGAGGGAGGGGAAGGTAGGGGCATGGGTATGGGAAAGATGATGGAATGAGATGAACATCATTACCCTAGTTACATGTATGAAGACATGAATGGTGAGACTCTACCTTTTGTACAACCAGAGAAATAAAAAGTTGTGCTCCATATGTATACTATGAATTGAAATTCATTCTGCTGTTTAAAAGAACTCTAAAAAATAAAATAAAGTCCCTTTGTTTCTGCTGATGAGCAGAATCACAGCCTTTGGAACAGAGGTCCCATGTGTTTCTCCTTTTATAGCAAAGCAATAAATCTTCTTTTTTCTTTTTCTCAAAACTGTGACCTCATTATTGAATTAGCATCAGAGACAAGGATCAAGCTTTCAGCAGCAAGCAGCATGGCATCAGACTTTCAAGAACCTATGGCCATGGAAATCATATGTGCCCTTGGCTCATGCTGAGAGGTTCTAATTTGATTCATAGTCATTCTTACTATTGGCATCAGATCTGCTATTTTAGGTCAGGAGCCATTTTATCTAGGAGCTTCTAAGTTTTGATCCTGAGGCAATGCTGTTCAGCTTCCTGTAAGAAATATAATTTCTAATAGGTAAACCCAACCCCATCCCATGATACAACCCCCAAGCAGGCATGTGGAATTCTTCCTGTCAACTATACAGCTGCTCTTTGAGTGCCAACACACTGCTGCCCTCCTCAGAGGGACAGCCTTGTCAGTTTGCTCCTTGTTACTGACAATAAATCTGGTGTGTGAGATTCTGGCCTGTGGTGTAGTCTTTGGACTCTGTGTGGACTTTGCAAGTATTTTTTCATTGGTGCCATGACTCAGAAGGGCTCTTCCATTGATGTTGCACTCCCTTTTGGTATCTTAACTGTTTTGGGATCCCATGGTAAGTCCTAAGCTCACCTCACCGCTAACTCACCTTCTATTTTACTGAGTGCTCAACTTCTCATCCACCACAGGCTGATTCCAGTAAGCTCCCCTGCCTTTGGTCAATTCAAATGACTTTTGGGTCCTGGGAAGTGACCATTGAACATCTGGCACCCCTAGGGTTCTCATTTGGTCAGGGGCACCCCCAACCAAGGCTTTCAGAGCTAAAGTTGATCCTCATTATTGACAAATCTATAGGCTTGGAAGGTCTCACTACTGGCAAGAGACCTCTCTCTAGGTCTCAGTTACTCTTCTGGCTCAAAGCCCCAGTGCCATACATTAAGAACCCCTAAAGGTCTTATCCACAGCTATCATCCTGAGGCAGTGATGACTCCCAGAGCGGGTAGCTCTGTCTAATTTGGTATAAGAAAGCACAGAAGGATGCCTCTGTTTCTCCCTACTGACTCTCTCTGTTGCCATGGGTGTGACAACCTCTGCCATCCTCTCAGATATCCACCGCTTAGCAAATTTAGACTCACTTTGCCTTACTCCTGACTTGAAGGTGAAAAAGCTAATTTATCCCTGCAACCAAGTTTGTTCCCTCTATACCTTAGACAATGATTCCAAATGGTTGCTTAAAGACAATCTAGATCCAAACATTTAGAGGGACCTCTTTAACTTTTGTGAGCACTCAGGGAAATGGAAGGAGATTCCCCTAGGTCCAGGCCTTCTCCTTCCTTCATTCCAAACTGTCCCTCTGCTCTTCTTGTTCTCTAGCCCAGGTTATGATGGCTCTTAATGCCCTCTCTTTTCAACATCAGGACCCTTACAAAAACCCAGATTTTGACCTTGCTGATGAACCCCCTTCCTTTTAGTCTCCACCTTCTGCTCTGACTCCTTCGAGACCTCTCTCACCTAATTTCAGCCCACCCACTATTTGCTCTCACACAGCAACCTCTACCCAGCTCACATCTCTGGTTACCCTTTTGAAAGTATCTGGGTAGGAGGAAGCTGTCCTAGTACACTTCCCTTTCTCCCTTAGTGACATGTATGAAAAACAATTTGGGGTAAAATACATCTTGCCCATGTCCCAGCAACAGAAACTAGAAACAAACCCAACTGTCCATCTGGAGCACAGGTGATTCCCCAAAATGACCCTAACTGGGAACAAAATGATGGCAAGATGCCTGGAAAATTATAGAAGGCCTTCAGAAAAGTTCTGCTATTTTCATGGAAAGACTCCAGGAGACAATAAAAACACACCATCCTAGATCCTGAGTCCACTGAGAGCTACCCATTTTTAAAGTATAAATTACTATTCAGTTGGCTGCAGACATTCAGAGGAAATTACAAAAATTGGCACATGTCCCTGATTAATCCTTAGGAGACATCCTGCAGCTTACAACTTTCATTTTTTAAATAATAGAGATCAGGACAAAAGGAAAGAAAGAATGTAAATACAGGAAAAGACTGAAGTGCCAGTTGTGGCCTCAGGAGGAATAAGCTTCCTGGGTGGAAAAAAGAAGGCCAAATTCCTCCACCCAGGCCCAGCAGAGCCCTAAGTCAACTAACTCTAATGGTTCCTGTAACTCCAGTCACCACATGATCCCTAGGTATGCTTCTTCTGCTTCTCTGTAGGGAGCCAAGTGGTCCATTTCTCTTGGATATTAAGGTCAGCTTTTCTGTTCTCACCTCTTACCCTAGACCTCTTCAGGATATCTGAACAGCTTATTACCAAAAACTTTACTCCTTCTGAGTTATGAGCAGGCCTTGGAAGCCTTTAAGACATTAAAATGGGGCCTCATTTTTTCATATTTAATTTATTTTTTCTATTTAGGCTTACATGATAACAGAGTGCAATTTGATTCATTGTACACAGATGGAGGATAACATTTCATTTCTCTTGTTGTAAGTGATATAGAATCACAACATACATGCAGTCATACATAAAGCTAGGGCTATGATGACCATCATATTTCACCACCTTTACTGTCCTCATGTCCCCTCCCCCCTTACACCTCTGTGAACAGAGTTCCTACATTGTTCCCATGTCCTTCCCCACATTATGGATCAGCATCCACTTATCAACGAGTACATTCAGCATGTAGTTTTCTGAGATTGGCTTACTTCACTTAGCATGATATGATATTCTCCAACTCCATCCATTTACCTGCAAATGCCATACTTTTATTCTCTTTTATTGCTGAATAATATTCCACTGTGTATATATACCACAGTTTCTTTATCCATTCATCTATTTAAGGGTATCTAGGTTGGTTCCACAGTTTAGCTATTGTGAGTTGAGCTGCTACAAACATTGAAGTGGCTGTGTCACTGTAGTATGCTGTTTTTAAGTCTTCTGGGTATAGACTGAGGAGTGGAATAGCTGGGTCAAATGGTGGTTCCATTCCAAGTTTTCTAAGGAATCTCCATACTGCTTTCCAGATTGGTTGTACCAATTTGCAGTTCCTCCAGCAATGTATGAGCGTGCCCTTTTCCCTACAACCTCACCAACACTTACTTTTGTTCGTATTCTTGATAATTGCCATTCTGACTGGCATGAGATAAAATCTTAGGGTAGTTTTGATTTGCATTTCTCTGATTCCTAGAGATATTGAACATTTTTTCATATGTATGTTGATTGATTGTATAGCCTCTTCTGTGAAGTTTGTGTTCAGCTCTTTGGCCCAAAATGAGGCCTCATTTTGAGCCCCTGTCTTCAGCTTACCTATGGAGCAAGATTTAACCTGTTTGTAACTTAGAGGGAAGGAACATCCCTGAGAATGGTCACATAAAAAATGGACCAGCTTAATAGGCAATAGATTATCTCAGTAAGGAGCTAATATAGTAGCTTTGTTCTCAAAAGTAATGAAAAATAAGGTATCATAATTTTCTTCCAAACCTGTCTGATTACCAACTGGGGGGAAGAAAATGGTTAAAATGCTTTAGGCATGAAGTTTCTGCTCAGAACAGAAAATTCCCCCAGCTTCTTCCAGATCTCAGCCAGGACTTATATTGAAATGTAAATGGCAGAAGCCTGTAGGCTCCATAGGAGATCAGTCTGAGACCCAAGGAAAAAAAAGAAAAAATGTGTCCTTTAATTTGGCTAGCCTGAACCAGAACTGTATGGTACTTTACTAAAATAGTTACTGGCCACACCATTTCTTCTAGGACTCTTGCTTTTTCTTAAGTTCTATATATATTTTTGAGTGCATGATTTTTTCTACACATCTAGGTTAATGTTTTTCTGATCAGTCCTATTTTATTCAATCATGGAGTTTTTTAACATCTGTAACATTACAATGGAAATTCACCTGCAAGAAGCTACAAAAGCCTTTGCTATTGTGTTATGTGTGCACACTTGTGTTATGCATTGCATGTGTGTATGTCCATATTTCATGTTCAAGATATCAAAATTGGCATAGGTAATGAGCACTCATGAATTAAAATCTAAAAATGAATCCAAGTACCTTTAATTCACATAATTTAAGAAGGTCTAATTTAGATTGGGTATACAAATGAAAATAAAGATATCTTTAAAATTAATCACAAGTCTCTAAGTGGTCAAAGAACTAAAATGTTGGGATCTAGAAAAATGTCTAATCCAGGACTTTTCCCAGGACTTTTCTTCAAAAAGGGAGAGATAACTAATATTGTTCAATGCACTTGTCTGATACCTTTGTTTTTTATAAAAAAAATAAGTAAATTAGATTTGACATGATAGGATTAATTATAAATGTGCTAATATGAGTAATTTATAAAATTAAAGTGCTAACTGTTAAATACAACATGAATTCTATGAGGTAACATATTCAAACCTTATTGGTGTTTTCAAAGATTGTAAATTAAAAAAAAAGGATTGGAAATTTCTTTGCAATCACTAAAAAACAAGGTTACTAGGTTTAAAGTCCCAACAGGTTAATTCTATATACTTGAGCATTCTGTTTTTATGAAATGGTAAGCAGATGTGATTCTATATACAAACATTTATAGAACATTTCTATATATGAAGGCCCAAAACTTCCTACTGTTTCAATTTGAGTACTGTAAATAACAGAGTATTTCTTATTCTTAAAATGGAGTAATTTTTTTAAATTCAGAAAGTGCTTCTGGGTATGAAAGTCTTTGTGTGATGAAATAAACAAGAAAGTTTAAGTCAGTGAAAAAGAATGTGTAAGTAAAGAAGAAATTTCAAGTTTCTATGAAATAAGTTGGTTTTATATGTATATATATATACACACACACAAACATATTTTTGGAATGATCAGTCAAAGCTATTTAAGGTTTTTCCCTAAGATAAAATATTAATGTACTGATATAACTCAAAGTTTAATCTACATGTTAAAATGATAAGGATTTCTTAACATTAATTTACTGACATGGTTTCTGTTAAGTTTTACATTTTAGAGCAACTAATCTCAAAGAAATTAAGGTTTAATTTTTGTAGGTTAACCACAACTGTGGTTAAACAACTACTATTATTTTGGAGTATTGCTCTATGTTAGAGTCTAGATTTTCCTTTAAGAGCTAAACTTGGTTAATATGACAACATCAATGTAATTACAGTGCTATTACTCCTACTTGTATATTAAATGTGTTCATATCTTCCAGGTATACAAGTCTTTAAACTAGAAGGTTTAAAAGAGCATTATATCAAGCTGGTGTTCTTTAAAATAAAATTGTATGGTAATTTTAGACTTATAAAGATAACAAATTTTATTGAGGATTTACTCATATCATTTAATGTTCTATAACTGGACCTATTATCAATGAGATATATAAAGTTTTATGTTACTTTTTACACTGATCCAAAATTTAAATGTATTTTTAAGTACATGAGAGCCTAATCTATTTAAAGACATGAAAACTGTAAGGTAGAAACAGCCCTCCCCATACCCAATTTTGGCCTTCCCTTCTCTAAAGCCTACATCAGTTTCTGCCCCAGCAGTTTACCACCTGAGCTTCCCACCCAAGTTAACAAACCCTAACTGCCCGAGTTAACTTTCAACTCCTAGAAGTGACCTCAGGGGTGTCAAAGCCAGATCATCAATCCTTACCTGACACACCAGCCTGAAATAACCAATCCATAATCCATGATGCATTTACCTCACACCCTATAAAATCTCATGCTCTGCACCCCTATCTTCTCTTTTCTCCCCGAGCGTCCACTTAGACTGATCCCCGTGAATAAAGATCTCTTGGTCACATGAAGTGTATTGTGTCTGGTCCAGTCATGACTCTACATTGGTGCTGAAACCCGGGATGAGGGTCACTCTCTTATTGAGACCTCATCCTAGACCGTTGACCATGCCTTCATCAGCCTTTGCCCATTCTTTCAATCTCCATCTTTCTGTGCCCACCACAACCTTCATTTGGTGGGTTCCTTTGTCAAGGAGATTACAACTTTGTGAGCAGACTCCCAGGGATGACCAGCTGTTGAGTGTCCAGCTGTTGACTGCCCCAAAGGGAGGACCACACCCCACCACTACCTTCACAGTTATGAAGGATCTCCAATCTCTGTCCCATTCTCTTAGATTCTCCACCCCTTAGACTCTTTACCTTCTCCCTTCTTCCTCCTTTCCTTTTGCCTCTGATTCTACTGGCGGGAATATCCCAACCCCTCCTTGTTTACCTTCTTTGTCACCTGGATTGAATTCTCTGGCCCCTCTGGGAGGGATCTCTAAAATCCTGGGCCCAGGCCATGTGTGACTCTGACCTCTCCAGGAGAGGTTCGACTCCAGCAATTTGGGTTATGATCCAATTCGTCTGGCAGTCTCTCCATTGTCTGCTCCTGTCCTGGTTGGGGATGCCATTTAGGACCTGTTTCAGACTCTAGGTGGCAGGATGGGATCAGACTCCTCTCTCCTGGCAGACTCGCCCTAAAAAATCTTCTTAAAAATCTTTCCACTCTTGGTCTCCTTCCTGACATTAAACCAAAAAAAAAAAAAACCTTATAGAACTTTGTACTCAAGACTGACCAACCTACCAATTGGGCAGATCACCAAGGAAAAAAGGAACGTGGACATGGACAAAGCCCTCAGTCCCAGAAACCTCTCTCAGAGTGGTGATGACTCTTGAATTGTGGGAATGGGACTGAGTGGCAGGGGAACTAAAAGAGGAGACAGGTGGCTGTGATATAGGAGGAGTCAGCTCTGGGGCACAGGGTGGAGTGCCAGGCTGTTGAGGGAATGGATGGCCATAGTGGTAAGGAGGGGGTTCATCTGCTGGGTCAAATTCTGGAGTTGATGGAGATTTGGATGAGTCCAGTTTGTAAGTGGGGAGGACATGGTGGGGTTTACAAGGGGTACAAAAGGAAGGATTGGCACAGAGAAGGGAGAAGGCCTGAATAAAAGGCATCTCTGCTGATTTTTTTTATTGCTCACAGTAGTTATAAAAATCTCTAAGGAGATCAGGGTCTAGGGAGCCTGTAGGAGGCCATGAGTGGGAATTATCCAGTTGGTAGGTGGGCCACTCTCCCCAGGCCCTGGAGTGTAGGTAAAAAATCTGTTCTGATGGAGTGAGATGCAGAAACACCCAGAGTGAGAAGCAGGAATGCTGGAGTGAGAAGCAGAAAACACCATTTATTCCAGAAAGTATAGAAGCTTAAATACACTCTTGGACCAATCAGGTCCAAAGGTCACAAACAAAGGGGTGCATTCTGGCAAGAGCAAAGTCTATTATCATAGAATGGGGAAAGATGGAAGGGAGGGGTTGAAGGTATTGGAGAGTGCTCCTATATATCCCCCTTTTTACTTTTATTTGAAATGTCAGTGGGGCCTGTATGGTCCATAAGCAAGCATGTTGGAGGGATCTGTGATAATCTCCTCATGGGAGAGAATCATTCTGCTGGATTTTCAAGACTCCTACATGCCGCATATGATAGAGGCAGGGTGCTAACAAGACTGTAATCTGTCTTAGGTTGTGCTCCTCTGAGCATCTTACCCATCATTGATTACCAGCTCATGTACAAGGGAAGGGGGCAAACAAGGCTGTGCCTGGCTTACATTGTGCCCCTCTGAGCATCTTACTCGTCATTGGCTAGCCAGCCTGTATGCACGTGCCCCAAAATTGAGCTCTCCCAATAGAAGGGGTGATGAGGTTGGGAGGAGTTGGAAGGGAAGGGGTTAGGATTGCCCATAGCTGTGAAGCCTTGTGTTTCCAGCGAAGATGAGGTGGGCGAGCTTCTTACATGTTCTTGAGGGCTACAGTCCATGTGGCAGGAAGTTTTTTGTGTTCCTGTGATTCTTTAATGATGTGACCTGATAGCTTGTTTAGTTTGACAAAGAGAAGAACCAGAAGAAGGCTTAGAACCCTGAGCCCAATGATAACCCAATTGGATGGATCCAACAGAGCTAATAATTTACTCCACACATTTGAAGAATAGAAGGGTCAAAAACAACATTAGCTTTGGTTTAGGTACTCACAGAAGGGGCTTCTTACTTTAGGTGGGGCAGGTTGTCTTCTTAAGAGAGGCTTGGATGAATATTCCTGGCTGGGATTAAAACGAGCTTAGACTCTGTGTGTTGGGGGGAGACACAAGCATAGTCTCACTCTTGTGTGAGCAGAAGGACTGGGCCTTTCCATTGAAGGGTTAAGGGGTCTTTCCATCGCACTGAGGGAAGAGGGATAGAAAAGGTAGATGAACCCCAGTGTCATTTTGCTGCATTGAGGCCTTGTTTGTCAAAAGTGAGATAGTTAAGGCTAAATAAAACATCCAACATCCCAAAGAAGGGTCCTTCTCTGTAGAATCAAATTTCTGAAGCATCTCCTTTAGAGTGTGATTGGTTCTCTCAATGATTGCTTTTCCCTGAGTGTTATAGGGAATTCTTTTGGTATGGAAAATTCCCCAGGAAGTTAAAAATTCCTTCAATCTGAGGGAGATGTAGGCTGGGCCATTGTCTGTTTTGATTGACCATGAGACACTCATGAATAGCATTGCTTGCTTTAGAGCCTTAATCACATGGGTTGCTTTTTTAAAATTTTTTTTAGTTGTACATGGACACAAATATCTTTATTTATTAATTTTTATGTGGTGCTGAGGATCTGACCCAGTGCCTCATGCATGCAAGGCAAGCACTCTACCACTGAGCCACAATCCCAGCCCCCTGCTTTTTCACTTGGAAGGGCAGTAGCCTATAATGAGCAGCATAGCCATTGCTCCTTAAGGGGGTGATTGCTTTAGCCACAAACATTTGGCAGATGGTAAGGCTGTTTTTCATTCCTTGTGGCAAGACTTTCCATTGATATCATGCACAAGAGTTGGCATGATTAGGTTCCCAGACAGAAAACGCAAAGTAAGGCCTGTCTGCCTCATGAAGAGGGATGGGAAAAAAGCAATCCCTGATGTCAATGATAGCAATATAGTTATCTATCAGGATGGCTGAAGGGAAAGGAAGGCCACCTTGACATGTGCCCATTTTTTCCATTTTCTTGTTGATATGTCTAAGGTCCTGTAACAATCTTCATTTGCCTGATTTTTTTGAATGACAAAAATGGGAGAATTATGAGGGATAGTTGAAGGCTCAATATGACCTAAAGCTAGCTGCTTGTGGACAAGGTTCTTTAATGCTGAAGGCTTAGGCTCAATAATAGGCCATTGCTCCATTTAGGAGGGTGAGGTGTCCAGAGTTACCATGAGAGCCAAAATCATTAGGGGTGAAAGAGAGATACCATATAGTAAGTAATAGTTTAAACGCTGAGGAAAAAAAATATGGAAAGTATTTACATGGGTCAATTCCTTTATATAAATGCTATAACATGAGGAACACCCAAAACCAAATAGAGTTTTACCATCAAGGAGAACATCCAGTACAAGAAAACGACAACAAAATACTATAAAATGTACAGAGAAGTGTGGCTATAGGAAATTATAGTGTAAATTGCAGTATATAAACTTGCCCATGTAGAATACAAAAATATTTACTGAAGTCAGATTTTTTTAAATGAAACAGTGCTTATTAAAGGTATTTTAATATGAGTCAGATATATAATCTAAAGGTAGAAACCTTTAAAAACATTAACACCATTAAGCCAGTGCCATTCACTTGTGCTTCCTATTTTGTTTTTGTTTTAAAAGCTGCTGTTTTGACTCAAAGGAAATCTCTAAGGCCAACATTCTTAAAACATTCTTATCCATTCTTGGGCTGGGGTTATGGCGCAGTGGTAGCATGCTTGCCTAGCACGTGTGAGGCACTGAGTTCGAGCCTCAGCACCACACAAAAATAAAATAAAGATATTGTGTCCATCTACAACAAAAAATGTTTAAAAAAAAAGTATTATCCATTCTTGTGAGACTTATATTTAGTCCTTAAGAAGTGATTTAGTTTGGCAATGTAGCTCAAAGTAACTCTAGGAAAGGGGTTAAGTTAATTAGGAATCTGACTCTGAGCCAGTAAGGTTTTCAGGCTAAACAGACAACCAATTTAAGTGAGAGAAATTATGGCCAGAGGTGGGAGAGCAGTCGTGCCATGGGAGGAGCTCACCCCTGATGGAGTGGCACCTCAGCTAGGGGACTCTAACATTTGGCAGGTGTTAGACCTGTGTCTCTCTCGCGGGTAACATCCCTTCCCCCCAGAGAATAGGAGGCGGGGAAGAGAGAGAGGAGCTAGGTAATTCCTAGTCACCTTCTTTGCTTTAGGCTTCTCCAACTGTCTAGGAGCTGGCTGTGGCACTTTGTGGTGATGGAAAGTCGCCTGCCAGCTCCTGCTGGTTGCTCGCTTGAGGGCGGTCCTCTGTCAACCCTGCCTGTCTGCCCTCTGTGCCTGCCCAAGTGCTTTCCCTCTGGAGCAAATAGAAGGCAGTGGTGCAGAGAAGAGGGATGGGTGGAGGGACCAGGAGGAAGAAAAGGTGGGAGAAGTCTGCTGACTGTGAGAAGAAAAAGGAGAATATGAGGCAGATCCAAAGGGAAAGCAAGCATTTTCTGTGAAAGCGCATTTGCAGCGAGAGCTGCAGGCAGGGCAGGCAGCAACTTTGTTGCACCTGCAGTTTAGGCAGCTCGCTGGGAGGGTGTGGCCATGGTCAGAGGAGGTGCAGTGGAGCCACTTGGGAATTTTCCTTTATCTCTGCAAGCAGAAAATTTTATTTTTTTGCGCGGGAGACTTTATGGCAGTGATTTTGTTTAGTTCTCCCTGGGAAGGCCCGTGGTAGCAAGCAGTTCTGCACCGAGAGATAGTTTAAGTGGGCAGGCTGCACATGGGCCACCCAGGGGTGCCTGTGGGAGTGCGCAGGGTGCAGCAGGCAAAGGGGGCCTTCAGCAGGCGGGGCCATGCAGCACCTGGCAGGGGCAAGGTCGCTTTAAGGATTTGGAACAGTTTTTGATGGCAGGCATGTGTTTGTGCCTTGCCAGACTAGGGCTGGCTCCTGTGACTGGGCTGGCTCCAGTGGAGCCACTGGAAGGCTGGTGGCACAGAGGCTTGCGCTTGAGCTGTACTATGGAGGGCTGGCAGGTGGATGGGTGGGGCAGGGCCTGTTTGTGTAGCAGGTGTGGAGCCACCTCTGTTGCTAGTGACTACAGCCCATGTGGGTAGAGCTGCCAAGGCTGGCATGGAGCCATGGAACAGTGCTGGTGCCCAGCACCGGCGGGCTGTGGTGGGGCCACGGGGCTTGCGTGGTATAGGCGCAGGCTGCTGAAGGGTGAGTGGGACTCACACCACTTGGAACTGGGGCTGTTGTGGCTGGCAGGCAGAGCCAAAGGAAAAGTGATTTGTTTTACTCTTTTGCCTAGCGACTTGCAGGGGAACTGGGTTGCTCAGAGCAGTGCTCTGTGCACAGGAGCTTGGAAGTGCTGCAGCTCACTGCAGGGGTGGGGCTTGCATGTTGGGAGAAGGCAAGCTTGGCAAGCACTTGGCAAGCTTGCACTTCAGGGCAGCACCAATCCAAGAAGCAGAAGGCTTTTGCAGCGGTAGTCAGGAGGCCTCCAGAGAAAGAGGGAGGTGGGCTTGGGGGCCCTCTGAGGAGTGGGAAGAGGAGGGCTGGGGAGAAGGTGGGACCAGCCCACATAAATGGATAGATAGTCAAGGAATGTGGAAAGTCTCCTGAAAGTAGGAGGAACACTAGGAGACATAAAAACAGGAAAATGTTTAGAACTAGGGTTGGAGTCACTGGGCTGATCAGACCCTTTGTGACTGCCAGAGGAACCAGGAAGTAGATATTCCCTGACCTAACTTTATCACACAAAGACAAACATAGAAGACAATGACAAAAAGGTTTGTGTTACCTTCACCAGCAAGACAAACAGAGGAATTGCCACAAATTCTTACTGACTGAAGAGGAGTTGAGAAACCCGAGAGCATGTAGGTGCCATTTATTGCTTTAAAAGGGGGATTCGAGTGGGTGCTGCATTGGGGTCCAGAGAAATGGAAAGGGGTCCAGAGGAAGCCGATATGGGGTCTCACTGGACAATGGTGGTGATCCATGCAGCCACTCTCCCCAGGCCCCAAGGTGTAGGTAAAAAATCTGTTCTGCCAGAGTGAGATGCAGAAACACCCAGAGTGAGAAGCAGGAATACCTGAGTGAGAAGCAGAAAACATCATTTATTCCAGAAAGTATAGAAGCTTAAATACACTCTTGGACCAATCAGGTCCAAAGGTCACAAACAAAGGGGTGCATTCTGGCAAGAGCAAAGTCTATTATCATAGAATGGGGAAAGATGGGAGGGGTTGAAGGTTTTAGAGAGTGCTCCTACACAAGGGGATGGCAGAGGTGGTTACACCCATGGCAAGAGAGAGAAAGAGTTGGTAGAAAGAAGCAGAGAGGCCTTCGGCGCCGGCCGCAGGATCGCGGTTGCAGCCCGGGCCTCGGCCCAGGGCTACGGCTATCTGAAACTGAGACTGGAAGGAGCGGGGGGTCAGCTTCCAACCAGTTTTTTGGCAGCTCTCTGCGCCTTGCCGCCCCATGCAAGAGCCTCGCTCACGTGTGTGAGTGAGCACTGGGCCACCGAGAGGCAGCTGTAGGCAGGAGGCGTGGCTTCGGCGCCAGCCGGAGGAACGCGGTTGCAGCCCGGGCCTCGGCACAGGGCTA
>CM053407.1:100020068-100056644 GCA_028644305.1 Xerus rutilus
TTTTTACTATTTGCCTCAACAAATGTTTTCAGTGAATAGTGTGTACAGCTTCTGATAATTTGTTTTTTTCTGTTATGTTTGCCAACATGTATTAAAATGCAACTTTTGGGAAAAAAAAAATAAAATAATTAAAAAAAAAAAAAAAAGAAAGAAGCAGAGACATCTCTCTGTGCTTCTTATACTGAATGAGAAAGAGCTAACCACTCTGGGTGTTGTCACTACCTAAGGATTGTAGCTTGGGCTAAGGCCTGTAGGAGTTCTTGGTGCCTGGTACCAGGGCTTTGAGCCAGAAGAGTAACTGAGACCCAGAGAGAGATCTCTTGCAGGGGGGGAGATCTTCCCAGCCTATAGACTCAGTCAATGATGGGGATCAGCCATAGCTCTGAAGAGTTGGCTGATGGTGGAGATCAACAGATGATCAACCATAGCTCTGAAAGATGTGGTGGAGGGTTTCCCTGACCAGACAGGAACCCTGGGAGTTCTGGACATTCAATGGTCACTTCCAAGGATCTGCAGGTCATTTGAATTGCCTGAAAGCAGGGGAACTTACCTGAATCAGCCGGTGGTGGATGAGAAGTTGAGCGCTTGGTGCATGGTGAAGGTGGGCTTAGGACTGGGTATGGGATCCCAAAGGAGCTCAGATCCCCAAAGGGAGAGCAATAGTTCATGGGAGAGCCAATCTGAATCACAGCATCAATGAAAGGACATTCACAAAGTCCACACAGAGTCCAAAGACTACACAGCTGGCCAGAATCTCACACAACAGATTTACTGTCAGTAACAAGGAGTAAACTGACAAGGCTGTCCCTCTGAGGAGGGCAGCAGTTTGTTGGCACTCACAGAGCAGCTTTATAGTTCATAGGAAGAATTCACATGCCTGCTTGGGTGTTGTGACATGGGCTGGGGTTGGGTTGACCTTTTAGCAGTTACCTGTCTTATGGAAAGCTGAGCAGCATAGGCTCTGGATCAAAACTTAGGGGTTTCTAGATAAAATGCCTCCCAGTATAAAATGGTGGGTTTGATGCCAATAGGAAGTATTTATGATCTTCTAGTATACCAGTTTTTAAAATGTCAAGCTTAGAAGAGCAATTTACCAAGCTGGTATTCTCCAAAGTAAAGTTGTCCATAATGGTAATGAATTTGGAAATTATATAAAAACAGACAGTTTAATTGGAGATTTATTTATGTTATTGAATGTGCTATTACTGGATAAATGTAGCCTGTTTTTAATAAGATACTTATAAAAATTTGTTATTTTTTACACTGGAATGAGAATTTAAATGATTTTTTAAAGATAATAAGGAGAGCTTGATCTGTTTAAAAGATAATAATGTGGAATATGAAAATTTTTTTTGCCATATTTTCCACAAAAAGAAAGTTTGGAGCTCTCTTAGCTTTTGTTTGATTGATATTTCAGAAGTAATGTTGTATTGTTGTGTTATTTGTCAAAAACCTCACCTTACCTGAGATAAGGCTCTGCCTCTCACTCCAAAACAGGCTTATTTAGAGTTATGTTCAAAAGATAGATTTTTGTTGTAAATACTATTGTGATCTCAAAATAAACAGGGTATACCATACTTAACTAAGTAAATGTGTAAAATTGTAAAAATTGTGTTGATGGGTTTATAACTATTATATAAACTGAATATGGTTTTGATCTTGTTAATTTTATTTTGTATTTTTCTTGTATAGTTTATCACTGTTGCCTGCTGGTGTGTTGCAGAGGTACTCCTTCTAATAGTATGGCCTGAGTGAATTAGTGATAATAAGACATTACCTATAATATAGACAGGATAAGTCTTACTTCCAGGACTAATACTGACCACACTTAAATGGAAGGGGTAGCTGTAAAATCATAAACAAGGAATTTAAAACTCATTACTTCCACATTAAGACTGGTTAAACTAGCCTGTAGAAGTTTAAAAACAAAAAATTGCAGACTAAGGTCAAGGAAAGTAGAAAGGCCAAGGAAATAGAAAGATCAAGGAAATAAAAGGGCCAAGGAAAAAGCTGCCAATAATTTGGCCTTGCCCCTTTAGGGTCAGCCAGTATCCAGGGAACAATGGAAACCCTCTAAGAGGACCCTAGAAAACAGGAAGAAAACCAGTGCACATTCTGCAGAAAGCACTATCATTGGAGAGGGAAAAGTTTCTTATTCTTCCAAGGGAAGCCAATTGTGATCAGCGAAACTCTGATCCATCCTGGTAGATGGTACAACTTGTGGAAGAAGACAAAAGTGAAGCCATAATTAAAGGTAGGCAGTTAGTGTAGAATAGGTGATTGAGTTGGATCAAGAAAATGGAGGCTGATTTGAGTCCAGGAAGTTGGAAACTGCCTCTGGGAGATTGGAATGTTCAGGTCTCCAGAGCTCTTTTATACTACCCCTCCCCAAAAGTTGTTAATGAAGCAACTACTGAGCAAACAGAGAGCTACTGATTAATGACCCTGGCTGCCATTCATTTCCTGCCTAGCACTTTACCTTGGACCTTCCAGCCCAAGTGCTTACCCCACTGAGGGATGTCATTCTGCCAGCGCCGGTGCCAGACCAAGGGAAACCGGGTTGGTGAGGGAGACTCGGGTGAAAATCACTCACACACACACACACACACACACACAAAGGACAAGGCAAAAGACTTCTTTAATGAGCTCAGGTCCCTCTTTTTATATGCTAAGATGCCTTAAGTCCTCCAAGCGCAACAGGGTGCATAGGGTGTGACTATTCTATTAGCACCTTGCGGCTATTCACAGGAATGAGGCTATTGTTACAATATGGAACTATGGCCAAAAGCACATGATTGAAAAACCTGATATTGTTGTACTTTATGTACTGTGGAAGCCCTCAGGCCAGCTCTCTCCCACATCATTCCACCAACATCCCCCAGTCACTATGCAGGATGGGGGTAAATGAACAATACAGGAAGAAAAATACAGGAGAGCAAGGAAAACTTTAGATGTATAAAACGGACAGGACTTCCTCATCCCATGGATTCTGCCTTTGGGTCTACTTCTTCCACCTGGGACAAGTCTCTCTTGCTATCTTTTAATAAAACTTCTTACTTTCTACTCTACACTCACCTAGACATGTTTCTATGCTGTTTAACATTTGAGGAAGCAGGACTTGTCAAGGTAACTGGTAAATGGGAAGTATCAAAAGGAGCCAAGAGGTTGTTTATGTATTCTCAAGATTGATCCTGAAAAATCTCAGCTGACTCTTAACAATACATAGAAACAAAGTCATTTTGATCACCTTTGCCTTAAGCACTTGCAAGGGGGTATAACCAAAGCATTGACATACATGAACATTTGAAAGAAAAGACAATGTTTTAAAATGTGACTTAAGTATACACTGTGTGAGCCCTACCAAGAGTAAGTAAATCTGGAAGCTATTAAGGAAGGGTTCATTTGGAAATCAATTACAATGAGCAGGAAGGAAATGGTATTGGTAGAAACTTCATTATGCAGGATAAAACTGAATTCTTGATTCTGGCATTTGTAGGTATTCAACATTATACTTTGTTAAGTATAATGTTCCCATTCATCTCTGGGACCTTATAGGCCCAGGATTCAGATTTGAAACCTATGTGCAATATGTAAACTGTTTTTTATAGGTGATGGGAAACTATTGGAAGGAGGTTGTAGAAAAATATTTTGAAAAATAGTCCAAGGACATTAAGGAATTGTGTCCTATGGGAGCACAGCCTTCACATTGATCTTAAAGGCACATTAAGGCCTAAACTCAATGCAGCTGAATATGTGAATTTTTGAAAATGGCTTATAAGAACAAGAGTGAAATGAAAATGGCAGGCAGCTTCCAGAAGCAGATTCAAACTTAACTGACAAAGGGTTCTTACTTAGTTGGCTTTTACTGCGACAAAGGCTTCACATTCTTCCCAAAGGCCTCCTAGTTACCATGCTAAAAATAATGAATATCTGCTTTTGGAAAACAGCTACAATGAACAAAAGGCAAATGTTATGTTAGGAAAGCTGCACTACTGAATTTTTAATTCTTGCATTTGGAGTTATTCCTTTGTTATCTATAATGTTTCATAGATCTCTGGGGCCCTTTAGGCCCAGGACTCAGACTTGAAACACATGTTAAATTTGTAAACTGATTTTACTAGGTTTAAGAAAACTATTTGGAGGGATTTTTCAGAGGCGATTTCTTCTGCTTCAGGTGGTATTAATGAATCATCTTTCATCACATGCAGATGTTCACATTTATCTAAGGGCACTTAAAGCCTGAAGTATCTACAGCTGAATATCTCCATTTGGAAAACAGCTTATAGGAACATGAGTAAAATGAAAGTGGCAGACTGTGTTTGGTGGCATGTTCCTGTCATCTCAGCATCTCAGGAGCCTGAGGCAGGAGGATCATGAGTACAAAGCCATCCTCAGCAACTCAGTGAGGACCAAAGAAACTCAGTGATACCCCATCTCTAATAAAACTTAAACACCTGGAGATGTGGATCCATGGTTAAGCATCCCTAGGTTCAATCCCTGGTACCAAAAAAAAAAAAAAAAAAAAAAAGAGAGAGAGAGAGAGAGTGGCAGGGTGTTTCTAGAAACAGATTCATACTTAATTAAGAAAAGGGTCTCATTGAATGGACTCCTGCTGCAACACAGAATTCACTTTCTTCCCACGGGCTTAGTAGGCACAATGCTAAACAGGGTCAAATATCTGCTTTTGGAAAACAGCCAAAATGAGCAGTAGTGAACTAGTACATGTAGAAATCTTCACAATGGAGGGTCAAACTAAATTTTAAATTCTGGCAATTAAAGTTATCTCTTTAATAAGTACAATGTTTCCATTCACTTCTGTTGACCCTTAGGCCCAGGACTCAGATTTAAATCTGAAGGACAATTTGTAAACAGCTTTTCATGAACAATGGGAAACTGTAACTGGAGTGAGTTTGCAGAGGTGATTTCTTCCCTAATCCTCAAGATGACATTAAGGAATTGTCTTTAAACACATTACAATATTAGCATTCCTCCTGAGGGAACCTTAAGTTCTGAACTCAATATAGCTGAGAATGTGCATTTTGAAAATGGTTTATAAGAACAGGAGTAAAATGAAAGTGGCAGGCAGCTTCCAGAAGCAGATTCAAACTAAATTTATAAAGGTTATTACTGAATTGACTGTTGTTGCAATACAGGCTCACTTTCTTTAAAGGGACTTCCTAGTTACAGTTCTCAAAATGCCAAACTACCTTCCTTTGGAAAACAGTAGAATAAACAAAAGGAAAATGTTATATGCAGAAAGTTTCACAATAAGGATCAAACTGAATTCTCAATTCTTGCCCTGAGATTTATCTCTTTATTAAGTATAATATTCCCATTTATCCCTGGTGCTCTTTAGGCCAGGACTAAGATTTGAAGCCTATGTACAATTTGTAAAGTCCTTTTCATAGTATAAAGAACAGTGTTAATGGAGGGAGTTTCTAGTGGTAATTTCTCCCATAATTCTCAAGGGGGCTTTAAAAGGCATTGTCTTTTTTGACAGCACAACAGATTTGTCACATCTGGAAGTGAGGAGCTGGATGAAGAGCCCTGCCCTAGGTTTACTGAAAGAAGAGACATAGAGTAAACTGAAATATTTCTTTTTTCCCCACAGAAATAGGATACATTCACCATGGAAGGGTGCCAGTTTCAGGCAGTCTGAGGCCATCCCTGGTAGAACAGTTAGGAAAAAATTCTGGGGAGGAGCAGAAATGTTTCTCTCAGGTGGTGACCTTGGCTTGGTCTCAGATTGTGGCTGCTATAGAAAACTGCACCCAGACTTCTGTTCTAGAAAGACATATTTCTGAGGGTTCTTATGACCCAGTCTTTATGCATTGCATTAGTTCTCCATGGACAGATTTTGAAGCTATATTGGTCACCTCTGAGGAGCCAGGGGCTGAAAAATGAGACAACAAATGAACAGTAATAAAACAACAACAAAAAATGAACTCACTCTGGTTGAATCTCTGGAGAAGCAGGATGGAGAAAAGTGAAGATTTTTCCACAGAAATAGTAGACCCACATTGTTAGCACCAAAAGACTGGGGAGAGAGCAAACTTCACATATCATTTAAGGTTTTATTCAGGAACTGGACTACATCTACAGGGATAGACCCAATTTCCTGGTGGAAAATGAGCCACTGAACAAAGAAAGGGACTGGGTATATATAGATTTTCTCAGGAGGTGGTCTGGTGAGCATATGAATTTTCCTGGATACTTATGAATTTGGGTTTTTTTCCATCAATCAATGAAAGAGTCAATTATAGTGCTCAGGAATTTGATCTCATGGGTCTTGTGCCCTGCAACTTAATGTCTTCAATATGGCAAGACATTCCTTCTTGTTTGTATCCAGGACCAGGAAGACATATGTCAGGGAAGATGAAAGCGGTCAATGCATGACTATTTTTCTTTTTTCAATTTCTGTATCTATCATTCCAGACTCTGAAAAGAAGAAATGAATTGGACAATGAAGTCTCTTGCTTCTTGGGTGATGTGGGGAAAAAGACTTTCCTTTCAGAGTCCTAGAATTGGGCATGAGGGGCATGCAGGAGAGGATGTGTGAGGGAGGTCCTGATGTCATCCCCAGCGATGTAAACTCTTTTTGGAAGATCTGGTGGTGAGCAGCGGGAGGAGGGATGTTCTAAAATGTTTCCAGGCAGTTGTGGCTGAGCTGATCACCTTATTAAAAGACTATAAGACTAAAATCAGAGAACAAACAACAAAAATTATAGCAAAATGCTAAGATTAATTTGTTAATGTTGAGAGGGTAATCGTAATGTGAAAGGCTAATTATATTTTGTGAAGTATTATATTTCAATGGGCCCAGTTAATAAAACATATGGATTTAATACACATGTTGTGAGGTAGAATTTTTATGAAAGGAACAGTTAAGCTAGATAATAGTTTTTTATTTCCCATATTGTGGCTCACCATTTCTGGAATTAAAAAGGCTCCTGAGTCAAACTTATTTTCCATATTTTAAGTGGTTCTAGAGCTGTTTTACCTTGTCTCTTACCATTTCTGATTGGTTTAAAAATAGCATTTTTCATAACTGGTTTTACAGGATGACAGATGCCAGGGAGTCTAGTTGATTTCATAATGTCAGCACCAAATCAGCGGCCTGTTGTATATCTACAACAACCTGTGCTGACCATTTTTGTAGTAAATAGAGGTTTCTAATGTTGCTACTCCTGTGTTAATCCTGGTGGATGTTTTTAGCCCAATGAGTAAGGGAATAATTTGGACACTCTCCTAATCTAGTGTGTGTAGTTATTGGAATGGATAGGATTTGGTTGTGAGGTTAAATATCAGTTTGAAGAGTAAGAAAAATTAAGGTATAGAGGTCAATTTATAAGCCTCATAAGAAATAAAAACTCAGAAATTTTGGGGCATCAAGGTTGTGGGGCTGACATATATTTACATTTTAAGTTCTATTTAGAAGGATTATTATTATTTTTAAATGCCCATGTATGGCTGTATTTTGGTTATAACTATTTTTGCTAGGTGTTTAAGACCAAGCTGGTCAAACTGACCTGGTTTTATCTGCTGTTAAAAGTCAACTGGGGGGCTGGGATTGTAGCTTAGCGGTAGAGCGCTTGCCTCGCATGCGTGAGGCCCTGGGTTCGGTCCTCAGCACCACATACAAAGTAATAAAATAAAGACATTGTGTCCATCTATAACTAAAAAAAAAAAAAAAAAATTAAAAAAAAAAAAAAAAAAAAAAAAAAAAGTCAACTGGGTTACCATGGAGGTTACTCTTTGGGAACTTGAGAGCAGCTTCTTATCTCTTTTAGTGCCATCTGCTAGGTAGAATGGGTTAGGGTCTCCTTGATGAGGTGGTTTCCCTTGGAAGCATCAGATATGTCTGCTTTCTTCAATGACTCTCCTCTTTGCAGCAGGTGCACTGATTGGCTTTTTTATTCTCCAGTGGTCTCATTAATATCCCTGATCAGGAGGTCATGTGGCCCAGAGTTTTAAATCTCCTTAGAGAAGTTCTCCCATTTCCTGTGTTCAGGTTGACTCAGAGGGCAAGAGCCAAATATTGGTTTTCTTGGCCCTTTTAGTTTAACCTTACTCTTTAAGCTTTGGTGTTAAACACCCAGCAGGTCAGTCTCACCAGTCTTAAAGTAAGATCACTGGGATTTAACTTTAGTGTTCATAACCTTACAGTTGTTTACCCCTTATGTTTAATTGGGGGTCTGCATTATATCTTATCTGTGCTATAGGTGATGGTTTATTATCTTAAATTAATCCATGTTGTGTGTCCTTGAAGCAGTAACTCTGCAAAACATTAATAGGCAATAAAGTTTACAAAGAAAATACAAAATAAAATTAACAAGAGTAAAAACATGTTCAATTTGTATAATAACTGAACCAAGAAACATTATCTCTATAATAGCACTAATGTATATTTGATATCTATTTAGCCTCTAAAAGGATCCATTAAGTTGTGAACTCAATTACTTGTGAAATATCACAGAAGTTTTCTTTTTTAAACTTTCTTACAACCTTAAGTACCTTTTTCTAATTTACTAAAATCCTCATGTAATTTTATATTATGTCCTTTGTTTATTTTGAAATCACAGTTATCTTTATAACAAAAATTTATCCTTTGAATATAAATTTAAATGAGCTTAAGTCTATCTACTTTTAGATTATCTTAATATGGAATAATGTGAGAGACAGAGTCTTCATTTAGGTGAGCTGGGGCTCTTGGCAGATTTTAGGAAAAGTGTTGTAGTTTTGAAACTGATCTTTGCCTCTTTCTTAAATGTCATCTTACAAAGTTTACATATATTGTTTTCTGAGTCTATATGAACAGTAGTTAACACAATATAACATTACATTTAAAACATGGATCAGAGAAAGCCTGAGAGAGAATTAACTTTCTTTTTGTGTGGATAAGTGGCAAAATGTTTTTATGTTTTACAATATTACCTTTAAACAGATCAAGTTCTCCTTATTATCTTTCAGAAATACATTTAAATTTCAATTCCAGTGTGAAAACTAACATTAAATTGTATATATAGTTATTGACAATGGGTTATTTTATCCAGCTATGAAACCTTAAATGACATGAATAAGATTAACTTTTAAGGTACAATTTAGAATCCAGAGTGTATGGTAACAATATTTGTAGGTAACAAAATCAAGGGATAGCCTTAAATCTCATATATGTAGGAAACAGTGCTAATAATCAGAAAATGACTTAAAGTAAACAGACATAAGACAGATCTTTAAATGACAGTGTAGCCCTTTTATGGCCATGTACAAAAGAGAAAACATACTGGTTATCTTGTTAGTAAACTTAAATAAATTTTCATTTGATAAACTTTTACATAGCACTTAGATATCATTCTCAAATGTATACATATACCTTGCCACACATACTTTAGATGTTGATTGTGCTGTTATAATGTAAATAATAGCTGTTTATTTAATGAGTTACAAAGTAATTATTTAAGACTTGAAAACAGGCAAAAACTTTATATATATATTGTTATTCTTATATGTAGAACATACATGAAAGTAGAATCTGAACCCTTGATCATCTTGGTTTTAGTGAAGACCAGAAACAGAACAGTCTTAAATTTTTCATTGAGCAACACTTTATGAAACCAATATTTATAATGTTTGTCCCATTTATGTTAAATCTGATTTATTCATCTTTAACTTAGGTTACCCATAAAAACCAAGTTCTGTCAACATTTTAAGTCATCATTTTCTGTTGAAGGAAAATCCTAGAAGAAAAGGTCATTGATTACATTTCAAACATTTTATAGAAAACAACACCCTTCATTTTCTGATCATCTGGAAAAAATGTTTGAGGTAGTGATTTTAAAGACATCATTATTTTTATTTGTTTACACAATTTAAATCAAAATTTTGAATCATGTGAATCAAAGTTATTTGGATCCATTTTTTAAAAAATTTTAGTTTATGAGTTCTCTATATGTTGGGTTTGATACACAAACACATGTAGACAAGACAATTCACAAAACAAAAACAAAGGCCTTATATATTTTTAGAACATATTAGATTAAGGATTAACCATTATAAATTGGCCTCTGAGCAAAGGGGAGTGTAAAAAATCTTGTATAGTTGGATAAAATACATCTGATTGGAAATTTTAATTTAGGTATGCAGAATCAAAATCATGAGCTCAAACATATAGAATTTAAGAATCAAGAGTCCTAGAAAAAATGATATGACTGTTAATTATTTCAGTAAAGCAACATGAGAAAAGGAGGAAAAAAAGAGGGGGGAGGAGGAGGAGGAGGAGGAGAGAGAGAGAGAGAGAGAGAGAGAGAGAGAGAAACAAAGTCAATTTAAACAGATTTTTTCCTTTACTCTCAAGCCCCCATTGAGTCTTCCCTTTGCATTGGAGTGCAAACTTCAATGCAGTCTTGCAAGGGAAATTGCTGCCCAGGGCTTTTTAACCCTTTTCCCCCAGTTGGTATTCAGTCTAGGTTTGGGTATAGAAATTTATAAAATGTTATCTCCCATGACTTTTGAGGAATGAGGCTGTTATATCATGTTCCTTACTGAGACATGCCACTGGCTGTTGGACTGGTCAGGGTTAAGGGGGAACATTTACTGGTGAGTTATGCCTTAAAGTCTCTTTATCAGGGGAATATTTTGCCTGCTGTTTGGCCATTTATCATCCCTATAAGCTGGGCCCTAATATGTGTTATTTGAGGTGACAGGGGCAGTGGAATTTGGGTCCTCTCTTTCCAGCAACTCAGTGTATAGGATTTGGGAAGCTGGCTGAACCAAGGGGAGGGGTGATTTCCTTGAGGGCCATCCAACCTCCAGTGTCCCCATTGCTCACATTTGGGACAGGATTGGTGGGGGGACCTCGGATTAGGGCAGGATTTTGCCCAGTGTCCATTCTGCTCACATTGACAGCAAGGCCTTAAGGGTTGTTTAAAGGGTATAGTGGGACCATAAGCCATGGTAGTATTAAGAGGTTGGGTTGGGGCATAAGCCATAGGGGCTTTGTTTGGGCCCTGAATTGCAGAGGCTAGAAGCTGATATTTAACTTTGAGATGTCTCTTTTTTCTTTTTGGCCTCATCCTCTCAGTTGTTAAAAACCTTGAAAGCTGTATCTAAAAGTATCTGTTGAGGAGACTCAGGATCTTTCTCTAACTGTCTAAGTTTTTTGTGAATGTCAGATATAGACCCACTCATAAAGTGAAAATGTAAGAAGAGATTACCACTAGGGCCATTCACATCCAAAGTTGTATATTTGGTGATTGCCTCAGTAAGTCAGGCTAAAAACAGGGCAGGATTCTTACCAGGTCTCTGGGTAATTTCCTTCACTTTGTCCCAATTTACTTGGGTGTGAGAATTTTTAGACATTCCCTCAAGGAGGCAAGTGACCATATGCTGTAACCTGATAACCCCCGGATCTTGAGGTTGGTAGATCCAATCAGGTTCAGCTGAGGGAACAGCTGTGTCTGCACCCAAGTGGATTTCTGGATTTTGACTGTGCAGGAGATTGGCATGGTCTCTAGCAGCCTGCCAGATGCAGGCATGCTCATCATTGGTTAGGGTAGAATTTAATATATAATATATGTGCACCTAAGTGAGATGATATGCCTGGGCCAGATGGGTGAATTCCTTCCTATATTTGGCACGGTTTTCAGAAAACGAGCCTAATTTGTCTTCTATCATGGAGAAGAGGATATGAACTCAGACAGTTTCTTCAGCCCCTGCCACCACCTGGAGAGAAAACGTGCTTTGCTGGGAGCGTTCTTGACCGTGTGCATGGAGGAGATGGCACAGGGAAGGGAGAATGTGGAATTTGTGGAGGGATGTTTGCTGGGGGTGCTGTAGGATTTTGGGGAGGAGAGTCTAGTGGGGAAGCAATGAGACTTTGGGGAGAGAAGGAAGCCACTTCTGGAGAGCCTGTGGGGCCCTGGGATCTGTATGGAGGGGGTTCATCAGCTATTTCTGGGGTCGTAAATGAAGAAGGGATTGCAAAAGTTGTAGTTAGTAACTGCAAGGTGGTACAGTGTTGATATAAGGAGGAGTTTGAGTGGAGAAGGAGGAAAGCCTTCAGATATTAAAGTTCCAGATGCTTGTCATTTTGGGTCAAATGTTTTTCTAAAGCCTGCAGAATCTCTTTATCAAGAATTCCATATTTTGACCATGTGTGTTGGCTTTCTAATTTGTATTTTGGCAAGATTTTAGTACTAACTTTAATAAGACATTTTAGTTTGAGTCTGGTATGGGAATAGAAGGTTTTTAAATTGGCAGAGAGACAGGCCAAGGGAGCATCTCTGGGAATCGACTGAGTAGTTCCCATCTTTGGAGAGGCTCAGTGGAGAAGGTGACAATGGAGGATGAGTCCCTTGCACTCTTTATGCCACCAATGTGCCAATCCTGGACTGGACTTCGCCTTGAGGGGTTGGGGAAACATATTTCCCTCAATCCCAGTGGTAAGGGAAGGGTCCTGGTTAGCCTAAGGGTAGAGTCTCTGTCCAGAAGACAGGGACAGGGTCCTGGTCATCCTGATGGTGGAATCTCTGTTCAACAGAGAGGGACAGGGTCCTGGTTAAGGAAGGGGTCTTACCTCCCTGAAGAGATGAGAAGGCCGGTGGAGGATACAGAAAAAAATGGCAAGTAGGTCCCTGACTTGTGAAGTTTGCTGAATGTGCAAGGGAAGAGAAGGGAAGGTAGAGAACAGGAAGGAGTAGGCCTTCCTCAATGCCAACAATGGGATTGATATAAATCCCTTTATTGTCCACGTGGCATGAAACTGTAAAATTTTAACCTGTGGTTGATATTTGGTACCTTTGGGGGCTGTCAGAGTCAGATCTTAGACTCAAAGTCTTCTTGCAACACTAGGGAGTGGCCCCAGTCAGATGCCTTCAGTCACTTTGAGCCTTCCTCTTGCCACATGCACCAAATTTCTCCAAAACAGCAGTTGACATTCAGTATCCCTAAGGGCTGTCGGGGTTAGGTTTTTGACCCAAAACCTTCACACAGCACCAGAGAGTGCCTGGCAAGCTGTATTCAACTGTCTTGGGTCTGCTGCCTCTCCCTTGCACTGAATCTCTTCACATAAGGTGGACAGCAAAGGGCCTGGGAGGCCTAGGTTCAACAGGGTAGGGAAACACAGTCAGTTAAGAGATTCAGCCATAGCTTCTATGAGCAGTGACTGGTGGGGGTCTCCCAGTTTTCAGAGAGCCTTAGAGGTGCTGGATAAACATGGTCACTTTCCAGGCCTCATCAACTGTTTAACTGATTGTGGGGGAAGGGGAAGGGTTTGGGAAATGGGGAAGCATTTACCTTACACCCAATTCCCGGTCAGGGAACCAAACTGTTACCACAAAAAACTGGGGAGAAAGCAAAGTACACAAATCATTTCAGGCTTTATTCAGGAACAAGACTACATCTACGGGGATGGACTCACTTTCCTGGTGAGCCACTGAACAAAGAAAGGGACTGGGTTTATATAGGTTATCCTGGGAGGTGGTCTGGTGTGCATATGAATTTTTCTGATACTTAGGAATTTGGGCTATTTCCATCAATCAATGAAAGAGTCAGTCATAGTGCTCAGGAATTTGATCTCATGAGTCTTGTGCCCTGCAACTTAATGTCTTCAATATGGCAAGACATTCCTTCTTGTCTGTAACCAGAACCAGGAAGACATCTGTCAGGGAAGATGAAAGCAGTCAATGTATGGCTATTTTTCTTTTTTCAATTTCTGTACCTATCACATATGATGCCAGAGTGCCAATTTTAGGTAGTCTGAAGCCATTTCTCTAGGAACAGGGTAAAGAAATATCTGTTATGAGAATAATTCTGTCTTGAGGTGGTGGTCTTAGCTTCACTCCAGCCTCTGGGTGTGTTATGAAGTGCACATACATGGGAACCCAAACTAATTCTGTCATCCCAGAAATCATTTTTCTGAGGGCACTTCTGGCCTAGCCTTTGGGCTTAAGAATTATACTCCCTTGGACAGGCTAAGGAGGGGTTTGATAATTCTCAGCTGGGGAGTTAGGAGCTGAATAAAGAAACTTGTCCTATCTAAATTGTTAGAAGAAAACCCTGGAGATAACCAAGATTCAAGGATTCCAGTTGCTGTTGTAAGAAGATGTATAAGGGGAATCCTGGAAAAAGATGAAATGTTTCCCCAAGCATGGGGACATGGCTAGGCCCAGTGTTGGAGGAAGGATATATGCTTAGTGCCTGCTCACAGCCTGGGATCCCAGTCACATTTATGAGCATTCCTTTGGCCTAAATGTAAACATTAGAATAACTCTTTCCTGGCCAGACTTAGGAGACAGTTCAGTCACATGTGGGCAGTCAGGAGACACATGAAGGGACTTGCCTATGATAACCTTGAGAAAAAAATGAGAAAGAATTTACTAAAGAAGTGTAGGGGGGGACCCAAAATGAATTTTTTTTTATTTTCAGGCAACTTGAGGCTATTTTGGGTAGGTATCTAGATAAAGAGTGAGGAGAGCTGTTTGTGGGCACTCATTGTAAATTGGCCTGTGTTTGGGGGTAAGATGTAAATTTGACATGTGCCAAGCCCAGCATCAAGAATGGGGATCCCCACACATTCCTGTGAGTTTTTGGGCCCAATCTTAGCTGAATAGAACAATACTCCTCTGGCCAGATTTCAGAAAGAATTGATTGGTCAGAGCTAGGAAGCAAGGAACAGGTAACATGTCCATTTCTGGTGGAAAGAGGGATGATAAAATTTTGGAGTGTGAAGATATCTTTCTCCAATCATGAGGAAAAGGATCAGACCAAGATTGGGGTGGCATGTGAAAGTTGCTTGGGTAGACCCCTGCTTTAGACTGAGATCCCACCTGTATTTCTTTGAGTTTTGGCCCATACATGAATATTGAAATTACTTTCCACTGGCAAGACTTAGGAGGAGAAAGAGTGGTTACATGTGGCAAGCCACATCCCACATGAAGGGCTTTGCCTTGTGGCAACCCTAGGAACTACTTTCTAAGGTTTAGGTAAAGATTTCACTAAAGAAGTAGGGCAAAGGAGAATGCAAACTTGGTAACCTGAGGACATTGCTTGCAGAAATAAAGAGAAAAAACTTTCCAAACATGAGAACAAGTAGTTTCTCCTCAGATACACCAAACCTGTAAGGGTACCAGTTTCAGGCAATTTGAAGCCACTCCTGGTAGAAAAGTAAGGAAGTAATTCCTGGCATAGGACAGCTGTTTCTCTCAGGTGATGGCCTTGGCTTGGCCCTAAAGTTTAGGTGGGCTATAAAGTGCTATACATAGGACCTGTAGCCAGTCTTATGTCCCAGAAAGTCACATTTGTGAGAATTATTCTGGTACATCCTTGGGGCTTGTAAATTACCCTCTCCAGACAGTATTAGGAGGACATCTAGTATTTACACTTGGGTATCCGAGGACTGGATGAAGAATCTTCTCCATCTCAACCACTAGGAGAAGCTGGAAAAGCTGAACTAAAGTCTTTACCACAGAAGTCAAATGGAACCCAAATGGGCCACCTGCAGGCAACCTGACACCATTTCTAGGAGGAAGAGGAATAAAGAAATTCCTGGAAAGAGGAGAAATATTTCTCCAAGTGAATGTGTATGATTAGGCCATAAGCTTGTGGTGGAATATAAAGTTCACATTCAGGGAGCACTGTCCCCAGACTGGAACCAAACATAGGCACATTCCTGAAGGTTCTTATGGCCAAAACTTGAACACTGAAATTACTCTCCCTTGGAAAGATTTAGGAGATTTGTCAAATGTGGGAACTAGGGCCCACTTGAAAAGCTTTGATCTGAGTTAACTCCAGGAGCAGCTTTCTGAAACTGAGGTAACATTTTCATTAAAGTAGGTAAAGTAGGATAAAAAGTTGCACTTTACAGGCAACCTGAGGACATTCCTGTAGGAATAAGAGGAATAAAATCCTGAAAGAAAGAGTATAGTTTCTTCTGGTCAGTGGGTGTGGTGTGGTCCCAAGTTGAGGTTGGGATGCGAATTGGGCATGGGTGGATTTCTGCTCTCAGCATGGGACCCCAGAAACCACATTACTGCTAGTTGTTCTGGCCCAATATTGGCACATTAGAATGATGCTCCCCTGGCCACACTTCAGAGATGAATTGGTCACATATGGGGAGGCAGGGTCTGGAATTAGAAACTTGCCCAGCATTATTCACTAGTAGAAGAATAGTAAGCTGAAATAAATGTTTCCCCACAGAAATAGAGTGCAGCCAGGATTTAAGGGTGCTTGTTTCAGGCATTCTGATACCATTTCTGGCAGAACATGGAGGAGAAAATTCCCAGAGGAAGAGAAAAATTTCTTCAAGGCAGGTGGTTCGTGAGCTCAGAAGTGTGCATAAATGGAAACTAGCATCCAGCCCCATGGGGTCCTATAAAGTCACACTCTTGAGGGTTCTCCAAGCCCAATATTGGCATGTTGAACTAATAATACTCTGCTGGACAAACTTAAGAGGAGTTTGATTGGTCACAGCTGGGGAATGAGATGTTGAATGAAGAAACTTGCCCTAAGAAAATTCCTAGGAGAAGCAGGGTAAGCTGAAATATATTATTTATTTTTCCCTCTCTTTCCAATATTTGATTATGTAAAATATTCAGGATATAACAAAGTAGAGAGAATAAAGGACTCCCATATGAATACCACTTAACTTCAAATTTTTTCAATATATGGTTAATCTTGTCCCATCTATATGCCTATCCACTTTATCACTACCAACCACTCTTCTTTTTAGCAAATTCTTTTTTATTTCTACGTTGGGTCCAGGGGTCATATTTGGGTATATTTCCTCTTTATAGGAAGGAGACACTGCCGTGGAACAAATAGAAAGTGTAGAATATCAGCTTGCCAAGCTATTCACACATGAATTGAGTTCACAACATACTAGAGCAGGTAAAAAGCCTAGGTTTAGCAGTCAGAATTATTTGGATTTAAATCCTGACTCTGCCATTTTCTGCCTTTCTTTTTTTAAATTTATTTATTCTACTTAGTTATACATGATAGAAGAATGTATTTTGATTCATCATACACAAGTGGAGCACAATTTTCATTTCTGTGGTTGTACATGATGTAGAGTCACACCATATGTGCAGTCATACATGAAGCTAGGGCAATGATGTCCATCTCATTCCACCGTCTTTTCTGCCCCCATGTCCCCTCCCCTCTCCTTATCTTTTGACCAAAATTTCTCCATTCTTCCCATGTCCCCTCCCCCATAATGTATCAGTATCCACTTACCAGAAAGAACATTTGGCCTTTGGTTTTTTGGGATTGGCTTACTTTGCATAGCATGATATTCTCCAAATCTATCCATTTACCTGCAAATGCCATAATTTTATTCACTTTTAATATGATTAATATTCCATTGTGTATATATACCACAATTTCTGTATCCATTCATCTATTAAAAGGCTATTAACATTGAAGTGGCTACATCACTGTAGTATGCTGTTTTTAAGTCCTTTGATTATGGACCAAGGAGTGGGATTGTTGGGTCAAATGGTGGTTCAATTCCAAGTTTTCTAAGAAATCTCCATACTACTTTCCAAATTGGTTGTACTAATTTGCAGTCCCACCAGCAATGTATGAGTGTGCCTTTCTCCCCTACATTTTCACCAACCCTTCTTGTTTTTTGTATTCTTGGTAACTGCCATTCTGATTGGCATGAGATGAAATTTGAGAGTAGTTTTGATTGGCATTTCTCTAATTGTTAGAGATGTTAAACTCTTTTTAAAAGATATTTGTTGATTAATTGTATATCTTCTTCTGAGAAGTATCTGTTCAGCTCCTTAGCCCACTTATTAATTGGGTTGTTTGTATTTTTGGTGTTAAGTTTTTGTGGTCTTTATATATCCTGGAGATCAGTGCTCTATGTGATGTGCATGTGGCAAAAATTTGCTCCCAGAATATTAGGCTCTTTGTTCACTTCATTGATTGTTTCTTTGCTGAGAAGAAGCTTTTTGGTTTGAATCCATCCTATTTATTGATTCTTGATTTTACTTTTTGCAATATAGGAGTCTTGTTAAGAAAGTAATATTCTAAAATGACATGATGAAGATTTGGGCCTACTTTTTCTTATATTAAGTGCAGAGTTTCTGGTCTAATTTCTACCTCCTTAATCTATTTTGAGTTGAGCTTTGTGCATGGTGAGAGATAAGGGTTTAGTTTCATTTTTCTGCATACGAATTCCTAATTTTCCCAGTACCATTTGTTGAAGAGGCTATCTTTTCCAAAATGTACATTTTGGCATCTTTATCTAGTTAGTATAAGATAATTATATTTTGTGAGTTTGTATCCATGTCTTCTTTTCTGTACCATTGGTATACATGTATATTTTGGTGCCAGTACCATGCCGTTTTTGTTACTATAGCTTTGTAATATAGTTTAAAGTCTGGTATTGTGATGCCTCTTTCTTCACTCTTTTTGCTAAGAATTGCTTTGGCTATTCTGGGTCTCTTATTCTGTAGGGGTTATGATCCATCCAGAACCAGCGGACCAAAGAGGCACCCCCACATTCACCTAGCAGTGGAAGTCAGGAAGAATTGGAGCTGACTGGCTGCCTGTTCCCAGGCCTCTGCGCAGGAAAATTAGATGCACCAGGGAGACCAGTCAAAGCAGGCACTCGTTTATTTGCAGAACAAACATTCAACTTACAGGGCCATTTGGCCAATCAGAGACAATGCATGTAGCCAGCAGCTGTCTGTGTGGCAAGGAACATAAGCCCCCTGAATTCTGCCCATGAGCTGATCATGTTCCCAGAACCAACAGTAAACCAATCACATAGTCCCTCCTTCCTCCGTGCCCTTCCTGTTTACACACTTTTCACAATGGCTAGTCACCATCTTAAGGGCATAGCATGGAGCTAGCTCCCCACATTATTCTTCCAAAGGAATTTCATGATTGCCTTTTCTATTTCTATAAGATGACGTTGGGATTTTAATTGGAATAGCATTGAATCTGTATAGCACTTTGGGTAGTATGGCCATTTTGACAATATTGATTCTGCCTATCAAGAACATGGGAGATCTTTCCATCTTTTAAGGTCTTCTACTTCTTTCTTTAGTGTCCTGTAGTTTTCATTGTAGAGGACTTTCATCTGTTTTGTTAAATTGATTCCCAAGTATTTTATTTTTATTTTTTTGAGGCTATTATGAATGGGATAGTTTTTCTAATTTCTCTTTCAGAGGATTCATCACTGATGTATGGAAATGCACTTGATTGATGGGTGTTGATTTTATATCCTGCTACTTTGCTGAATTCATTTATTAATTCTAGAAGTTATCTGGTGGAATTTTTTGGATCCTCTAAGTATAGAATCATGTTATCTGCAAATAATGATAGTTTAAGTTCTTCTTTTCCTATTTACATATCTTTAATTTCTTTTGTCTATATAATTGCTCTGGCTAGTGTTTCAAGGACTATGTTGAATAGCAGTGGTGAAAGAGGGCATCCCTGTCTTGTTCCTATTTTTAGAGGGAATGCTTCCAATTTTTCTCCATTTAGTATGATATTGGCCTTTGGTTTATCATAGATAGATTTTACAATGTTGAGGTAAATTTCTACTATCCCTAGTTTTCTAGTGTTTGGAACATAATGTAAAATCCAAACTCAAAATGGAGTCACTCTGACTCAAACCTGCACATATCTGCTAACCTGCTTTTTGTGCTTCTGTGATTAATGCTTTGCTATGCTTTCTTCTCATGGATGGGGCCAAATCACAGGCTGACAGACCCCTTGGCCAGTTACCTAAAGTTCCAGGAACTGAAAAGGGACATCAGAGATGCCATCATGTTGAACTGTAAATAAGTATAGGTTGAATATTTGCCAAAATCTGTTTTCCCAAGTCACATAACTCACCCACCATATAATTAACTCTGAAATTCTCATTTTGGAGTCACTCTTTGATAAAAAAGAGAGCTGACCCTAATTGGTTGGTCTGTGTACCTATTTCCTCAATAAACTTTTCTGCTTCTGTAGCTTCTGGGTAAAGGTGTGTGCTGGATGCAACCATAAAACAGTGCTGCATTTTGTCAAATGCTTTCTCTGAATCAATTGATAAAATCATATGATTCTTATCTTTAAGTCTACTGATGTGATGGTTTATGTTAGTTGATTTCTGTTTGTTGAATCAACCTTGCATCCCTGAAATGAACCCCACTTGATAATGGTGAACTATTTTTTAAAATATGTTTCTGTATGTGATTTGCCAAAATTTTATGGAGAATTTTTGCATCTATGTTCATCAGGGATATTGATCTGAAATTTTTATTCTTTGATGTGTCTCTGTCTGGTTTTGGTATCAGGGTGATACTTACCTTATAGAATGAGTTTGGAAGGGTTCCCTCATTTTCTATTTCATGAAATAGTTTGAAGAGTATTGGTATTAATTCTTCTTTGTAGGTCTTGTACAGAACTCAAATGAGAATCTTCTGGTCCTGGGCTTTTCTTGATTGGTAGGCTTTTGATGGCATCTTCTATTTGCTTGCTTGAAATTGATCTGTTTAAGTTCTGTATATCCTCCTCATTCAGTTTGAGTAGGTCACATGCTTCTAGAAATTTGTCAGTGTCTTCAGGGTTTTATATTTTACTGGAGTATAAATTTTCAAAATAGTTTCTAATTATTCTCTGTATTTCTGTAGTGTCTGTCATAATATTTTCTTTTTTTTTTTTTTTTTTTAATATTTTTTAGTTGTATGCAATCTCTTTTATTATTTACTTTTATGTGGTGCTGAGGATCGAACCTGGTGACTTATGCATGTGAGGCAAACGCTCTACCACTGAGCCACCGCCCCAGCCCCATAATATTTTCTTTTTCATAACAGATTTTAGTAATTTGGGTTTTATCGCTCCTTCTTTTCATTAGGGTGGCTAAGGGTTTGTCAATTTTGTTTATTTTTTCAAAGAACCAGCTTTTTGTTTTGTCAATTTTTTGAATTGTTTCTTTTGTTTCAATTTCATCGCTTTCAGCCCTGATTTTAATTATTTCCTGTATTCTACTTCTTTTGGTGTTGATTTGTTCTTCCTTTTCTAAGGCTTTGAGATAAAGAGTCAAGTCATGTATTTGTTGACTTTTACTTCTTTTAATAAATGAGCTTAATACAATGAACTTTTCTTTAGCACTGTCTTCATGGTGTCCCAGAGATTTTGATATGTTGTATCAGAGTTTTCATTTACCTCTAAGAATTTTTTTATCTCTTCCCTGATGTCTTCTGTTATCCATGCATCATTCAATAGCATATTATTTAGTCTCCAGGTGTTGGAGTAGTTTCTATTTTTTAATCTGTCACTGATTTCTAATTTTATTCCATTGTGGTCAGATAGGATGCAGGGCAGTATCTCTATTTTTTTGTATTTGCTAAGACTGGTTTTGTGACATAACATTGAAAAAGGATCCTTGTGCTGCTGAGAAAAATGTGTATTTGCTTGTTGATTGATGGAACACTCTATATATGTATGTTAAGTCTAAGTTATTGATAGTTTTATTAAATTATGTGGTTTCTTTATTTATATAGTTTTTGTTTGGAAGATCTATCCAGTGGTGAGAGAGCTGTGTTAAAGTCACCAAGTATTATTCTAATATGGTCTATTTGATTCTTGCAGTTGAGAAGGGTTTGTTTGATATACATAGATGCCCCATTGTTTGGAGGCATAGATATTTATGATCGTTATGTCTTGTTGATGCATGATTACCTTAGGAAATATGAAATGTTCTTCTTTATCCCTTTTCACTAACTTTGGTTTGAAATCCACTTTATCTGATATGAAGATGAAAACTCTTGCCTTTTTATGCAGTCTATGTGAGTGATACATTTTTTCCAACCCTTTCACTTTCAATCTGTGGATGTATTTTCTTGTGAGATGAGTCTCTTGAAGGCAGCATATTGTAGGGTCTTTTTTTAAAATATATATCCAGTCTTTCAGTCTATGTCTTTTAATTGATGCATTTAGGCCATTCACATTCAGGGTTATTATTGAAGTATAATTTGTAATCCTGGTCATTTTGGTTTATTTTTGGTTTTTACCTTGACTTCGTTTCTCCTTTGATTGGCCTTTCCTTTAGAGTGATTCCTCTCTTTGTAGATTTTCACTGTTGGTTATCATTTCCTCCTCATGGAATATTTTTCTGGGAATATTGTGTAGTACAAGATTTCTTGCTGTAAATTCCTTTTAACTTTTGTTTATCATGGAAGATTTTTATTTTATTATCAAATATTAAGCTTAATTTTGCTGGATATAAGATTATTGGTTGGCATCGATTTTCTTTCAGAGCTTGGTTTATGTTGTTCCATGATCTGGCATTTAGTGTCTGGGTTGAGAAATCTGCTGAGATCCAAATTGGTCTTCTATATATAATCTGCTTCCTCTCTCTTGCAGCCTTTAAAATTTTATCTTTATTCTGTATGCTGGGCATTTTCATTATAATGTGCCTTAGTGTAGATCTGTTGTAATTTTGTACTTTTGGTGTCTTGAGAGCCTCTTGTATTTGACTTTCCAATTTATTTTATGTTATTATTTTCTGATATTGTTTCATTGAAGAGATTGTACATTCCTTTGGTTTGAAACTCTGTGTCTTTTTCTATCCTGATAAATCTTACATTTGGTCTTTTGATGCAATCCCATAATTCTTGGATGTTCTGTTCATGTTTTTTTTCATGAATCATCTTCACTGTGTTTTCAATTTTATTTTCAAGATTGCATATTTTGTCTTCATTATCTGAGGTTCTGTCTTTGAAGTGATCTAGTCACCTGGTGATGCTTTCTATCAAGTTTATTTAGTTTATTGTTTCCTTCATTTCAAGAATTTCTGATTGGTTTTGTTGCACAATCTCTAGCTCTTTCTTACAGTAACATTTTGCTTTCTGTATTTGCTCCCTTATCTCTTTGTTGGTGTGAGCAATGGTTGCCTTTATTTGCTCTCTTATTTCTTTGTTGGAGTGATCAATTTTTGCCTGTATTTGCTCACTTAAGTCATTCTTTAATTCACAGATCATTTTAATTACATACATTATGAATTCTTTCTCTGACATTTCATCAACTGTGCTTTCAATGGATTCTATTATTGTAGTATCTTCATTTGTTTGAGGCACTTTCTTCCCTTGTTTATTTTTCATGTTGATTATATATCTTCCTTTCTTGCAATGTCCATCTGAGGTATTGTAGTTTTTATCCTATAATCTTGTAGTGACTCTACAGATTATCTGTATCTCAATTTGGAGTTCACTTCCAGTCCCCAGCAGGTGTCCCCAGATGGACACTACTGCCACTAAAGATGGTGGCTGTGGTAGTGGAGGTAACTCAATATGGCAGTGGAGGTGATCCAATATGGATGCAAACACTTTCAGAGATGGGGCTAAAAGGGTGGAACTTACAAAGGCATTGGGCTGATTGATTGGAGATGCGTTTTCTGGCTGGCTGCTGCTTCCAGGCCCTGTCTGTTGTCCCAAAGTGGAGGCTACTACATGGGAAAATCTATGGAGATGGCTTCAGTGTCCTAAGATGGATATAGAAAGGGAGCAGAAGCATGAATCTCCATTCTGTGCAGGAGCAGTCCTGGGCCTGGGTTCTCACATAGGCCTTCAAGGGTGGTCCTAGGCCTGATCTTAGCCTGAGCTTCCTCAGGGGTCTCAGGTGGTGGGCCTGGGCCTGGGCTCCTGTGAATTGGCAGGGGCTCTGGCTCAGAACAGTGTGAATGGTCTTGGGACTGACTTAGGCTCAGGCTCCTGCAGATGTCCCCAGAAACAGTACTGGGCCTGGGTCTGGGTTCCTGCATGCGTCAGCAGATTGGTGGGTAGCAGTCTTGGACCTGACCTTTGCTGGGCTCCCATGCCTGAAGTACATTTTTTAATAGGAACGGGTCACAACCAGGAAGTAATAGTGCCAGTGTCAGGAAGTCTTAGAATGTCACTGGCAGAACAAGAAGGAAGAAATTCCTGGGAGGAACAAAATTTTTTCTCTGATGTGGTGGACTTGGCTTGGCCCTGGGTTGGTGGCTGACTGTAATGTGTCCTTGTGTAGAAACCTGCATCCAGTATACTGTCCCAGGAACCACATTTATTAAGGTCCATCCTACCCTAACTTGGGGCATTAAATTAACCTCTCATAATCAGTCTGATGAAGATTGATAATTGCCAGCTGGTAACACAGGGCCTGGAATAAAGAGCCCTTTGCCTCTTGAATCATCACCTCCAAGAAGTGAAATAAAAGGGACAAAGTCTAGACTGCACCCTAATCCCTGAGGGCACAGTCTCCAAGGTGACAGGGAGTCAGCCTTGGCCTCATCCTCTGCAGAAGATCGGAGTTGATGTACATGACATAGCGTGGTATTGGCCAGCACCCTTAGCTCTGCTTGTCTCTGCCTTTGCCAAGGCCACCAGAAAGCACAGAAAGTGCATAAAGATGCATTTGGATGCTGGGTAGTCAGTATAAACTGCAGCAGCTCTCCTGCAGACCTTGACCTGTGGGGGCTCCACCTCCCAGGTAAGGTCATGTGATATCACAGGCACCATGTCCAGCTGGGACTAGGGGGCCTGAAAATTTTTACTACTCTGCCTTTCATTCCTGTGCTTCAGAAAAGAGTTGGGTTCCTGGATTTCTGACAAGGCTCTTGTTTCTGCGCAGTGACTGGGACTTACCTCCTCAGTTCCTCCATAAACATTTCCCCTGAGCTTTGTGGCACTGTGCATGCATGCAATATCCCATGGCCTGAATACACCACGAGGTGTTTAGGACTTTCTTACTGCTTTTAGGCTGTACCTTGCTGGCAACTCACTTTACCCACAGGCCAGCAGGTGAGACCTACATCTGGGGCCAGTGGAGAGATTATTTTGTCATCTGCCTCTCTCATTCCATCCTCTTGGAGCTCTACTTTGTTGTATTGTTCATGTACCAAAGTGAAGCTAATGCAGATATACTAAAGTGCTTCTATTCACCAATCGGAAATTGCATTCTATTCCTCAGGGCTCATTATTTTTTAAGTTTAATTTTATTTTTTACACAAATGGAACACAATTTTCTATTTCTCTGGTTGTCATGATGTAGAGTCACACCATTTGTGCAATCATACCTGTACATAGGGTAATAATATCCCTCTCATTCAACCATATTTCCCCTTAATATCCCTCCCCTGCCCTCTGCCCAATTAAAAGTTTCTCCATTCTTCCCTTTTGCTCCCCACCCTGCATTATGGATCAGCATTCGCTTATCAGAGAAAACATTTGGACTTTGGTCTTTGGGACTGGATTACTTTCTTTAGCATGATGGCCTCCAATTCCATCCATTTACATGTAAATGCCATAATTTCATTCTTTATGGCTGAGTAATATGCCATTGTGTACATATACTACAGTTTCTTTATTCATTCATATATTGAAGGGCATCTATGTTAGTTGCGGAGTTTAGCTATTGTGAATGTGCTGCTGTAAATATTGAGGTGGCTGCATCACTGTAGTATGCTGATTTTAAGTCCTTTGGATATATATAGACTGAGAAGTGGAATAGCTGAGTCAAATGGTGGTTCTATTCCAAGTTTTCTAAGGAATCTCGATACTGCTCTCTAATGTGGTCGCATCATTTTGCAATCCAACTAGCAATAAATCAGTGTACTTTTCCCCACATCTTTGCCAACATTTATTGTTGCTTGAATGAATGTTGATAATTTGATAATTACCTTGATAATTATCTTGATAATTACCATTCTGACTAGAGTGTGATAAAATCTTAGAGTAGTTTCAATTTGCATTTCTCTAATTGCTAGAGATGTTGAACATTTTTTCACATATTTGGTGATTGATTGTATATCTTCTTCTGTGAAATGTCTGCTCATTTCCTTAGCCATTTGTTCTTGATATTTATCTTTATTGTGATAAAAATCACATAATAATATAAAATTTACCATATTAACTATGTTTTCTTTGACTGACAAATAATAATTGCACAAGTTTATGGAAAATATTTTGATGCATGTATACATGTAATACTGATTAATTCAGGATAATTGCCATATCCATCACCCCAAACATCTATTGTTTCTTTTTTTATTTGTTCTAATTAGTTGTACATGGCAGTAGAATGCTCTTTGATTTGTTGTACATAATTGGAGCACAATTTTTCACATCTCTGGTTATACACAAGGTAGGATCAAACAATTTGTGCAATCATACACAAACTCTCCTAGGGTAGTGATGTTCATCTCATTTTATCATCTTTCCTCCCCCATGCCCTCTTCCCTTTCCCTCCTCCTCTCCTCTTTTTGCTATGGATTGCTTTGGTTATTCTGGAGTCTCTTATCTTTCCAAATAAATTTTATGATTGCTTTTTCTATTTGTATAAGAAATGATATTATGATTTTAATTGGAATCACATTGAATCTGTATAGCACTTTGGGGAGTATCTTAATTCATTTATTGATTGGGTTTTTTTATCATTAAGTTTTTGAGTTCTCTATATATTAAGGGCTCTTTTTTTGATACTGGGGACTGAACTCAGGGACACTCAACCACTGGACCACATCTCTAGTCCTATTTTGTGTTTTATTTAGAGACAGGTTCTCACTGAGTTGCTTAGCACCTCAACATTGCTGAGGCTGGCTTTGAACTCGGGATTCTCCTGTCTCAACCTCCCAAAGTGCTGAGATTACAAGTGTGTGCCACCATGCCTGGCTTCTCATTCTTGATAATACTAATAGCTTCCTCAATGTGCTTTGAAAATTTTGGTTCTTTCCTTTAAATTTTCACACTTATCTAGACTCAAGAGCACATGCATTTAATTAAAGTGACATAGAAGACTGAGGCAGGATTTGAGTGCTTTATTAATGAGACTACAAAACCCTGGAGTCACCTACTAGTGATTCTTTTTTTGCTCCCCCCCCACCCCGAGTGTTCAGTGGAGATTATGGGAGCAAGTATGTGGAGATACAAGCCATTTTTGAATCACACATATTTGGCATTTATGAGCACTGGCCCTGCTTCTTTGAAAAGAATGATGTAAACCTAGTGCTGTTACAGAGGAAAATTACCAATGCCCTGTCAATTTAGTAAGAACCTGGCTTCAGAACCTCCCTGCTTCTTATGATTAACTGCTTCTACTAGAAGCTGTTTTCAAACTGAACATATTCAGTCAAAATATGTGGTCAACCTCTTAAACCAATATGAGAAATGGAATCTGTTGCTATGACAGGGAAAAATCCCCATGACCTCTGTGCAAATGAAGAAAGTACCTGCCTTGGGATCTCCCAGAAAGGACAATTTGAATAATTTCATTTATTTTTTCTCTTTTAGAAATTTATTTGATTATAAATGCATTATTACAAAACCAAATCAAAACAAAAAGCTTGAGTTACAGAAGTAAATCTAAAAGAATAAAACTATGTAATCTACGGGAGAGTTTAAATATAAGGACATCGGTAGACTGAAAGCAAAATGATGAGAATCTTACATACAAAAGTTACCAAAGAAAGCTACATTGTCAAAATTATGGCATGCGAAGCATTTAAAATTGTTTTTAGTTGTAGATGGACACAATATATTTATTTTATTTATTTTTATATGGTGCTGGGAATTAAACCCACTGCCTCACATGTACTAGGCAAGCCCCCTACCACTGAGCCATGACAGCCCTGAAAAACATTTCAAAAAAAAGTTATGAGATAAAATGTACTTTAAATTAAAAAATAAACTTTGAAAGGAGGAAAAGTAGATTATTACATAAATATAAAGGAGAACTTTCCCTGGGATACTGCAACAAGAGTAGATACACTTGCAATTCACATTATATTTCTAAAATATAAAAATGATAAGATGGAGAGAATTGAATAAAGAAATGGAAAGCAACACTTTAATACTAAAAGATACCAGTCCCCAATTATTGTGAAGATAAAATCCTACAAAATGGTTATCTCAAACCAGAAGACTTTGAAAAATATTTTAAACCAATTAAACTTATATGCTGAATGATCTGAATAGCAAAGGGAATATTATACTGGAAAGAATAACTTGTAGAGAATGAAACAAAAGTTAATGGATATTTGAGAAAAAATTTTTTAAAAAGTAAGCATAAGCACATTTAAAGCAAAAAAAATATTAAAATCATTTTATAATTTCTTTGGATTCTTTCACTGCTGCTCTTATAAACTGTTCTGAATTGCACATATTTCACTAAAAAAGATTAGTCAGCTTTAGAAGTGGGCATGAAGAATGTGAACCTAGTGCTACAGGGGAACAAATCCTATTGAATATGCTTGATTACATTGAGAGCCTGTTTGAGGACATCCTTTCACTGATGTTCATGCAAGCAGTTTTCAACATGCACTATTTTACCCTAAATAACAGTGGTCTTTATGGGCCTATAGGAGCTCTTTCCATGCCTTCAATGCCTCCCCTCCGCTTTCCTTTGCCCCATGCTGATTGGTTACTTTGAATGTTTCCCCTCCTCTTTACCCCATACTGATTGGCTGCCTTCAGTGCCTCTCCTTTTCTCATCCCTTGCTGATTGGCTGCGCGCCTGACATGGATCAATACCCTAGTGGCTGTAACCTAACCTCAGAGCCATGATTGGTCCAAGGACCCTATATAAACTGTTGCACTAACTGAAATAAACAAGTCTGCTTCTTGCTCCGGCAGAGCAGTTTTACCTACCCCCGGTGTCTGGGTGAGTGACTCCACGACCGTCCACTCCATTGTCCCTCGTCCTCCGAGACCCCAGACCTCATCCCATGGGACGCCATTCCTCTGTCCCCTCATCCTGTGAGACCCCAACTCGTCGAGCAAACCCACATGAGGCACAAAATAAATGACATCTGGTGCCAACATGCTTTAGTGGCCTGCTCGTCCACTCGGACTCGGAAACTCGAAAAGTGAAACTCAGAATGTGAGACTCAGAAAGTGATTTCGTGGTGGTCCCCTGTCTTTCTTGTCTTGCTGGTGAAGGTAACATCAGCCTTTTTGTGGTCCTCTGTGTCTGTTTGTCTTTGTGTAATAAAGTTAGGTCAGGGAACATACCTCCACTTCCTGGTTCATCCGGAAGTCACACATAAGGGTCTGATCAGGCTGGTGACTGGAACTGCCGTAACGTCTGTGGCATATGGTCTTCCAAGACACTGTATGAGCATATGGGTGTGGCCTAAGACACCACAGAAGTCCCTCACAAAGCACAACATACCCTGATCCTAAACATTTCTGTGTTTTTTATGTCTCATGAGACCCCAAACTCACTTCTTTTTCTTCTCACAATCCTCGGGGTTTTTTTCCTGTCCTCTTTGCTTTCGATGTCTTTTCTCTAGCTTTTCCTCCAGCTATCATTACTGTTACTTTCACTTTAAAGTTTCTTTGTCCACTCCTTCACCATGGGAAATCTCCTCTCAGTCCTCAATGAGGCAACCCCTACAGCACTCCCACAACATCAATCACATAGCCCTGATCCTTCGTCCTCAACTTCCTGTGAGCACCCTCTTCATGGAAATTTCCCTGCCTCTGACACACCTTGTATTTACCATAGCCTGCCTTCAGCACCTGATGCAGTCACTCCTCCTCCTCCCTACCTTACTTCCTTTGCCTGTGACCCACCCACTCACTTCTCTCTTTTCAATCTTTTTCACCCAACTCCACGCACCACACAAGCTTACATGGTTAATCTCCAGGCAGATGGCAATGCACGCCCCTGGATCCCCACTCCAGTTTCTGAGCTTACTAAACTACTGCAGACCTTACAAGATCTTCCCTTAACAGTGACCATTCATGCTTTTCCCTTGAGCAAACCCATTCCTATGGCCCCTTGCTTGTATACAGATGCCAACACTCATCATCTTGGATACATTGTAATGGGATCTAATGTAACAAATGATCGATTTGTCCAAAGGCATTCTGATTCTGTCCAAGTAGCTGAATTGACTGCACTTATCCTGGTGCTGGTAAGATATCAGACCATTCCTCTTAATATAATCTCTGATAGCACATATGCTGTCAAGGTCTGCTCTTCCATTGCTTATTCCACTTTTAGGCCCTGGGACTGTCCTGTTGATCAGCCTATGGATACCCTAAAGGCTGTACTAGAAATAATACAGCAACCATGATATATTATGCACATTTGCTCCCATTCTGGGTTACCTGGCTTCCTATCAGAGGGGAATGCCTCTATTGACAAACTTGTAAGCCAGCCTAAAGTCATGATTTCTACTCTAGAACAAGCTAGAGCCTTACACCAGAGGTTTCACCTCTCAGCAAATGGTCTTCATCGCTTATTGCCTGAAATTCCAATCCAACAATGCAAACATCTCATTCATACATGCTCTTTGTGCAGTCCATTGTTACTGTTGGGCCCACTCCAACCACAGAGAGCCAACCCCCGTGGGCTGGCACCCAACTCCCTATGTCAGATGGATGTCACTCATATCACTACCTTTGGGAAACTTAAATTTGTACATGTGATAATTGACACCTATTCCTCCCTTGTGTATGCTACTGCCCTCACAGAGCAAAAAGCAGCCCATGTAATTAAGGCTCTGAAGCAAACAATGCTATTCATGGGTGTCCCATGGTCAATCAAAACAGACAATGGCCAAGACTATATATCCCTAAGATTGAAGGAATTTTTAACTTCCTGGGGAATTTCCCATACCAAAGGGATTCCCTATAACCCCCAGGGACAAGCAATCATTGAAAGAACCAATCACACTCTAAAGGAGATGCTTCAGAAACTTGATTCTACTGAAAAGGACCCTTCTTTGAAATTGTTAGATGCATTATTTACCCTTAACTATCTCACTTTTGACAAACAAGGCCTCAATGCAGCAATCCGACACTGGGGTCCATTTACCTTCCCTACTCCCTTTCCCTTGGTACGATGGAAAGACCCTTTGACCCTTAAATGGAAGGGCCCAAACCCTCTGCTCACACAAGGGTGAGGCTATGCTTGTGTACCCCCCTCCACAGAATCTAAGCCTCTTTGGATCTCAGCCAGGAATATTCGTCCAAGCCTCTCTCAAGAAGACAACAAAACTTCTCACATGAAGAAAGAAGTCACTTCCTTCATATCATTAAAGAATCGCAGGAATGCAAGAAAATTCCTGTCACATGGATTGCAGACCTCGAGAACATAAGAAGCTCATTCACCCCATCTTTACTGGAAATGCAAGGCTTCACAGCTTTGGCTGACCCTAACCCCAAACCCTCCTTCCTTTCCAACCCTACCCAACCCCATTACTCCTTCTCTTAGGAGAAAGCTCATTTTGGGCACGTGCATACAGGCTGGTCAGCCAATGATGGGTAAGATGCCCAGAGGGGCACAACCTAAGCCAGGCGCAGTCTTGTTTGCCCCTTCTCTTGTGCACAAGCTGATAATTGATGATGGATAAGTGCTCAGAGCAGCACAACCTAAGACAGATTACAGCTTTGTTAGTGGCCCCCCACTCTATCATATGCAGCATGTAGGAGTCTGAAAAATCCAGCGGAATGATTCTCTCCCATGAGGAGTTTATCACAGATCCCTCCAACATGCTTACTTATGGGCCCCACAGGCCCCACTGACCTATCAAATAGAAGTAACAAGGGGAAATATAGGAGCACTCTTCATGCCTTCAATGCCTCCCCTCCTCTTTCCTTTTCCCCATGCTGATTGGTTACTTTAAATGTTTCCCCTCCTCTTTACCCCATGCTGATTGGCTACCTTCAGTGCCTCTCCTTTTCTCATCCCTTGCTGATTGGCTGCGTGCCTGACATGGATCAATACCCTAGTGGCTGTAACCTAACCTCAGAGCCATGATTGGTCCAAGGACCCTATATAAACTGTTGCACTAACTGAAATAAACAAGTCTGCTTCTCGCTCTGGCAGAGCAGTTTTACCTACCCCCGGTGTCTGGGTGAGTGACTCCGCGACTGTCCACCCCATTGTCCCTTGTCCTCCGGGGCCCCAGACCTCATCCCGTGGGACCCCATAAACCCTCGTTCTCTGGGACCCCTGACTTCATCCCGTGGGACCCCATTCCTCGGTCCCCTTGTCCTGCGGGATCCCAACTCGTCAAGCAAACCCACACGAGGCACGACATAAATGACATGGGCCCAACATGGAAATGTGAACAAAGTATTGCATTGGCCATCAATTCTCAATTCACTTTCCATAAAATGGAACATGCCTTTGGAAATTCACTGCAACTTGTGTTTTACTGGTGATTCTACAAGCCCTTTTCAAACTGTAAAATTTGTCTATTAGAAGAAAAATCTCTAAAGGAAAATAGCAGAAAACATGAAGTTGGTGGGGCAACATGTAAAATTCAAAAGGCCCTGACTGTGCATTAATTGAGAACCTGCCTCTGAGCCTCTCAGCCATTTGACTACCACTTCAGCGAGTTTTTTTTTTTTTTTTTTTTTTTTGTCCTGAGGGATTGATCCCAGAAGTGCTTAACCACTAAGCTACTTCCCCAGCCCCTGTTTTTTTTTTTTTTTTTTTTTTTTTGTCGTTTGACACAGGGTTTCACTAAGTTGCTTATGGCCTTGCTAATTTGCTGAGCTGGCCTCCAACTTGTGATCCTCCTGCCTCAGCCTCTGGAGCCACTGGGATTACAGGTTTGTATCACCATGCCCATTTTTAAACTGTACATGTTCATTCATAAAGGGCATTTTACCTAATGGGCCCAAATTAAGAATATAAACCTGATATTAAGAACAAGGTCAATGACCAATGCACTGTACATGAATTAAGTGAAAACCTTCCTTTGGAATCTCCCTATGATCTACATTCCCCTGATACTCTTACAAAACACTTTGAAACTGCCAATAGGAATAATGAGCAATGAAACTGCCAATAGGAATAATGGGTCCAAGTGAATAATGTGAACCTGTTTCTCCAAGGAGAAACAATCTCTAATGCACTCTCTTAAATAAGTGAGAATCAGCTTTTAGATCATTTTTGCAAGCTGAATTATACTGTTGCTTCTACAAGATTTTTTTTTATTTTTTCTCTTCATTTTAAAAAAGTTTTATTTATTTATATTTATTTGATAATGAGATAAAGTATTTCAACAGTGGACCATGTTAGAGCAACAAGTAATTTGCAATTCAAAAAATGTATTTAGGGGCTGTGGTTGTAGCTCAGTGGTAGAGCACTTGCCTAGCATGTGTAAAGCACTGGGTTCAGTCCTCAGCACCACATTAAATAAATGAATGAGTGAATGAATAAATAAATAAATAAATAGATAGATAGATAGATATATTATGTCCATCTAAAACTAAAAAAAAAGTATTTAGGTTTTTTCACTACTCAAATTTAAAAGTTGCAAATAAGTTATTTGCAACCTGTAAGTGTTCAAAGTTAATTTCTTTGCTTTGTCTCCTGCACTCCCAAAACATTTTACCATGTGGACTAGCTGAGGAAGATTTTTGTTTTAGATGCAACTCTAACTTGAGTTTAGAACAGTCCCTACAGGACTAGGTGTCACACACATAGAACTAATATAAATCTGTTTCACAGAGATTTCTACACAGTAATCACTTCATAAATTCAAAGGGCAGAAAAGGGATCTCAGAGTGCTGACATCATTGCCCAGGTTCATGGACTTAAAACTAATTCTCCTTCCTCAGATGGGTCTATTATTCATTCACCCATTTATTTTATTATTCAAGTAATATCTCTTAACATCTGCTTTGCAATAATTCTTGTATTTCTCCTGGATTTTAAGCCAGGGCACAAGAAAAGAGATAAAGCCAAGACTTCACCCTATGCCCTGAAGGCAGTCTCCAAGATGACCACAAATCAACTTTGGCCTCATCCTCCACAGAAGACCTGGTTACAGTGTGGTGCCTGCTAACACTTTCAGTATCTCCACAGTTCTTTATTTTATCCAAGGTCACCACAAGAAACAGAGAGTGTCGGAGGATGAACTAGGGTGCTGAGTGGTCACTGTGAACTGCAGCATCTTTCCTGAAGACCCCACCTGTGGGGGCTCCACCTTGCATATAGGGTCAGGCTGACTTCACAGGAGCCATAGCACAGCTGACACTGGGAACCTGAACATTCCTACAGCTCTGCCTTGTCTTCCTCTCACCCCTATACTTCTGTAGCTAGGCGGGCTTCTATGTTTCTGTGACAAAGACCCTGGTTTCCCTTCAGACACTTGGGCACACTGCCTCAGGTTGTTGGTGAATACTTTTATTGAGCCACAAGTTTCTGGACATGAGTAACCCCAAGGCTTCAAGATGCCTTTGCAGGTCCTAGTGATTTCCTGAATGCCCCCAGGATGTGCCTTGATGTAATCTGCCTTTAGGATGGCATCCTTGGCAGGCCAGCCCTATATCTTGGGCTGAGGGAGAGTTTATTCCCTTGTCTCTCTCTACTGTTCTCTGTTTTTAAAATTATTTTTTTGTTGGTTGTAGATGGATACAACGCCTTCATCTAATTTATTTATTTTATGTGGTGCAGAGGATCAAACCAAATGCCTTACATATGCTAGGCAAATTCCCTGCCACTGAAAAACAATCTCAGCCCATTCTACTTTCTTTTTAAATCTACTTGGTTCAATTTTATATGTTCAAAAGTGAATCTCATGCAGATAAATTATGGCATATCTTTTTACCAATCAGATATTGCATTCTTTTAACAAGTTAATATTTTTAATAATTTATTTAAATGCATTTCAAGTCATAGTACATATATAGAGCTCAATTTTTCAATTTCTCTGGTTGCAAACCAGATAGAGTCACACATTTGTGTCTTCATACATGCACCAAGGGTAGTAATGACGATCTCAATCAACCATCTTTACTATACCCATTCTCCTTTCCCTCCCCTCTTCCTCCCCTCTGTTACATCCAGAGTTCCTCCATTTCTCCTATGTTCCCCATTCCCACTCCCCTTATGTAACATCATCCACTAATCAGAGAGAACATTTGGCATTTGTTTCTTTGGGATTGGCTTACTTCACTTAGCATAATGTTCTCCGATTCCATCCATTTTCCTGCAAATGCCATAATTTTATTCTCTTTTATTGCTAAATAATATTCCATTGTGTATATGCACCACAGTTTCTTTATCCATTCATCTATTGAAGGGCATCTGGAGATGCCCTTCCAGAGTTTTGCAATTGTGAATTATGCTGCTATAAACACTGAAGTGGCTGCTTTACTGTAGTCTGCTGTTTTTAAGTCTCTAGGGTATAGGCCAAAGAGTGGAATAGCTGGATCAAATGGTGGTTCCATTCTGAGTTTTTTAAGACATCTCCATACTGCTTTCCAGATTGGTTGCTCCAGTTTGCAATCCCACCAGCAATGTTTGAGTGTACCTTTCTCACCACATCCTCACCAGCACTTATTGTTGCTGGTATTTTGGATAGCTGCTATTCTGACTGAGGTGAGATGAAATCTGAGAGTAGTTTTGATTTTCATTTCTCTAATGGCTAGAGACGTTGAACATTTCTTCATATACATATTTATTGATTGTATATCTTCTTCTGAGAGGTTTCTATTCAGCTCCTTAGCCCATTTATTGATTTGGTTGTTTCTTTTTTTGGTGTTAAGTTTTTTGAATTCTTTATATATCCTGGAGATCAGTGCTCTATCTATATGCGTGTGGCAAAAATTTGCTCCCAGAATGTAGGCTCTCTGTTCACCTCCTTGACAGTTTCTTTTGCTGAGAAGAAGCCTTTTAGTTTAAGTCCATCCCATTTATTGATTCTTGCTTTTATTTCTTGTGCTATAGGAGTCTTGTTAAGGAATTTGGGGCCTAATCTAACGTGATGAAGATTTGGACCTACTTTCTCCTCAATTAGACGCAGAGTCTCTGCTCTAATTCCTAGGTTTTTGAACCACTTTGAGTTGGGTTTTGTGCATGGTGAGAGGTAGGTGTTTAGTTTCATTTTACTGCAAATGGATTTCTAGTTTACCCAGCACCATTTGTTGAAAACGCTATCTTTTCTCCAATGAATGTTTTTGACACCTTTGTCTAGTATGAGACAGCTGTATTTATGTGCATTACTCTCTGTGTCTTCTATTCTGTACCATTGGTCTACATGTCTGTTTTGGTGCCAGTACCATGCCATTTTTGTTACTATTACTTTGTAGTAAAGTTTAAGGTCTGGTATTGTGATGCCTCCTGCTTCACTCTTTTTGCTCAGGATAGCTTTGACTATTCTGAGTCTCTTATTTTTCCAAATGAATTTCATGATTGCCTTTTATATTTCTATAAGAAAGGACTTTGAGATTTTAATCGGGATTGCATTGAATCTGTATAGCGCTTTGGGTAGTATGGCCATTTTAATAATATTGATTCTGCCTATCCAGGAACATGGGAGGTCTTGCCATCTTCTAAGATATTCTTCAATTTCTTTCTTTAGTGTCTTGTAATTTTCATTGTAGAGGTCTTTCACCACTCTACAAATATTTTATTTTTGATTGATTCCCAAGAATTTTATTTTTTTGGAGGCTATTGTGAATGGAGTAGTTTTTCTAATTTCTCTTTCAGAGGACTCATTGCTGATGTATAGAAATGCATTTGATTTATGGATATTGATTTTATATCCTGCAACTTTGCTGAATTCATTTATCAGTTCTAGAAGTTTTCTGGTGGAACTTTTTGGATCCTCTAAGTATAGAATCATGTCATCTG
>CM053407.1:100057144-100088456 GCA_028644305.1 Xerus rutilus
TTTATTTTTTTGGAGGCTATTGTGAATGGAGTAGTTTTTCTAATTTCTCTTTCAGAGGACTCATTGCTGATGTATAGAAATGCATTTGATTTATGGATATTGATTTTATATCCTGCAACTTTGCTGAATTCATTTATCAGTTCTAGAAGTTTTCTGGTGGAACTTTTTGGATCCTCTAAGTATAGAATCATGTCATCTGCAAATAATGATAATTTGAGTTCTTCTTTTCCTATTCATCTCCCTTTAATTTCCTTTGTCTCTCTGATTTCTCTGGCTAGAGTTTCAAGGACTATATTGAATAAGAGTGGTGAGAGAAGGCATCCCTGTCTTGTTCCAGTTTTTAGAGGGAATGCTTCCAATTTTTTCTCCCTTTAGGATGATGTTGGCCTTAGGCTTAGCACATATTGCTTTAAAAATGTTGAGGTATGTTCCAACTATCCCTAGTTTTTCTAGTGTTTTGAACATGAAAGGGTGCTGTATTTTGTCAAGTGCTTTCTCTGTGTCAATTGATAGAATCATGTGATTCTTATCTTTAAGTCTATTGATGTGATGGTTTATGTGTATTGATTTCCATATGTTGAACCAACCATGCATCCCTGGAATGAACCCCACTTGATCATGGTGCACTATTTTTTTAATATACTTTTGTATGTGATTTGCCAAGATTTTATTGAGAATTTTTGCATCTATGTTTATCAGAGATATTGGTCTGGAATTTTCCTTTTTTGATGTGTCTCTGTCTGGTTTTAAAATCAAGGTGATACTAGCCTCATAGAATGAGTTTGGAAGGGTTCCTTCCCTTTCTATTTCGTGGAATAATTTGAGGAGTATTGGAGTTAGTTCTTCTTTGTAGGTCTTGTAGAACTCGGCTGAGAATCCATCTGGTCCAGGGCTTTTCTTTGATGGAAGGCTCTTGATGGACTCTTCTATTTCCTTGCATGTAATTGATCTGTTTAAGTCATGAATGTCCTCTCCTGGTTCAGTTTTGGTAGGTCATATGTCTCTAGGAATTTGTCGGTGTCCTCAGGGTTTTCTATTTTACTGGAATATAAATTTTCAAAATAGTTTCTGATTATCCTCTGTATTTCAGCAGGGTCTGTCGTGATATTTCCTTTTTCATCACAAATTTTGGTAATTTGGGTTTCTCTCTCCTTCTTTTTGTTAGAGTGGCTAAGAATTTGTCAATTTTGTTTATTTTTTCAAAGAACCAGATTTTTGTTTTATCTATTTTTTGACTTGTTTCTTGTGTTTCAATTTCATTGATTTCAGCTCTGATTCTAATTATTTCCTGTATTCTACTTCTTTTGGTGTTACTTTGTTCTTTTTTTAGGGCTTTGAGTTGCCGTGTCAAGTCATTGATTTGTTGACTTTTACATCTTTGAATATGTGAGCTTAATGCAATGAACTTTCCTCTTAGCACTGCCTTCATAGTGTCCCAGAGATTTTGGTATGTTGTATCAGAGTTCTCATTTACCTCCAAGAATTTTTTTATCTCTTCCTTGATGTCTTCTGTTACCCATGCATTCTTCGATAGCAAATTATTGGGTCTCCAGGTGTTGTAGTGGCTTCTTTTTGTTTAAACTGTCATTAATTTCTAGTTTCAGTCCATTATGGTCAGATAGAATGCAGGGTAGTATCTCTATTTTTTTGTATTTACTAAGACTTGCTTTATGGCATAGCATATGATCTATTTTGGAGAAGGTTCCATATGCTGCTGAGAAAAACGTGTATTTGCTTGTTGATGGATGGAATATTCTGTATATATCCATTAAGTCTGGACCCTTGATTGTTCTATTAAGTCTTGTAGATTCTTTGTTTAGTTTTTTGTTTGGAAGATCTGTCCAGTGGTGAGAGAGTTGTGTTAAAGTCATCCAATACTATTGTGTTGGGATCTATTTGGTTCTTGAATTTGAGAAGGGTTTCTTTAATGAACATGGCTTCCCCATTATTTGGGGCATAGATATTTAAGATTGTTATGTCTTGTTGATGTAGGATTCCCTTGAGCAGTATGAAATGACCTTCTTTATCCCTTTTCACTAACTTTGGTTTGAAGTCTACTTTATATGAAATGAGGATGGAAAATTCTGCTTGTTTATGCAGTCCATGTGAGTGATAAACTTTTTTCCATCCTTTTACCTTCAATCATAGTATCTCTTTCTATGATATGAGTCTCTTGGAGGTAGCATATTGTTGGACTTTTTTTTTAAATCCAATCTCCCAGTCTGTGTCTTTTAATTGCTGAGTTTAGGCCATTGACATTCAATGTTATTATGGAGACATGGTTTGTATTTCCAAACATTTTGGTTTATTCTTTGGTTTTTAACTTGACTGGATTTCTCCTTTGATTGGCCTTTAATGTAGCTCCTCCCTCTGCAGGTTTTCATTGTTGTTTTTGATTTCCTCCTCATTTTACCAAGAATGTTCTGTAGTGCCAGCTTTCTTGCTGTGAATTCTTTTAATTTTTGTTTATCTCGGAAGGCTTTTATTTCATCATCAAACCTGAAACTTAATTTTGTTGGATATAAGATTCTTGGTTGGCATCCACTGTCTTTTAGCACGTGATATATGCTTTGCCATGATCTTCCTGCTCTCAGGGTCTGGTTTGAGAAGTCTGCAGTGATCCTAATTGGCCTCCCCCTATATTCCCCCTTCCTTTCTCTTGTGGCTTTTAAGATTCTCTCCTTATTCTGAATGTTAGGCATTTTCATTATGATGTGCTTTGGTGTAGGTCTGTTGTGATTTTGAACATTTGGTGTCCTGTAAGACTCTTGAATTTGATTATCCAATTCATTCTTCATATTTGGAAAGTTTTCTGATATTATTTCATTGAATATATTGCTCATTCCTTTGGTTTGGAGTTCTATGCCTTCTTATATCCCAATAATTTTTAAGTTTGGTCTTTTAATGTTATCCCAAAGCTCTTGGATGTTCTGTTCATGGCTTCTTATCATCTTCACTGTGTGGTCAACTCTATTCTCAGTATCTGAGGTTCTGTCTTCCAAATGGTCTAATCTGTTGGTGATGCTTTCAATTGAGTTTTTAATTTGGTTTCTTGTTTATTTCATTTCAAGGATTTCTGTCTGGTTCCTTTTCAGATTCTCTATCTCCTTATTAAAGTGATCTTTTACTTCCTGTATTTGCCTATGTATCTCTTTACCAAAATGGTCTTTTGCTGACTGGGCTTGCTCTCTTATATCATTTTTTAATTCACAGAGCATTTTCATTATGTACTTCCTGAATTCTTGTTCTGTCATTTCTTCTGCTGTACTGACCATGGATTCTAGTAGTGTGTTATCTTTGTTTGTTTGAGTCACTTTCTTCCCTTGTTTTTTCATGGTGATTGTGTGTCTTCCCTTCTAGCTCTGCTGATCCAAGTTGTTACAGATTTTACTCCTATATGAGTATAATTTCCCTGCAGGGTATCAATACCTCTCTTTTAAAGGGGAGACCAATATTGATTCATCACAAGCAATATATAGTTTCAAACCAAGTAGTACCTAATAGGTCCCAAATATATTTACAGTTTAGTCACAATATACAATTATGGGTTCCTTTACAATCTATTATGTAAACAATAAGTTTGCCCAAGGGTCTATAGTTTCTGTTGGTGGGCTAGGGAAACTTGAGGGTGGAATGTACGATAGGTTGTTGGGGTAGTAGGAAGTGAGGATATGGTTATTAGATCTTAGAAAGCATGAAAAAGGAATCCAAGAGAAGTTGGCTATTACTAGAAAGAACGACCGAGAGTTGAGGAAGACCAGTAAGGAGGAAGAAAAGGGAGGAGAGGAGAGAAGAGCAAGGAGAGAAGATAGCAAGAAAAATAAAAAATATGCAAGTAGGAGTTACCAAACTATATAATACCAATCTAGTATACAGTTCAGAAATCCCAATCTACCAGGTCCCACTGTATAACAAATACTTGGTTTCACAACTGTTGGGGATTAGAGGGTAGGAAAAGAGTGAGAGAGAAAAGAGGGAAGATAAAAGAAATAAAGGAAAGAAGAAAAGAGCAGTGAAATAAAACAAAAAGATTAAACAATAGAAATATTAGGAGAAAAAGATAGAGGATAAAAAAATAAGATTAAAAAAAGTAAAAAAAAAAGTCTCAATGTAAATAAACAGGTATGGTTCCTTTCACCTCCAGTAGGTGCATTGTCCATTGCTTGCTGGGCTTTCCCCGCTGGTGTCCTGGGTGTGGGTTTCACAGCAGGGTGTAACTCTGGGCCGGGCCGCTGGTGGAATCGCTGCCTCTTCATGGTGTTCTGTGTTGAGTTCACTTTGTTCCCAGGTGCTATCCCACACCCCTTCGTGTAGAAGCAGGCCCTGCCCAGGGCGGGCCCTGGGCTGGGCCTCTGAGCCACCCACAGCGGAGCTGCCAGCAGCAGAGCTCTGTCACCTTTTGCCGCTGAAGTCATGCTGCTTGTGACAATTGCTGCTTGTGGCAATCGCTGCTGCCTGGTGGCCCTGCATACACACGCAAGTGAAATTCCTGTGGGGACAGCTGTACGATGATATCCAGAAGCTGGCTGGGAGATGGTATTTCCACAACTTCAAACTCCGGTTCTGGAGAGACTGACCGTGGCATCCGTCTAGGTCGCCATCTTGGAACCACCCCACAACCTCTCTATTTCTGTTTTAACCTTAAAAAGTTAATTTTATTGGTTCTTTGTAGTTATACAGGACAGTATAATCCATTATGATATAATTGTACAAGCATGGATTATATCTTATTCTGATTGGGACCCCATTCTTTTGGGTGTAAATGACAGTGGGATTCACTTATGTATCTTGATAGATTTACCAAGAAAAATTATGTTATATTCATTCTTCTGTCTTGTTGTCTTCCCTTCCCTTCATTCCCCTTTCTCTAATATACTAAACTTCTTTCCTCCCACTCCCACCATCCTGCTTTACTGTGCTTTAGTTTCCACATAGCAACAAAAACATTCAAGCTTGGTTTTTTGGGATTGGCTTATTTTACTGAGCATGATATTCTCCAGTTCCACCCATTTACCTGAAAATTTCTATGTCATTCTTCTTTGTAGCTGAGTAATATTCCATTGTCTATATATACAACATTTTCTTTATCCATTTATCTGTCAAAGGGCATTCAGGTTGGTTCTCTACCATAGCTATCATGGATTGAGCTATTATAAACATTGATGTGACTGTGTCACTTTAGTATGTTGATTTAAAATTCTCGGATATATGCCTAGGAGTAGGATAACTGGGTTCCATCCTAGGTTTCTGAGGAATCTCCACACTGCTTTCTACAGTGGTTGTAGCAATTTGCAGTCCCAACAGCAATATATGTGTGTAGATTTTTTCCCATATTCTCTCCAACATTTATTGTTACTTGTATTCTTGATACTTGCCATTCTGACTGGAGTAAGATAAAATATGTGTAGTTGTAATTTGCATGCCAGGTACAGGGAGATTTCAAATGAAATTTTTAACTGAATTCAAAGAAAGAGGCTCAGAGAATTCTTTTTCTTTACGGCATGAGGTTCACATTTTTTCCAGTGCTTAATGTGGAGGACTGTGTTCCATTTGAAATTGGCTCTCAGGAACAGCAGTAACGTGCAAGTGATAAGAAAGGTTCCAGAGGAAGTTTAAAATTTAATTCACAAAAAGATCTTAGAGAATTGGTCCCTATTGCAACACCAGGTTCACATTCTTCTTATTGGTCTATTAGGGCCTGTTTTTGTCAGCTTTTTTATCACTCTGACCAAAAGAACAGACAAGAAAAATTTTTGAGGAGGAAAAATTTATTTGGTTCTTATGATTTCAGAGGCCTCAGAGCATAGGGAGCTGGAAGTGTGTGGAAAAGGAAAGCAGCTCAGGATATGGCCATTAGGAAGGAGATAGATAGATGATAGATAGATGATTGATAGATAGATAGATAGATAGATAGATAGATAGAACTCTGTTCACCAAGGATAAAATAGAAACCCTGAAGTCATGCCCCCAATGACCTACTTTCTTTTGCCACATTGTACCTACTTACGGTCACCATCTAGTTAATCCATTTGAGTGGATCAATGAATTGTCAAGGCTCTTATAGCCCAATTATATGACCTTTAAATTTTCTTGTATTGTCTCACAAATGAGTCACTGTGGGACACTTCATATCTAAACCATAGCTGGTCCTGTGTTCATTATGGACTAATTAGTACAAATTGAAAATAGCTTTTGTTTTATTTTGTTTTTTGTACTGCAGATCAAACCAGTGGTGCATTCCTACTGAACCACATCCCCACCCATTTTTCATATTTTATCTAGAGATGGGGTCTTACTAAGTTGCTCAGGGCCTCACTAAATTGCTGAAGCTAGCTTTGATCTTGCAATCTTTCTGCCTCAGCCTCCCAAACCACTGGAATTACAGGAGGGGCCACCATGCTTGGCTGAAAATAGCTTATAATAACAGAGGAGTTAATGGATTGATATGGAGAATGTGAAACTCTTACTATACTGAGGAATAATTCCCAATATCCTGTCTTACCTAACTTATTTTATATTTTTAAAATACATATATGGGGCTGGGATTGTAGCTCAGCAGTAGAGCGCTTGCCTTGCATGCGTGAGGCCCTGGGTTCGATCCTCAGCACCACATACAAAGCAATAAAATAAAGACATTATGTCCATCTACAGCTAAAAAAATATTTTAAAAAAATTTTAAAAAAATAAAAATAAATACACATATGAAGGGAAAAGTGAATACTTAATATACAGATTAGAAAGTATTACTAATAATGTTAATGTCAAAATGCAATATTTAAACATGACTTGTGGCCTGTCAGAGTAGTGGAGAATAAATATAAAAAGTATACACTAAATGCTTACCAGGTGCCTGCAGAATACTGACCCCTTTAGTGTTATTTTTTCACTTGATTCATAAAACTTCCACATGTCCAAATTACTATTATTATTCTCAGTTAACAAATAAAGAAACTTGGGCAAATATTTAACACTGGGCCTAATGGCCTGAACAAATATGAACCTAGTGCTGTTCTGGGGAACTATAACCAATTCTCTTTCTGTGAATTAAGTGAGAATCCACCTTTGGACTGATTCTACCAAAAGCGTACTTTAAATGGCTATGTTTAGAAACCAAGGATTATATAAATATTATGCTAAAACAAAAAATATTCAAATTAATGAATAAATCAATGAACATAAAGAATGAAGATGTGCTCTTTCTATTTCCTGTACTTGAGAATCTTTGGTGGACTCATAATACTTCTAGATTAATCAGAAAGCTATTAAAGCATGAAAGAGTTTTGCTGATTATTTCCTAAATGTTACTTTCCCAAACAAAGAAAGGGCCTGGGCTTATATAGGTTAGCCTGAGAGATGGTCTAGTGGGCATCTCAGTTTTCTTGGGCACCCAGGAATTTGGAGTTTGTTCTATCAATCCATAAAGGGGTCAGTTTGAGTGCTTAGGAATATGAGCTCTTGGGTCAGGGGTCTGTGCTCTGCATCTGGAGAGGATTTACTCCAAGGAAGGTCAATGTCCCTCAGAGGCTATCACTTTAGGTGTTATGAAACACCTCCTTTCTGCCTGCAATTAGCATCAGGGAAACATTTGTCTTGGAGGATAAAAGCTGTCAGTGCATGGCTTTCTTTTTCACTCCTTTTTTCTCAGACCACATTATTTTGAGGATTTTTCATTTTCCATATCTATTAATTATATCTCATTAAATAAATTGTTCTTTTTTTCTATTGAGTAAAACAGGAAAAACAGAAAATAATTTCAGCCCTTTTGGGGATTTTCAGGGAGTGGACCTAATCTCATCTTTATGCCTATAGTGTTAAAGCAAGAAATTCATAAATTTGTCTTACATAAGCTCTTTAAAGGCCCTGGGAAATAGAGGCAGGAGTACTGTTATCACAGAAGAAAAAAACAGAATCAAAGATATAACAGACAACATTTTAAAAATTTGTACCTTTTAGTTACATATCACAGTAGATTGTATTTTGACATATTATACATACATGGAGTATAACTTCCCATTCTTGTGGGTATATACAATGTTGGGTTATGCTGGTCCTTTATTATTACATGAACATAGGAAAATTATGTCTCATTTATTCCACTGCCTTTCCCATTCTTATCTTCCCCCCTTCATTCCACTCTGCCTTGTCCAATCCACTGAACATCCACTTCTCATCCAACTCTGCATTTAAAATTCTAGTTCTTAAGTAGAATTCAGAAAAGCATATTCTTGTATTTAATTACAAACAGCAGGCTATTTAGCACTGTTGGATTCCTTAGATGCAGGCCTGGCTATGGGGATTCCTGAGCACAGAATTTATTGAGAGAATGCTCTCAAGAGAGAACCAAAGAGAAATGAGGCAGGTGGGGAAGACAAGAGAAAAGATTAGCTGAAGTCATGTCCTCGGTTGATCCCACTGGGAGCTGAGGAGCACAGAATGCAGCACAACAGTTGCCTACCTGGAAGCAAGGTGTCTGAGCTGGTACTCACCTTCGTGCATCAGTCCATGGGCCTTGGTCCCTCATCCAAGGGATAATCTGCTATGCTTATCAGGTAAGGTAATATCTATTAGCCCAGTCCAGACTTCAGAGAATCTGCAGCTGGGATCAGCAGCTGGGATCAGTTTGTAGTCCAGCCCTCCAGAATCTCCACAGTAACAGGTGCAGCATATGGGCAGGATTCTAACAGCATGTAAAATACCTCCTCCCATGATTTGCCATACAGGCAGTGATTGCTGGGACTAATCTCTCATTAGATCCAAGTAGGAGGACTAAAAGTTTTTTGTTTTTTCATTTTTTTCTTTTTTCAGAAACTCATCACGGATATAAAAATCAAACTATCATTATCATCATTATTTTGGGGGTTACCATGGATGGAATCTAGGTGCACATAACCACTGAGAAGATCCCCAGCTCTTTTTATGTTTTATTTTGAGGCAGGTTGTTGCTAAGTTTCTCAGGGCCTTGGTAAGTTGCTGAGGCTGGCTTTGAACTCCTGATCCTCCTGCCTCTGCCTCCTAAATCCCTGGGATTATAGGCATACACCACCAGACCTGAAAAAAGCAGAGTAATTTTTTTTTGGTACCAGGGATTGAACTAAGGGGTGCTCAACCACTGAGCCACATCCCTGACCCTTATTTTGTGTTTTATGTAGAGGCAGGGTCTCACTGAGTTGCTTAGCACCTCACCATTGCTGAGGCTGGCTTTGAACTCGCGATTCTCCTGTCTGAGCCTTCCAAAGTGCTGGGATTACAAGCATGAGAAACCACACCTTGCTCAGAGTGATTTTTGAAGTGTGCATATTCATGTCTAATATTAGGAATATTTTTCTGACAGTGCAAAATATTTCTATAGGCCTATTTTCTGGATATCACAAACATTCTTTATAAAATTTTCAGTCTAATTTTAAAGCTGTAAAAACTAAATGAGCTGGGCATGGTGGTGCATGCATGTAATCCCAGCAGTCTGGGGTATGGGAGAGTGACATAGGAAGATGGTAAATTTAAAGGCAGCTTCAGAACTTCAGCAAGGCTCTAAGCAACTCAGTGATAACTGTCTCCAATTAAAATATAAAATAGTCTGGGGCTGTGGCTCAAGGGTTAAGCATCCCCAGTTGTAATTCCCATTACAAAACAAAAAACAAAACAAAACAAAACAAAATGAACCACTTGCCAGTTTTATAAATAACAAATAATTTTCTTAAGGGCTTGGGAGTCGTCTCAGCAACATAACCACTGGGGAAGATAGTGTCCTACCTGTGATCAGTCTCAGGAGGAGTTGGGCCCCTAGCTCCAAACTCTGACTACCCACTCATCACAGAAAGGGAAATTTTATGATGAGTTTTGCTTTCTCAAATGTTGATGTTTGAATATTAGAGAAGCAGCTGAGGCAAGTGTAGGAAGCAAGTTTGATTTAGAAAATAGACTTCTCCATGGAGGGAAAAGGGGCCACAGTTGGTGTCTTGGTATCCCTAGAAGTTGGAGTGTTCTGTCCTTTTTATACACTATGGGTTTTCTTTTTTCTCTTGGCCCCTTCCCTCCTTATCTTTCTCCTTTCTTTCCCCATCCTGTTTATGTGACTAGGCCAAGAAGATGCTGGTGTGATGACCAAAAGGGGAGAAACAGATGGGTAGGAAGGAAACAGCAGCCTAGGAGGCATTAATTAACTTTTATAACTCCCAACAGGGAAAAAATTCCTGAGACAGGTTCCCTGAGCAACAGGTTGGAGCAGGAGCAGATTTACACTGACTGCCTGTTCTTAATTTCTTGCTTCAAATGAACCAACAAATAGAGGTGGCTGAAGTCAGTGAGCTGGGGACAGACCAGTGCCATCTGAACCATGTTGGAGCCTGATGTAAATGGCAAAAATATAAATATTTTGTAAATATTATTGTATTGATTTCTAAATAAAAAATTTTAATTTATGCTTTCTATTTTATATTATAACTAGAAAATGTATGAATTTCATCAGCAGTTTTAGTAGCCAAGAAGTAATATAGATTTTCTAGTGTTGCATTCCCAATGGTCATAACTCCTAAATAAAAGCAAAACTTTGCCCTAAGAATATATAATTGAAGACAAAAGAAAGCAAAAGTTGTTCTTTAAAATACAGTTAAATAACTGCTTAGTGACAGATTTCTATCTGGATAATATTAATATATAACCAAACAGGCACATTTGGTGGTGGTAGATTTCTTTTTGTGGATGGTCTGTGCCAAGAGAAATATTTTTAAAGATTTTCATAGTATTTATTTATTTAATTTTTTGAGGGGCTGAGGATAAACCCAGTGCCTAACATGTGCTGGGCATGATCTCCCCCAGTGAGCCACAAAACAAGCCCCAGAGAGCTATTTATGATCCAAGGAAACTGGGGGATGTCCACCTAACTGTGCCTCATTCCTCTGTCACTCAGCAACTGACATCTCTCACTGTCAATAAAGAGTCTTGAGGAGTTTCCCTCACATGAATATACTGTTATCCCCAGAACTGACATGTTTAGACCTGAATGGGGTCTCTTATTTGGAGAATGAGCACACAGTGACCATTATCATAATGACAAGGGAGAAGCAGGTATGAGCCTGCATGACAGGTAGCTCAGTGACACCAGAGTAGTGCATTTGAATGGAGAAGTTGAATAAGTTTTGAGGAGAGAAGACTTCAGATAGCAGTACCTGAACCCAGATACAACCCTCAGGTATCACTGTTTTGAACCCTATTCCAGAGCATCTACCAGGTATTATTACCTGAACACTTCCAATGACAGCATTCCAAGCACTTCCCAGGAATGCCCCCTCCTGTTCTGGTAAATACTAGTGATTTCTAAAGTTTTCTTTGGTTAGAATATCCCTCTTAAATTCCAGGCTAATTGGAATAATAGCCTGACAGAGGACAACCACCACCTCCAACATTACCATTCCAGATAACTCTGGGGAGCTAGACTGCAAGACGGGCTGTGGGTTAGAGTCAGTGAGAACCCTGTGCTCCATGCCCCACCTGGTGAGCAGCACCATGTGCCTTCTGACAATGTGGATGATGTTGAAAATGTTCATGGTGCCCCTACCAATCTGCACAAAGGTTGAAAATTCTGAGGCATCAAGAGCTTGTTAGTGCACCAGATGGCCCCAAACAATAACCTTGAGAGCGTTTTACTGTCTTCGAAGTCTCTCCAAATTCCTCACTAATGAGCCCCCTCCTTCCTAAGACACTTAAGGATGGGCCCATATTATTAACTATCTATACATGGGATCAGTGCTCTAAGCTGGTTTTCATTACCTTATGACAGTGCCTCTCCACCTTGAAACCCATACAGACATCTGGGTCCCATGGTTGTGCATTCATAGCAATCACATGATGCTGTTTCTGCTGGACCAGGGACCACACTTTGAGAACCACTGTTCCAGCAGAATTCAACATTTAGGAGGTTGGGTTGTTGCGAGGACAAATTATAAAAGAATCAGATACTGACCAGCTCTTTTACAAACAGGGGATACTGTTGAAATTACATGCACCACTGCCACCACCACCAGCACAAAACTCTAGAATTGTTTATTATAAAAATAATGGAAAGATTGTATTCCAGTTCATTTTAAACCTGTCATCATCACATTTTTAAGGCCTTTATAAACCCCTGAAGCGTTCCAAATGAGATTTATAAAATGTATATAACTGTAAACAGTTTTTTATTCTTTCTTTTCTTTTCTTTTTCTTTTTTTTTATACCAGCAATTTAACCCAGTGACACTTTACCACTTAGTCATATCCCTAGCCTTTTTTTCATATTTTGTTTAGAGGCAGGGTCTTGATGAATTGCTTAGGGTCTTGCTAAGTTTCTGAGGCTGGCATCGGACTCGTAATACTCCTGTCTCAGCCTCTGGAGCCGCTGGCATTACAGATGTGTTCCACTGTTCCTGGCCTTAAATTCAGGGTGAATTTTTTGGCAGCTGAGACCATTTTATAGCAGAAGGGCTTTGTACTGACCACACATTTTGCACTGCTGAGTGCCTTGCAGTTTCTTTCATTTCTTATTAAAATCATCCTTTGTGACTTGTGAGACTCATTTAATTACTGCATGAGGGAATATTCCAGATTTTTCTTACTCCTTTCTTTTATTTTAATAACACTTATCCACAAACATTCCATATAACTTATTATATGATTTTTTATTTTCTGTATCTCAGAGAAATATAAGTTTCCAGAGTGCTGGAATGTGTTGTCCATTTTTGTTCTCTGTTGAATCCAAAGCACCTACAGCAGTACTTGGGACAATAAATGTTGTTTCAATAAATTACTAAAACATACATAGGATATGAGAAAGATTCCTAAGGGCCAGGATGGAATTGGTGTCTCAGAGTATGATATAGAATAAAATATTTTTGTGTGATAAGTGCCCCCTGCTCTAAATCAAAGTATTCTTTTACTACATATAAGAAAAATCATTTTTTGTAAATGCTAATATTTTTTAATCTGTTTGTTTCTGTTTGTGTAGAATTTTCTCACCTCTCTCCCATGAGGAGTTTTTATTTTTTTATTTATTTTTTATTTTTTTGGTACTGGAGATTGAACTCAGGGGCACTCAACCACTGAGCCACATCCCTAGCCCTATTTTGTGATTTATGTAGAGACAGAGTCTCACTGAGTTGCTTAGCACCTCTCCATTGCTGAGGCTGGCTTTGAACTCATAATTCTCCTGTCTCAGCCTCCCTAAGTGCTGGGATTACAGGCTTGCATCACTGTGCCCAGCTCCATGAGGAGTTTTTAAGCTAGCTTTACTTCCTAAATAAAATTCAGTTGGCTCCTATTATTACCAGAATAATGTTTTAAGTGTACCAATCTGATCATATTACTTTCTTGCTTAAACTATTTTTTGGCTCCTTATGTTTATAGGATTCACTGGTCCACTGTCTTCCAATGGACTCATCAGTCTGTATCTTATACCACTTTGTAACAATGGTCAACTTTACCTTTTGAATCTACCCCTTGCTCAGTATTTCAAAAAGGCCATTTTTTTCTTTCCCCTTCTCCCTCCCCCGATCCCTAACCTGGGGTGAAGAACAAGATTACCTTGTATTATCTGTCCTCTACTGGAGATGTCAAATTAACAAGTGAATTTCAACACACATGCAGGGGACATCTTGAACACACACTCAGGGCATACCTGAAATGGAGCCTTTGAATAGCTTCTTTAAAAGCCCTCTATTTTCCCTGATGGGCAGAGCCTTTGGGACAAGAATCCTCTCTGTTTCTTTTTTTTGCTACTAAAGCAATAAAAGTTTTGTTTTTTTTTCTCCAAACCACGTCCTCCTTACTGGATTGACATTGGGGACAAAGACCAAGCATTTGGTAACAATTTCTTCATTGAACAGTCACCTGTGTAATGGCCCTGGCACTCAAGAAAGATGTGTCCAAAATGGGTAACTTTTCTCAAACTCAATGTTCTCATCTATAATAAGGAATCACAATATATATGATTTTGTATGATCTATAGTTTGGCCAAATAAGAAAATAATTTTGAATATCTTTTCATGCTAAGGTTAATCAGATTCTGGATAATTTCCAAAAAACTAAAAGGATAAAATTTGCATATACTCCAAATTTTGTAGCTACTGCATACTAAAATTCCCTAGTATTAAACATTAGATATAATAAAGTCAATAGTTCAGAGGATGATAGGCATGAGGCAGAATCTGAGAAGCCTGTGCTTTAGTGAGATGTCTAATTGTCTCAAAGTAACCTGAAAGAGAGGGGCATAAGATACTGTACCCATGTTCCACTTCACCTCTTAAATATATCCCTTGCTGCACTATGGAATATTTTAAAGTGGACATGTTTTTATTTTCTTCTTCTCCCTCCCCCCCTTCCTAACATGGGTGTCCACTTGAAGTGTCTGTCCCTACCTTCACAGGCCTGTGTCAAAAGACAAGCAACACAAAATTCAAGCACTTCCTGGTGCTGAACATAGTGTTTCAGGTCATAGGTTAGGCTGCCTGACCCTGGGAGGGTGTCTGAACCCTATTCAGTGGTCAGGATGGTACAGAGGCATTGGGTACTAGGGAGGCTATGTGACCAGGTCAGGGAAGTGGGGCTAGTAGGAAGCTCCAGTGTGCCTAAGACTGGCTGCACCCAGACATCTGGTAATGGCTCTTTGGTGTGCTTGTGGAATCTCAGGCATGTTGCCCTGGTGCCTCAACCATATCTGAGATCTCTAGAGGCCATCCCAAGTTACTGTGCCTTTTCCCACTGTCCCTTGAACTGGCACAGATCCCTTCTCCATCATACTAACCTCTCCTCAGACAGTACTGTCTTGCACTGCTTTGGACCCAGGAGTGCCAGGTGAGCACAGATGGCAGTCTGAAGGCCCTCTGGGGCTGAGGGCCACTGCATTGGGCAGGCAGTGTTTCCTTAGGTGCTATAAGGGTCGTGGAGGCCTGGACACTATGCTAAGGGCCAAGGACAGTCCTGGTGCCTAGTGACATTGATAGTGAGGTACACATCTTGGTAGGCTACTATGTTCCATACTCTCCTTAGTTCTATCTCCTGCAGTCCATTTCTCCTCTCCACAGTTCTATCTCCTGCAGTCCATTTCTCCTCTCCACACATCTTACAGGTCTTTCCTTTCCCTTTCTTTGCTTAAGACCTAGGTGCACATCCATGTGAATATGCCAACCTGAGTCCACTGGGGGTCCATTTCTTCATCTGCCACCCTGGCATGCTGCCCTTTTTTGTCCCAAGTGTGAGGTGGCTTCCCAGCCCAAGTTATTGAAGTCTCTATGCTACCCTGCACCGCCCCAGCCAAGTGCAAGGAAGGGACATTGCCAGACAGGATCGGCCCTTCATGCATTTGGCCATGGGCCACAGCTTTCATGACCCTACTCGTGAGTGTTGGGGTCTGTTTCCACTCTAGCATGCTCAGTCAGTCAACTGGGTCACACTGCCCTCTCCAGCCCCACTCCACTCAGTTTTGGCTGCAACTGCAGTTCTGCAGACAACTGGGCATTGTTCCCACTCCCCAGATATTCTAAGGATCACAATTTACTTGAACAGTCCTCAAACCCCTGCCTGCTTGTTCCTTGTTCTCTACTGGTACAGCCTGGATGCCCTCCTTAGTGCAAGAGCACACATTCTGGACTGAGGCTGGAAGCACTCTTTCTACTCAGCTTGCACTCAGAGTGCCTAGCAGTAAAGAGAGTATGGAAGAGGAGGGAAATGCCCAACCATGTTGGTGCCATGTCTTGTCACCTGACACACCACACCCTTCCATGTATTGTCACTAGGCTGGGCCTGGTTTGGGGACTGGTATGGACTGAGGAGACATGTCCCAGGCCATTGCTTGTGGCCTTTGCCTCAGCAGAGGCCTGAGGTTGTGTGAGGCAATGCCAGGACCTTCTCCCGAAGACCTGGTGAAGTGAGTCATGTAAGGTGCTTTGAACTCCTCCTCCCTCTCAGATGGAGGCCTGGACACTATGCTAAGGGCCAAGGACAGTCCTGGTGCCTAGTGGCATTGATAGTGAGGTACACATCTTGGTAGGCTGCTATGACCCTAGTTTCTTCCCTCTGGTTATTGGAATCAGGTCACAAATGCATAGTGGGAAACAATGCTGCCCACTAGTCCTTTCCCCCTAGGCTTTCAGGGTCTTCCTGGGTAGACAGACTAGCATGTCTAGAAACCACATTTTCCCTAAGCTGGAAAAACCAACCTGGGTCTTTTGCATTTTAGAGGCAGGTAGTATGGTCTCCTAAGCATCATTCATTGTGATGAAAATTCCTGGCTTCAATTTGTTTCTACTCATAATTTTATGTCCATGAACACTTATAAAGACACTCATGGAATGTGGTATAGGTTAAAAGCTTTAGCTGGATTTTTTTTTCTAAATCTGGATAGGGGGATAAAGGCTGGCTGGAACTATCCTGTGAGGCCTGAGATGTTCAGGGTCACTCCATTAGCCCACTCCATGGTCACTCATGGAGTCTGATCTTCTGATGTGCTTGTTTTGGATTTTTTTCTCCAATTTCCCCTGTGGAGAAGTGTGAGGTCCCTGGGTCTATGGGTGTTTGGATGGGTTGTACCAGGCTTGCTTCAGCTCCCATATAGCATGGACCCCTTCAGATACCTTCTTTGATACTTGCCCAGATTATCCCAGGGGCTTGGGGGGTCTGCTGGAGTTGGGGTAGTGGGGACTGGTAGGTGGGTATTTCTGTAAGCTAGGTATATGGTGTCTTCACCAATGAATCTGGTGTGTTTTTCCAGAGGAAGTGGGTGTGCTGCCTTTCCCTACTTGTTGGCAAAGAGATTGGTCCTCTGAATGTGTTCACAATTCTTATCTACTGACTACCAGGCATCTGACCTTGCTGCTACTTTCACTGGCCTCCTCGGATCATGTGACACCCTTGTGCAGCTGAGCATCAAAATCTGACCATGATATGGCACTTCCCTGACTCCCTGTCTTGTTCCCCTGCCTCCACTCTACTAATCCCCTGTAAATCCATTTACAGTAAAAAAAATTAGTGTCCTATGGATACACCCAATGTTGGGTTTAATTAATTTTTTTTGTTCAAATTTATGAGTTAGTGTGATTTTTTTATATTGTGTAATTATCAAATGCATTTTGTTAGCATTTCCATTTCTCAAAACATTGTAAAATATTTCTTAATCTGCCATAATTGTATATATTTATGAATCACATTGTAATATTTCAATACATGTATACAGTATGTACTGACTGAATCATAGTAATTAACATTTCCTTCTCTAATAAAAAATAAATCCTTAAAGAAATTACAGTGTCAAAAAAGAAGTTGCATGGGAAAAGGGTACACATCTAGAGACCAATGAAAATACTACATATCAAAATATATGTGGGAAAAACTGCTGAGATGAAAGATTAGATATGAAAATAAATCTCAGAGTTTAAAAAAGTTGCATCTCAAGAATGTATAAAAAAATTTGAGTGCATGTTAACCTAGGAGAAAAAAGAATATATTGAAAATTAGAGCAGAAAAAAAGAAATGAAGTATAAATATATGAAATCAATTATACAAAGAGTTTTCTTTAAAAGAACACAAACTCATAGCTAGATTTAATTGAAGAAAAGTGAAATCTCATGACTAAAGTTACAAATGAGAAAATATACAACATATGCCACAGAACAAAACAATCACAACAAATAGCCCTAATATTCTTTGAAAGCATGACTTTAATAGTACAAAAAGAAATCATATCAATACTCAAGGATGTAACAAGCAAAAGGCAATAGCAATAAGAAATATATTAGTCAGTTTTCTATTACTATGACAAAATACCTGAGTAAAACAACTTAAAAGAAGAAGAGGTTTCTTTTGGCTCAGTTTCAGAATTTTTAGTCCATGGATTGCTCTGGGCCTAAGGGCCTATGGCAGCACAGTACATCATGGTAGAAGCACATAACAGAGGAAGCTGTTCACTACTTTGTTGCCAGGAAGCAAAGATAGAGAGGCAGGTGTTGGGAAGATTCCAATATCCTTTTTAAGGGGATGCCCCAAATGACCTAACTTTGTCCCACTAGGACCCACCCTTTAAAGGTTCCACCACCTCTCAGTAGTGCCACATGATGGGGACTACAACTTTAACACATGGATTTTGGGGAACATTTCAAATTTGAAATATAGCAAGTATCAATATTAAGCAGTAGAATAGAACTATTAGATCAAGTATGGAACATGGGGAGAAAGACTAAAACACAGGACAGCAAATATAGGCAAATGAGTGCCAGGCCAGCCAACAGTCCCTCTAATTGTGGGACATGGACCAGAAAAAATTGTCTTTGAAATAATCCCTCTTCATATGTTACATCAGAATGGCCTTGGAAGATTGGCACAAATACAAGATAAAACAATAATAAACAATATTGCATTTCAATAAATAAGATAACCTGGGAGAAGTTGAAATTTTTCTATAAACACAACCAACCATGATCAAATGCTTAAGGAACATGAAGCCTTAAGAGAACTATAATGAGATGGGGATTAGGATCATTAATCCAAACCTCCTTTAATGTACATTTAGGTTCATTGCAGAATATTATAAATTATTTGAAAAGAGTTAAACCTAATTCCCCCAAACACTTACAAAATCTATAAAAGAAACACCTCACAACTCAATGAAGCCATTTTTACACTGATGCAATAACCAAAGCTGTCCCAGGAAAAGAAGAGTTTATATTACATTATATCCCTGATGAAATGTGATACAAAACCATGAACAATACATTAATAAAATGAGTTTAACAATACATTTACAAAATTAAATACCATATTATAAGACTTATTCCCAGAATTCTAGGACAGTTCAACATACAAAATTGAATTAACAAACCATTTAAAAATTTAAAAAAGGCAAATATTCATGATAGTATCAATTGATGCAGAAGCATATCTGAGAGAATTCAACACTATTGCCAAAATAATGCTAATACCAAATAAAGGCCAAACCACATCCACTACCTTAATCACCAAACATTCCCCTATACTCTCAAACCCATCCTAAGCCCTAACCTCTCTCTTTCTCTCTTTTTTTAACTTCTAGATGGACACACTACCTTTATTTTATTTATTTATGTGGTGCCAATCTGCTTTAAGAAAACAACCTGGTACAACCTCCATGAAAGCTCCATTTGTGATGCAGGCTTGAAGGTCTTTCCCTTGACCTCAAGCTCACCAGGGATGGCAGGTGGCATTTTGTGCCCTCCCAAACTTCAGATTCCAAAGGCTGTGGCTGAGTGGACATTTGCTCAGCCACCTGGGTTAGCATACTAAGGATTCAAGAGTATCCCAAGCTTAGCTGTGTGGACAGGTCTGACTGGGACTACTACTGCTCACACAATGGAAGGAGATCATTTCACACAATGTTCACCAGCCAACCAGAAGTCTGAGTTTTGAGGGTCACCATTTATGTAGTAATTCCCTCAGGCCATCTCAACAGGCATCCACGAGCAAGGAGTTTAAACACTGAGTTAGTGTGGACAGACAAGGTGCCTGCCCCTGTGCTGAGGATGCAGGCAATGTAAGCATTCCAGGTGTGACAGACAGACAGGACAGTGCTTCTCCATCAGTTGGAGGTCTGGGTGGCAAAAGGTGGCAGCAAGTGGAGACAAATATAGTGGAGGGAGGGAGGAAGGTGGATGGTTGGCATGTGAATTTCCAGGTTTAAAGGAGGGGGACACAGGTGGAGGTCTAGTAGTAGTTTAGGTTGAATCAAGGGAAGGGACATAGAAAAAGTAATAGGTAGGGACATGAGCTAGGTCCAGGCTTCATTTTCTAGGTAGTGGAGTTCTCAACTGAATCTGCACCCCACCCCAACCTGCATCCCCAATCCCTAGCAATTTACCTCTAATCACAATCACAGCCCAAATTATTTATAGCTAATAGGATTTTATGACCTAAATTTTATGAAATAAACACTAAAACATCACCAAAATTAGAACTTCAACACCAACTTTTTCCTTAAGAAAATCACAGTCCCTAAATTAATGGTCTAACCTAACTGAACCAAGAACCTACCTGAAACTCAAATTCATGACCACCCTAACCACTACAAACACTCACCTTTACCTTAATTCCTGCAATAATAGTCTGATTAGAGACCCATTGGCAGGGCCAGCAGCTCGTGGAGCCTGGAGTTTTCTGGTGGCCCAGGCTTCCTTCAGCCAGGGAGTGGGTGATCTCACCAAATAGCCCCATGAAATCTTGAGGACCCTGCTGGGGTCTCCCAGCCTGAGCCATGGCAGACAGAATTCTGTCTGCCCTGAGCTCTCTGGGCCTCATCCACTACCCACTCTCACTGCTCTATGGCCTCCCTAGGGACCTGTCATTGAGTCCTCAGTCCATGCCTCCTGGGCTGAGCTTTGTGGGACATTCTCTTTTTAAACCATTATCCAGAGCAAAACTCCCCTGTACTCACAAGTTATGCACCATCACACAGCTGCCCCAATGGAACATTGTATGGCCTCACCTCTGATGCACAGACACTCAGTCATGCACATGATCTACCTGCCACTACTGAGATGTGAGTTCCTGTGGCCCTAGAAGTCCCTTACAAGTAGTATACCAGGGCTTCTGCAGCTTCTGTTCCCATCTTTGCTGCCCTCCTGGAAGGCAGAGCTGCCATTTTCGTTATGGTACCCAAGTTGTGCTTGGCCCTGCCATAGTGGCCACCTGGGCTTCCATACCTCTCCTGGTGGCCCTCATGTATTGTTTTCCTGGAGTCCCAGCCTGGAGCAGAAAGGAGAGCCTCAGATAGGGAAGCTCAGTGTGCAGGGGAGGTGTGCAGGTGGGTGTCCTGGCTGGAGAGGCCTTAGGGGACCACTGGGGGGTAGTTTGTAGGGGAGGTGGAGAAACAGGGGTAGATGGGGGTAGTGGATGTGGGTGGAGAGTCTGGTGGGGGTGAGGCCCCTAGCACAAATGGGGGAGGAGTGCAGTGTGAAGAGCACAAGAACAGGGATTATAGAGGTGCTTACTTACATAATTAAATGTGTGGAGGTAGTGTATTTTTAAAAGTATGTGGTGAACTTTATCTGCAAGTGTTTTTCCCCCCTAAGGAGTAACTTGGAAGTTAGTCTTCATTTACCAATAATTAATTAAAAATTAAATGAACTCACTAAGCAAAAGACATATTGACTGGAAAGAAAACTTTAGAATCTGACTACATACTTTCTATGAAGACTCCATTTAAATCAAGGACACACATAAAATGAAGGAAAAAGGGTGGGTGAATGTTGTGTTAATATCAAACAAAACAGTGTGAGCCATGGTAGGATAAGCACTGTAGGTCTTGGTATTGCTAGGCTTCACCTAATGTTCATCATGATCTCCCACGGACTGGATCCTGAGCCCTGGGTCCAGTCCCCTGGGTCTCAGATTACTGCACAGTTTCCCTCTACAAGGAACCCACAGGCCACATCCTGTAGCATAGCCCTGCCCTGACATCTTGAAGCATAGCACCCCCCATCCCATGCACAGACATACACACATGCTGAAAGCCTACCTGATCCATAGTGCCACATGTTTCTGTGGGGGTAGAAGAGGCCGCCAGGCAGTGGAGAATTGAGGCTTCTCTGTGCTCCCCAAGGTCCATCCTTTTGTCAGCTGCCTGGGCTAAGTTTGTCATACCATCTTTGCTGCTCTCCAGGAAGGCAGAACTATCATATTCTCCACAGTACCCAGTTATGTTTCCAGGCTCACCTACACTGCCCTCCTGATCTGCACCACAGAGCTCCTGGTGGTCATCAGCTTGGAGCAGGCCCAGCTTGAAGCAACCAGGAGAGCAGTAGGCAGGGAAGGTTCCAGTGTGCTGGGGTGGTGTGTGTGAGAGTTGGGCCTTAGGTGAAGGAGCAGGGTGGGGTAGTGCATGGGGGAGGGGAAGCAACTGTGCCTGTTTCTGGGAGGCTGCACAGGGAGGGTGAGGGGCATGCTGAGGCTCTGTGTGTGGGCACAGTGGGGCAGAGGCCTGAGGAGGCCATTCCCGGGTGCTTGTTGGGTTTCTTTGATGGATGTGGCAGAGGTTGTAGGGCCCATACATGGATTCTGGAGTAGAGGTGTGAATGTGGGTGGGTAGGGTGGTGAGGGGTGGTGACTGGGACTGAATGGGAGAGGGTTGGAGGGAGAAGAGCACAGCACCTGGATGATAGGGGAGCTTACTTATATTATTAAAAGTATGAGGATATTATATGTTATAAACTACATTTTAAACTTTGCTAGTGATCTCCCCCCAAAATGGGTAACTTTCAAGTTTCATATAAGTCTGTGGGATACACTGGGCACATCTTATTTATGGATTTTACTTGCACTTTATGGCAATTAACTGATTTGTAATGATTCATTGTTTATATACCGATGACTTCCTTCTCTTAGAAACAATTTTATGAAAACTGTGTTCGTAAGTCACCTTTTACTTTGCTTTTTATTTCACCATTTCACAATGCATAGAATTACTCTCAATCAACGTTTTCCTTCATGCTGTGTAAAGTGAATATTTGTTCTGAAATACTTTAATGTACATTTTGTCAAATATATATTACTTATACCACATAGAAACTTATCACTTCATTTTGTCTTAAAATGGGAGTGATTGGAGTTGTAACTCAGTGGTAGAGCCTAGCATATGTGAGGCACTGGGCTTTGACTCAGAGTATCTGACTCAGCTGTCTGGGGTGAGGCCTGAGCTTCTGAATTTCTAACAAGCTCCTAGGGTTTGCTGATATCCTGGTCTAAAAACTTCCTACTGATAGGCCCTGGTCTAGAATCCTTCAGGGCAATAAAAGTGTGTGTAAAAGCTTCCTTGGGTCTAGTCTTTGCCTACATTCCAGGCCCATTACCCAGTGCCCCAACAGAAATCTGTAGCCCTTTGTTTAATCCCATATGCATGATGAAATAGGGCAATTATGATTCTCAAGTGTCATAGGTCTTCCTCATTTGCAAATATTTTGAATGAAGACTGCAAGCCCTACCTCTGCATCAATTTTTATGATTTGAGGTTTTGGATTGCTAATTGTCATGTGAATTTTAGAATACCATTTACTCTTGTTGAATTCTAACCACATCTTACTCAGGACTTTGTGGACACAAGGTATGGCTGGCCACATTGGGTTTTCTCTTTTTCCCTTTGATCAGAAGCTCCTCCCAGTCCAGGACTAATGCCTCTACTGAGGGTGGAGGAAGATCCAGGAATATGGAGTGTATTGGAATTCTAGGACTACTCTGAAAAGTATCACTGACTGGGTGCCTTAAAACAAGATAAATACATTGTTTGACAGGTGCGGAAGCTAGGAATAAAAAATAAATGTCATCAGGCATCTTCTGTAGAAGGTCTAGGGGAGGAACATTCCTTGTCTCTTCTAGATTTCAATGGTTGCAGGAAATTCTTGGCATATCTTGGCTTGTAGACTCCTCACTCCATTGTCTGCCTTCATTATGACATGTTGTTTTTCTGCCCTGGTGTACCATTTGAAGTTTCTCTCTTCCAAGGTCACCAGTCATCAGATTAAAACCCATGCTAATCTGCTATGGCCTTGAAAAATTTTCAAAAACTTCATTTCCAAATAAGGTGATAATGTTCCAGGAAGGACATAAAGTTTTAGGAATTATTATTCAACCCAGAACATGTCTGAGCACTTTCATGCCTCTATCCTGTGTTTCCCATAGGAGCAGTGTGAAGTACACACAGGCATCACCCACATTGGAGAAGCTGGGACCTCAGCTCAGTAAAGTTGTGTCCCAACCAGAAGCACATGCAACACACTGTAGCTATAGCAAGATGCTCCTCTCCACTTGCCAAGAGTCCATTTGTGTCATGTGAAATAATCTGGAACATGCATTGCTGTAGACATAGAATGTAAGTGGTCCTAGAGCTCACAAAGGACTTAGAAATTTTTTATAACTGCCTCTGATTATCTTACACTATGAATGAAAGTGTGAAATAACAATGCTCAAATCAATTTACTCAATTATCCCAAAAGTTACAGGATTACTCTTTTAAGTTGAAAGTTCTGGAATTTCTTAGAACAGCCTATGCAGGCTTATAGTATAAACTTATCTTATTGACCATGAAAATTATTTACAATGTGTAGCTCTCTAATCAATAGTGTTAGTTTTTACATAAACATCTTTAAAGTCTGATAATTAGAGAAATGAAAATAAAATGCTATTACCTCAAGTTTTATTATTTTCCTTTAGGGAACAAATAATTATTTTCTTCCTCTTGGTTTATTTAGCAAAATATAAAAATATTTTTAATTTTTGTGATTTAGTGAGCAGTAATAGAATACTGTGCAAAGCATTGTTCCAAAAGCTTCATAAACCCTGGCCTGACTGCACTGAAAAGTTGGAGCACACTGACCCTGGTTGGACACACAGAGAAGACAGAGAATACCAACCCTGGCTTGGAGGCCAACCACACTTGAATGGAAGGGGAGATAGGCCACACTTTAGCCCTCCATCTACCAAAATGAGGCTGTCCCAGCCTGCTTCTGTTTAGAGACAACAGCCAGGACTAGTAAGACCATTGCCAAGGTCCCTGCAGGCCTGGTTACAACATAGGTAAGGTATTGATAACCTGTAGCAACACTATAAGATTATATTTCGGAAGCCATAATACCTCAGATCCACACTGCTGGAGAAGAAGACACATGAATAACATGAGAAAACAAAGGACAAACATGAAAAAACAAAGGACAAAAATTCCTCAAAGAAATCAAGATGCAAGAATAATAGAATCCATTGACAACACAGTAGATAAAATGTCAGAGAAGGAGTTCAAAACATACATAATTAAAATGATCTGTGAAGCATGGAATAATATAAGAGAGAACTTATAGGCAACAATTGATCAACCCAACAAAGAGATAAGAGAGAAAATACTGGTAGCAAAAAGATTACTTCAAGAAAGAGTAGAGACTCTGAAAAAAAAAAAAGAAATCCTTGAAATGAAGGAAACAAGCCGAATAAAAAATTCAATAGAAAGCATCACCAACAGACTAGATCACTTGGAAGACAGAATCTCAGATAATGAAGACAAACTATATAATCTTAAAAATAAATTTGACCACCCAATGAAGATGTTAAGAAACCATGAATATGGGAACAATATGGGGTCCAAGAATATGGGACAATATGAAAAGAGCAAATCCAAGAATTATTGGGATACGGGAAGGCACAGAGATACAAAAGAAAGGAATGTACAATCTCTGCAATGAAATAATGACTGAAAATATCCTGAACATGAAGAATAAATTGAAAAATCAAATACAAGAGGCTTACATGACACTAAATATACAAAACTATAACACATCCACAATCAAGGCACATTATATTAAAAATAACTAGCATACAAAATCAGGATAAAATTTTAAAAGCTACAAGACAGAGGGTACAGATTACATACAGGAGAAAACCAATTTGGACCTCAGCAGACTTCTCAACCAGACTCTCAAAACCAGGACACCCTGGAACAACATATACCAAAATCTGAAAGAAAATGGATGTCATATAAGATTATGATATTCAGCAAAATTAGGCTTCCAATTTGATGATGAAATAAAAACCTTCATGAAAAACAAAAGTTAAGAGAACTCACAATGAGAAAGGCTCCACTGGAGAATATTTTTGGCAAAATATTTCATGAGGAGGAAATTAAAAACAACAATGAAAATCAGCGAAGGGAGGAAATACACTGAAGGAAAAACCAATCAAAATTTGGTGTTGCTAGCTTCAACAGTTCTCTCCCTAGAGCAGTTTGAATATCCTGCTTTCTTTGTGCTGCAAACAGCTGAACTGCACTTTCAATGTGATGTCCGAGAAGTGATTGCAAGTTCTGAAGCTAAGCAGGTTAGATTAGCAACTCCAAATTTCAGGCAGTCACATTTTTCTCAGGGAGATCACAATGTTCAGTCTCTGCAGCAAATGGCTCATCTGCGCTTCAATGTGCTGCATGAGAAGTGATTGCCAGTTTCAAAGCTTAGTGGTATAGGCTAGCAGCTGCACCTTCCACGCTGTCACACTTTTCTCAGGGAGAACACTGTGTTCAGTCCTCCTTTGAATTGGCACTCACCAGAAAGTCTTCCCTGCACTGTAGGATTCATCCTCAGGGTGAGCTTTTCTAGCCTCTCTGAAGGGCCTTTTGGGCATACCAGAAAAGGGCAAGAGAAATGAGGTTTCTGACAATGTTTCACAAAAGGATTTCAATGAACTTTTGGTGAATCCAACCTTCCTCCAGCCCCTCTCTTCCCCCAAATGTTGGTGTTGCCAGCTTCAGCAGTTCTCTCCCTAAAGCACTTTGAATATCTTCCTCTGCACTGCAAAGGGCTGAACTGCGCTCTCCATGTGCTGCCCGAGAAGTGATTGCCAGTTTCGAAGCTCAGCGCTTTGGGCTAGCAGCTCCAATGTCCAGGCAGTCACACATTCCTCAGGGAGATCACCCTTTCCAGTCCCCCTTTGAAGTGGCACTCACCTGGAACTCTTCACTGTGCTCTTGGATCCATCCTCAGGGTGAGGTTTTCTGGCCTCCCTGAAGGGCTGTTTGGGCCTAGTATGGAATGGCAATGTAGGGGAGATTTCTGACAAAGTTTAGTGAAAGGATTTCACTGAAACTTTGATGAATCCATTCTTCTCCAAGTCTCTCACCAGGAAGTCTTCCCTGCACTGTTGGATCCATCCTCAGGGTGAGGTTTTCTGGCCCAACTGAAGGGCCCTTGGGGACTAGCTTAAAATGGCAATTAAGGTGACATTTCTGACAAAGTTTCATGAACGGATTTCCATGTAACTTTGGAGAATCCACCCTCTGCCCAGCCTCTCTGTTCCTCCATAATTTGGTGTTGCTAGCTTCAATGGTTCTCTCCCTAGAGCACTTTGAATACCTTGTTTCTCTGCGCTGCCAACGGCTCAAGTGCGCTTTGAATGTGCTGCGCGAGAAGTGATTGCTAGTCCTGAAGCTAAGCGCTTTAGGCTAGCAGCTCCAACCTTCAGGCAGTCACTCTGCTCTCAGGGAGAACACTGTATTCAGTCCGCCTTTGAAGAGGCACTCACCAGGAAGTCTTCCCTGCTCTGTTGGATCCATCCTCAGGGTGAGGTTTCCTGGCCTCTGAAGGGCCATTTGCGCCTAGCAGAGAATGGTAAAGAAGGTGAGATTTCAGACACAGTTTCACTCAAGGATTTCAATGAAACTTTGGTCAATCCATTTTTCTTCCAGTTTCTCTGTCCCCCCCAAAATAAGATGTAGCTCCCTTCCACAGTTCTCTCCCTAGAGCAGTTTGAATATCCTGCTTTCTCTGGGCTGCAAACGGCTTATCTGTGCTTTCAATGTACTAGCCTGGAAGTGATTGCCAGTTTCGAAGCTTATGGTTTAGGCTACCAGCTCCACCTTCAAGGCAGTCACTTTTTTCTCACGGTGAACACACTGTTCAGTCCCACTTTGCAGTGTCACTCACCTGGAAGTGTTCTCTGCACTGTCGGATCCATGCTCAGGGTGAGGTTTTCTGGCCTCTCAAAAGGGCAGTTTGGGCCTAGTAAAGAATGGCAATTAAGGTGGGATTTCAATGAAACTTTGGAGAATCCATCCTCTGCCCAGTCTGTTCCTCCAGAATTTGGTGTTGCTAGCTTCAACACTTCTCTCCCTGGAGCAGTTTGAATATCCTGCTTTCTCTGTGCTGCCAACAGCTGAACTGCACTTTCCATGTGATGTCCGAGAAGTGATTGCAAGTCCCGAAGCTAAGCGCGTTAGGCTAGCAGCTCCAACTTCTAAGCAGTCACACTTTTCTCAGGGAGATCACTTTGTTCAATCCCCCTTTGAAGTGGCACTTACGTGGATGTCTTCTTCACTACACTGTTGGATCCATCCTCACCGTGAAGGTATAGGCTAGCGGTATAGGCTAGCAGCTCCACCTTCCACGCTGTCACACTTTTCTCAGGGAGAACACTGTGTTCAGTCCTCCTTTGAATTGGCACTCACCAGGAAGTCTTCCCTGCACTGTAGGACTCATCCTCAGGGTGAGCCTTTCTGGCCTCATTGAAGGGCCATTTGGGCATACCAGAAAAGGGCAAGAGAAATGAGGTTTCTGACAATGTTTCACAAAAGGATTTCAATGAACTTTTGGTGAATCCAACCTTCCTCCAGCCCCTCTCTTCCCCCAAATGTTGCTTGCTTCTGCAGTTCTCTCCCTAGAGCACTTTGAATATCTTGCTTCCTCTGCACTGCAAACGGCTGAACTGCGCTTTCAATGTGCTGCCTGAGAAGTGATTGCCAGTTTCGAAGCTCAGCACTTTGGGCTAGCAGCTCCAATGTCCAGGCAGTCACACATTCTTCAGGGAGATCACCCTTTCCAGTCCCCCTTTGAAGTGGCACTCACCTGGAAGTCTTCACTGCACTGTTGGATCCATCCTCAGGGTGAAGTTTTCTGGCCCAACTGAAGGGTCCTTGGGGACTAGCATAAAATGGCAATTAAGGTGACATTTCTGACAAAGTTTCATGAAAGGCTTTCAATGAAACTTAGGAGAATTTATCCCTTTCCCAGCCTCTCTGTTTGTCAATAATTTGGTATTTCTAGCTTCAACACTTTTCTCCCTGGAGCAGTTTGAATATTTTTCTTTCTCTGTGCTGCAAACGGCTGAATTGTGATGTTTAAGAAGTGACTGCAAGTCCTGAAGCTAAGCGGGTTAGGCTAGCAGCTCCAACTTCCAGGCAGTCACACTTTTCTCAGGGAGATCACTCTGTTCAGTCTCCCTTTGAAGTGGCACTCCCGTGGAAGTCTTATTCACTACACTGTTGGATTTATCCTCAGGGTGAATTTTTCTGGCCTGTCTGAAAGGCTGTTTTGGCCTAGTATGGAATGGCAATGTAGGAGAGGTTTTGGACAATGTTTCATGAAAGGATTTCACTGAAACTGTTGAATCCAATCTTCTCCCTATCTCTTTGTGCCCTATAATTTGGTGTTGCTAGCTTCCACAGTTCTCTCCCTAGAGCAATTTGAATATCATGCTTTCTCTGTGCTGCGAAAGGCTGAAATGCACTTTGAATGTTCTGTGCAAGCAGTGATTGCTAGTCCCCAAGCTATGTGGTTTAGGCTAGGAGCTCCAACATTCAGGCAGTCACTTTTCTCTCAGGGAGAACACTGTATTCAGTCCTTTTTTGAAGTGGCACTCACCAGGAAGTCTTCCCTGCCCTGTTTGATCCATCCTCAGGATGAGGTTTCCTTGCCCCTGAAGGGCCATTTGTGCCTAGCAGAGAATGGTAAAGAAGTTGAGATTTTGGACACAGTTTCACAAAAGGATTTCAATGAAACTTTGGTCAATCCATTTTTCCTCCAGTTTCTCTGTCCTTCCAAACTTAGGTGTAGCTCCCTTCAACAGTTCTCTCCCTAGAGCAGTTTGAATATCCTGCTTTCTCTGTGCTTCAAATGGCTGATCTGCACTTTCAATGTATTGGACAAGAAGGGATTGCCAGTTTCGAACTTCATCAGTTTAGTCCAGCTGCACCAACATCCATGCCGTCATCTTTGCTCAGGGAGAACATTTTGTTCAGTCCCTCTTTGAAGTGCCAATCACCTGGAAGTCTTCACTGCACTGTTGGATCTATCTTCAGGGTGAGGGTTTCTGGCCTCTTTGAAGGGCTTTTTGGGCCTACTCTAAAATGGGAATGTAGTAAAGATTTCTGACAATGTTTCATAAAAGAATTTCAATGAAACTTTGGAGAATCCATCCTCTGCCCAGCCCCTCTTGTCCTCCAAAAATTGGGGTTGCTAGCTTCAACAGTTCTATCCCTAGAGCACTTTGAATATCCTGTTTCCTCTTGCTGCTAATGGCTGAAGTGTGCTTTCTATGTGCTGTGCAAGAAGTGATTGCCAGTTTCGAAGCTCAGTGTTTTAGGCTAGCAGCTCCAACTTTCAGGCAGTCACACTTTTCTCAGGGAGATAACTCCGTTCAGTCCCTTTCTGTAGTGGCATTCATGTGGAAGTCTTCTTCACTACACTGTTGGATCCATCCTCAGGGTGAAGATTTCTGGCCTCTCTGAAAGGCTGTTTGGGCCTAGTATGGAATGGCAATGTAAGAGAAATTTCGGACAACATTTCATGAAAAGATTTCACTGAAACTTTGATGAATCCAATCTTCTCCCAGTCTCTCTGTCCCCACAGAATTTGGTGTTGCAACCTTCAACTGTTCTCTCTCTAGAGCACTTTTAGGATGGATGCAACACTGTAGAGAAGACTTACAGGTGAGTGGAAATAAATGCCCCAAATTTTATAATTTTACAGACAAATAAATACCCCAAATTTTATAATTTTACAGACAAAGTATTCAAACACTGTCAGATGAAAATTTACTATGTGAATATAAGAATATCACAGTGAACCTCATTGAGGATATAGAGTGATATGTTAGCAAATTTAGCATTGAAAATTAAAGTTAAAATATGATACACATTTAGAAATTATTTCAGAGAATCTGGATTTAAGGAAATTTAGGATTTGAGAAAGGAATGTGTAAAATTTAATATCTTATTTTCTACTGCCTTAGGACTAAACACAAATATACAGAAATATGAATATTCCTGAGAATGTTCCTCTGAATATAGGAGGGAACACTTAGTCAAATTCATAGAATTTTACAGAAAATTGAATCAAGAGAAAGCCTAAAAAAATACCTTATGGTAATAAAAGAAAGCTAGTCAAAACTTCTATATTTAATGTATAATATATGTATCAAATATAACAAAGGAAAAAATGTAAAAGGAGAAATAAATTTGGAAAGTTGTATTTGGGTACGTTGAATTAAGAAAGTTTAGGTAAGGTACATATATAGGTAAAAACTGTATCAAATTTTGTACTGACTCAGTTTAAGGGTGAGAGAATTAACCTAAATTTGGACTAATATTCATAAGAATGTACTTCTGAATCTTTGTGAAATCACATACATGAAGATATAGAATCCTACACAGAAATTAGTAAAGTGAGACTCGTTGGAAAGTATATTATGCCCATAATTTGTAGACAGATTGCATCTCATATTAGATATAGAGAAGAAGCTAGAATTAAATAGACATCAGTATAGATGAATAATTTGAGTAAGAAGAAAGAAAAGGCCCAATTGAGGAAGGAATAATAAAGATCTATTGAAAAGTTCATGACTACTCTGACCTTCTTCTCACGTTTTCATTTTAAACTGCCATAGCTGCCACCAGTTGCTAATGGTTGTCTTCCCAGAAAGATGTTAATTAGGTCCCTCTGCACTCAATAACTTTTACTGGGACCCTTTTCTCTATTGCTCAGCTATACACCTATGGACCATCTATCCAAACATAATCT
>CM053407.1:100088956-100106116 GCA_028644305.1 Xerus rutilus
CCCTTCAATAGATGAATGGATAAAGAAACTGTGGTACATATACACAATGGAATATTATTCAGCAATAAGAGAGAATAAAATTATGGCATTTGCAGGCAAATGGATGGAATTGGAGAACATTATGCTTAGTGAAGTAAGCCAATCCCAAAAAACCAAATGCCGAATGTTCTCTCTGATTAGTGGATAAGAATACATAAGGGGGGGGTTGGGAACGGGAAACATAGGAGAAATGCAGGAACACTAGACGTGGCTGGGGGAGGTGGTAGGAAGGAAAGGGGAATGGGCATAGTAATGATGGTTGTTCAAGATGGTCATTACTACCCCTGGCACATCTATGAAGACTCTAATGGTGTGACTTTATTTGGTTTGCAATCAGAGAAATGGAAAAACTGAGCTCTGGTTATGTACTATGACTTGAAATGCATTTAAATAAAATAACTAAATTAAAAAAAAAAAAAAAGAATCCTGAGAGTGGGGTTTAGTTGTGAGTTAAGACCTCAAAGAGACCTTCCACCCTGGTTGAAGGAAGCGTGCTTTCTTGGGTCCTCAGGAATCTGACTTTCTGAGTAAGAATGGCTTGAGTAGATGAGAAGCTGCTGGCTTTATAAACTGTTCACTTTGAGGAAGATTTTAATGGCATTGGGATGTGTAGAGAGGGGTTTTATTGGTGAAGAGTTTCCTATTCTTCATTCTAAAATCCCATTTCCTGCTCCATTTCCTGTTGAGAAAAGAGAAGAGCCTGCAACTTGGTGCAGAGCTGGTCTGAGCACAAACCCTTGACCCATTTCTTGGCTGTGGGTGGAAGAGGAAGACTTCACCAGCCAACCCCACAGCACTGTTACCACATTGCTCTTCACATGCACTTACCGTATATAAGTGCATGCATGGCACCTAGAAGGGTACAGCAGAAGATCTGGCCTCTGCTGCATGCTCCTGAGTAACAACAATCAATCATCCTCATTTTAGAGACATGCAAGTCTGGTCTTAGGAAGCTTCTTTGATGTCAAATGCCTAGGAAGTGCCAGGATAGGTTGACACCCAGTACTCCTACTTTTAGTCTTATTCTTCCAGTGGACACTGTCTTTTTCATGAAGGAGTGAGGAAATCTGTGTGGCCCTGGGTTGTTGGGTTCTCCATATTTCTACCTGACCATATCTCCTTTGTCTGAGGGAAGTTTTGTGTATTGTCAGGAGTGTCCCTTGTCTCTCTTTTCTTGGACCTCACTATAGATCCCAGGGGTGTTCTACCATGAAGCTACATGCTCAGCACTTTTTATTTTTTATTTCAAGACAGAGTTTTGCTAAACTGGTGAAGCTCATCTCAAATTTGCAGTTTTGTTGACTCAGTTTCCTGAGTTTTGGGTTTGTACGCGTGTGTCACCATGCCTGGCTAGAGGTGCTTGTTGCTTTTTGAATGCACTGTTGCAAAGCTTTAATGGCCTGCTGAACATTTCAGTGCTCCACACCATTAGTAACAAAAGCGGTCCTGTTGAGAACTCGTGGAGCTTTGCATCTCAAGACATCCCATATTTTCCCTTCCCAGTGGTGCTGAGTGATCCACCAAGTCAACAAATTGCTTCATTTTCTCATCTTGGGATTGTACCTTGAGCCAAATGACTGCAGAATAGTAGCATGCTTACACAAACTGATTTGAAAATGCATTTCTTCCTCCTTTTTTTGCTCTGCACAAAGACAAAAGAGCATCAGGAAAGAAGAAGATTGCAGGTGGCCCCTAGTCACAAGGCTCCCTCCTTGGCCTACCTGCATACAAACGCCTCCAGGTAAACATGAGAGGACTGAGTGTGCAGCCACAGTGGCTGCCTATGGGCCAGGCATTCACCTTCAGTTGGTAAAAGGGCACAGTGAGGCTCCTTCCACAGCTAACCCAAGTACCCCATTAAAAACTGAGAGTTGTCAAATTAAGCCACAGAATTTTAAATCTTTATTTTTTTAAGAGGAAAAAGGAAGGAGGTAAAATTCTCCCAAAGGACAGGGAAGAATGCACCTACCATTTCTGTCAGGTTAACACTCACCCAAACTGCCCTCAAAACCAAAGAAGAAATAGAAATATCTTCATCAGACAAGAACACAAGGGAGCTGTCCATCCATCCCATATGCAGCTTTGCCAAGGAAACTCATGGGGAAACATCTGTGGGACACTGACTGCAGGACAGGTGATTTTTCAGCACTGCAGAGCAGGCCAGAGGCTGCTCTCCTGAAGCAGACCTCACAGAGCAGCTGGGGCAGAGGTGACCTGTCCTCAGACCTCCCAGGCTCTGTCACATTGCAGGAAAGGACTCATGAGTGTGCCAGCTGTGAGTAGCAGAGCTGGATATTTAGTATGAGGACAGTGCTCACTGGAGCTGGGAGTGCAGGAGATTCCAGAGACACAGAGAGAGAGGGGCTGAGATACCAGTATGTGCCGAGTGGCTCAGGAGCTAGACTGGAGGCAGAATCAGGGTGGGATATGCAGTTCTGCTAAGGTTTCAACCCAGTACTAAATTCCCCCACGTGTCTGTGGTGATCTCACAGTTGTATTGCTTTTTATTAGCATAGATTTCCAAATTTTTTGTTATAAAATCCATTAATTTTTAAAAATTATTTTAGGCTAGGGATGCAGCTCAGTGTAGAGCACTCATCTAGCATGAATGTGTCCCTGGGCTCATTCCTCAGCATTGCTAAAAAAATAAAAGTATCTGTAATGATAGCCCCATTTTCATTCTGTTTATTTTATTTGCATACTTTTATTTTTTATTCCTCTCATCAAATTTCTCTGGCTTATTAATACTTTTAAAAAACTACCAAACCACCAGGCCCCTAGCCTCACCAACCACTCCCACCAGCTGCTCCTACCAGTGGTGACAGTCATGTAGGTCAATAAAGTACCTTCCTGCAGGCCTTCTGCCAAGGTCAAAAGCTGGCTCCTGTCCAAGTCTGACTCTTAGAAGGAGCTCAAACTCTGCAGCTGATCTGGGATTTTGGGGCTTCTCGCTTGTCCCTTACTTCCAGAGGAGTCTGAGGGATGAGATTGTCTTATGCAACTCATGGACAAGCTATAGCTGGGCCTGGTCCCCAAGATCACCCCTCCATGCAGAACTGGTGCCAGCTAGAAAACCTCTAACTTCATGGGGGTCATGGTTGGCTCTAGCATGAACCCTGTGGACCTACTCAAGGCCAATAACCTACCTGATGGTGGGTTTATGATGAAGAAATACATCTGGGGCACGAGGTCTCTCTTCACCATTTCTGACTCAGTGTGCATCTGAAATTACCTCAACGTAAAACATTGAATTCTTTTAAAGAGCTCAGGCTTTGGGACAGAGCTAGATGACCATGCATATTACTTCCCTGCTCACAGGAAGAAAAGGATTGAATAGTAAGAGGTGAATCCAAGCACAGAGCCTGGCACAGAGAAGGCCCCCAGGATGTTGTCAGAGATGAGCAACACTCCGCTTCACAGGTTAGTGAGAGGCTAGGCCTGGTGAATTGGATTCAGCCCAAATATAAGGGAAAAGTTCCTGTAGCTGCTAGAGAAGTTTATTGTTTTCCAAGTTTAAATTGGAGTCTAATGTTTCAATCATTCAGTATTCTTCTCCTAGGGGCATGGTCGCCATGACATTGGTGGGCCCTTCAGGGCCAATTTTAACCTCTATGTGACCATCATGGAAATGAATAGAGGCATTTAATTTATGAAGGAGGTCTCCTCCAATGAGCCTAGGGTATGGGCATTCTAGCATAATTAAAACTGAATGAGTGACAATTTTCTTTCCCAGGTTTACTGTATGATCTGTAGTTCAATGGCAGATTTAAGACCCAGTGGCCCCTTGTACTAAAGTAGTGTCCCTATGAAAAGGACCTTGGTCCTGTTTGAATACAGAAAAAGCTGCATCTGTATCAACCAGGAAATCAGTCTTTTTGCCCCCTATTGAAAGGGTGACCAAAGTCTTGGAGGGGGCTGTGGAGCCTGGGCCCCACCAGTCATCATTAATTGAAAGACTTCTGTTTCTTTGGGCCTCTGGGGACATTCAGTTTTCCACTGTCCTTCCTGTTTACAATAAGCACATTAGTTTCATCTCAGGGATAACAGAAGCTTATTGTTGAATTCTTTTTGCACAGGGGGTTTTTGATGCCCTTGGGGTCTGGTGGTTGATTCATCATGAAAGGCCACAACTACAGCCTTTGAGACCTTTTGGCCTGCTTGTCTTCTGTGGAGTCTCAGTTATTAAAAACCTTTAGGGCTATTTCTATTAATTCTTGAAGGGTTTTACCTTCAAATCCATCTATCTTTTGAATCTTTCTTCTAATGCCTGGGGTTGCTTGAGAAACAAAAGCTATATTTAAGGGTCACCTGTTCTCTGGTGCTTCAGGGTCAATAGGGGTAAAAGTGTGGCAGGCTTCAAAAAGCCTTTCAAGGAAAGCCGCTGGTGATTCCAGGGGCCCTTGAGAAACCTCACTCACCTTAGATAAATTTGTGGGCCATCTAGCAGCTGCATGGAGACCAGCCAGGAGAATCTGGCAAAAAAGCTTTAATGCTTGCCTACCTTCAGTGGTGTTGGGGTCCCATTCCAGATGAATAAGGGGAAAAACTTGATCAATCATCTGGGGATCATCTGTGGGTTGTCCATTGGGTCCTGGCACAAGTTTTAGGGCTTCAAGGTGAATTTTCTCACATTCCTTAGTGGTGTATAGTGCTTGGAGAAGCTGTTGGCAATCATCCCAGGTGGGCTGGTGGGTTAGAAAAATCATCTCCAAAAGAGATATGAGAGCCTGTGGTTTCTCAGAAAATGTAGGGTTCTGGCTTTTCCAATTACAATAGTCACTGGTGGAGAACAGAACATAAATCAAAGAAGGGTGAGAGTCTAAGTCCCCTTGGCCTTAAAGGGGGATACCCTGACAGAGAGGGAGAATGGGGGCTGGTGCTTGGTAATATGTGGAGCCAGACCGAGTATGGGAGGGGCTAAAGCAAGCTGAATTAGGCAGTGGTGAGCTAAGAGGCCCTGGGAATTGAAGTGGAGGCCAAGGAGGGCCTGGGGTAGGGAATGGGGGACTAGGGGTGTTTGGGGCAGGGAGTGGAGGGCTAGAGGGGTTCCGGGGTAGGGAGTGGAAGGCTAGGAGGGTTTGGTGCAGGGAGTGTAGGCAGATGGGGGTATGAATAAGGGGGGAATAGGAGAAAAGTCCTCTTTTTCAGGAGAAGGAGTATGCAGAGGTAGTAGTTGGAGAGTTATGTGGTAGTTTACACTTGGCAATGAGGACCAGGGTGGAAGAGGGAAAAGGGACATATTTCCTGAGCCAGTGATGTGACTTTTCAAGAAGGAAATACCAAGCAATGATGTAAGGAATCTGGTTAGGACGAGATGAAAAAATGATTGCTTGAAGTTGGTAGATGGTAGCAAGATCAAAGGTTCCCTAAGGGGACCACTCGAGAGAACAGAAAGTGGTTAGTTTGCCTGAGTAAATGGTATCTCCCGATTCAGCTGCTTTCCCTTGAAGATCCTTAAAGTGTAGTGTAATCAAATCTAAAGAGCTAGATAAGGATGAAAATTGACCCTTTATTTCAAAAGACAAAGAGACAGTACACAGAGACAAGACAAACAAAAAACACACCACAGTTAGGCTAAGGCTAGAGATCTTGAGGCTATATCGCCTTTGTGGCCACTTAATATTAAGATTGTTTTATGAGCTCTTACCTGAAACCTGAACCAGACCAGATGGTGTCCACCAGCATCCCAAGTGGAGTCCTGACTTGGGGCAACACACTGCATCCAGCTTGGCCCTCGAGTCCCTAGTGGTATACCAATATAGATATGACCTATTCCTCAAGCGGCATGAATTCCTCTTGGTAGAGAGAATCAATTCCCTGTTCCACACTCCTGGGAAGGAAAGGGGTTGGAGCAACTGGGAAAAGGGCTTCCAGACCAACTCACCAAATGTTGCATCCAACCCATACCTCTCCCCAAGAAGTGCAGCCCAGACAACTCTGCAGAAGCAGCAAATTTTATTGAGGAAATAGGCACACAGGCCAATTGATGGGGTCAGCTCTCCTTTCCTTTAGAGTGCGACCTTGAAATGAGGGTTTCAGTGGTTATTAGAGGGTGGGCTAGCTACGTGACTCAGAAAAACAGGATTTGGCAGTTATTCAACTTATAGGTATTTATAATTCAACCATCACGCTGCCTCCTATGTCCCCTTTCAGTTCCTGAAACTTTAGGTAACTGGCCAGGAGGTCTGGCAGCCTGTGGTTTGCCCCGCCCATTCATGAGAAGCAAGCACAGCAATGCATTAATCACAGAAGCCCAAAGAGCAGGTTAGCTAATACGTGCAGGCCTGTATATTTTATATATATTCATATTTCAATTCATAAATATGTGTAAAATGTTCCAACATAAACTAACCCCAATATTTTTCTACATTATTACTATACCTACCAAAACACCTCACAGCAAACTCTATACATATAAACCACAATAATTTACATGAATGTACCTCCGTATGGAAAATAAATTCATAAATTCACATAAAAACACAGATTTTTAAATATATATTCATTTCTATATGCATACCCCAGATTTTGTACATAACAATACTGATTACCTGAAATATATCCATAAGGTTTATATATTTATAAATTTTTATATATAATATTACTTATATATTCATATTTTTGTTTATATATACTGACATATATGTTCAAATGGTAACCAGTTCCCTAAACCAAGGCCATAATTCAGAACTAAACCTGATCCTACTCATAACCATAAGGCTTTTATACAAAATTTATAAATATTACTTTGCATTTTCCTATACATTTTTACATATATATTCTTATATATGTGTTTTAGTCACCTTTTTTACTGCTGTAACTAAATGACCCACTAGAAAAACTGTAGTGGAGGAAAAGTTTATTTGAGAACTCATGGTTTCAGAGGACTTAGTCCATAGACAGCCAGGTCCATTTATCAGTGCTAAGGTGAAGCTGAACATCATGGTAACAGAGCAGCTCTTATTATGACCAGCAAGCAGACAGAGGGGTCTCCACTTGCCAAATAAAAATATATACCCTGAATCCATGCCCCAATTCCCACCTCCTTCAGCCACACCATACCAGTTCAGTTACCAGTTAACCCCTATCAGGGGATTAATTCACTGAGTAGGTCAATGTTCTCATAACCCAATTATTTCTTCTCTGAACCTTCTTGAATTTTCTCACATGTAAGATTTTAGGGGATATGAAATCTAAACCATAACATTCCACCTCTGGCCCCCAAAAGCTCACACTCATCTGATAATGCAAAATACATTTAGCGCATTAAGTCCATTTCCAAGAACCTCCATAGTCTCAATAGTTCCAAGATTGCACAATATTCAAGTCCAAAATCTTCTCTGAGGCTCAAGGCAATCTCTAATTGTGAGCTTCTGTAAAATTAAAAGCAATCTACAAGTATCTAATATATGAAGGTACAGTGTAAACTTCTCCATTCACAAAAATAGGAGCATAGATAAAAGGGATAGGACCAAAGCAAGACTGAAATCTAGCTGGGCAAACAAGTTCTGTAGTTCTCTGTTTGGTATCTGGAGCACATGGCATTATGTCCTTTCCAAAGAACTTGTGTAGCTCTGCCTCTGTGGCTTTCATCTCAAGCAGCAGCCAAGCCTCCAGGGACCCTGGCTGCAGCAGCCTCAGAGCCTGGGTGGTGAACATGTTGAGAAAACTTTCTAGGTCCCCTTGTGCAAGAAAGATTTCCCACTGGTCCCTTCTCAAGAGAATTTTCAATTTTATTCCCTTGAGTCTGAGATGTGTGTGGTCTTGACTGCTCCTAAGCTGCCCACAGACTCTCTGGGCAAAGTTTTTAGCATTTCTTTAGTGTCAGTAATGTCTTTCACAACTGCAATTTCCTTGGCCTTAGTTTTATTCTGGCCTTTCAAGTCCATATTACTCAAATCTTTCTGCTCTGTTTTCTACTCTTGAATATCAAAATAAATTTAGCCATGGCTGGGGTTGTGACTCAGTGGTAGAGCACTTGCTTAGCATATGTAAGGCACTGGGTTCAATTCTCAGCACCTCATATAAATAAATACAGTAAAGATCCATTGACAACTAAAAAATGTTAAACTAACTAACTAGCTAAATAAATAAATGTAGCTAAAGGTCACCAGCAGTATCCATTCTACCACCTGAATGCTATATTGCCTAGAAATTTCTTCCATCAGATTAAGAAGTCCATCACTTGTAAAATTAGCTTCACAAATTCTCAGGACACAGGTAAAATGCGGGCAACTTCTCAGACAGAACATAATATAAATGGCCTTTACTCCAAATTCCAAGAGTCCTTCTTTTCTGAACCCTCTTGAGCCCTGTTTTCACTGGCCACAGTCCTATGCAATTCTGACCTTCTGAACTTTCACCACAATCAGTCATTACGCTCCACTTAAAACAACCTAAAGCATTTCCAGCTTGCACCGCTAAGCAATCAAATTTCCTACAACCAGTTACAAAATGCTCCAAAAGCTTATGAATCACATGGTCACATTAGTCACAGCAATGACCTCATTTCTCCATACCAATTTCTATTTTTTTTTTTTTTTTTTTTTTGGTCCTGGGGATGAGCCACATCCCTGGCCCTATTTTGTGTCTTACATAGAGACAGGGTCTCACTGAGTTACTTAGCACCTCAACATTTCTGAGGCTGGCTTTGAACTCGCAATTCTTGTGTCTCAGCCTCCCAAAATGCTATTACAGGCATGTGCCATCGCACCCAGCTAGAACAGAATAATTTTAAAGGAGAAAAAGTTTATTTGCGTGCTCATGGTTTCAGAGGTCTCAGTTCACAGAAGGCTATATCCATTCCTCAGTGCCAAGGTGAGGCATAAAATCATGGTGGGAGAGTGTGGCAGAGAGAAGCAGCTCACCTTGTAATCATAAAGCAGAGAGAGAGGTCTCTCCTTGCTAGATACACATATATACCCAAAAGCCATGCCCCAATTCCCAATTCCTACAGCCACACCCAACCAATTTAGTTACCACTCTGTTAATCCCTATTATAGGATTAAGTCACTGATTGGGTTAAGACTCTCATAACCCAATCACCTCTTCTCTAAACCTTCTTGCATTGCCTCAAGTGTGACATCTTGTGGGACATCACATCTAAACCATAACATTTTGTTTATATGAATTCATATATAAATGTATGTATCCTAATTTTAACCAAAATCCTACACATATATTTTTATATATATTCAGTTACATATACATAAACTCTATATAAAACAAGTTTAAGCATCCTTTCCCAAAGAAAAATAACTATATACTAATCTACATCCATTTAAATATTTTTATGTATATTTTTACATATACATTTTTATTTATATTCACATACATGGAATAAAATATTCAAAACTAAACTAACCCTAATTTTATACATTAGTTCTATACATACTGATTTGCAATAATATTTTACATGAATGTGACCATATATATGAGATATATATTTATAAATTCACATGCAAACTCATAGATATTATTTATACATAATCATAATCAATATTTAAACCAAATTGTAAACATCCCTCTCAATAGAAAAATATATACAAATGCATATCCATTTTAAATTTTTCAGGTATATTTTTACATATATATTCACTTTTGTATTCATATACGTGGAGAAAAATATTCAAGCCTTAAACAAACCATAACTATTTTACTACATTAGTACTATTATTATCCATACACCTCACAGAAATCTCTATACACACAAACCATAACACTTTAAATGAATGTACCTATATATTTGGGGCTAGAAATTCAGAATTTTACATAAAACCCCATAGATATTTTATATATACACTCATTTCCATAAATAAACCCCAGATTTAACATTTAAGATAACAATACCACATTTTTAAACATATTCATAGATAAGCATGTATATTCATAAATTTTTATATGGTCATATATAGTACTACTTCTATATTCATATTTATATAAATATATTAATATATGTTCCAGTTTTAGCCTTTCCCTTAAACCTACACTGTAATTCAGTATTTAATCCTAACCCTAACCATAAACATGAAGCTTTACACAAAATTATATTACTTTCAATATTCATATATATTTTCACATATATCCTTATATATGTCTATTTACATTGGTATATATTTATAAACTATCAGTAATCAAATTCCTACTCATATATTTTCATTTATATTAGTTTACATAATTAAAACCTACATCTAAACCAAATGCAAACATCCATCTCAAAGAAAAATAACTAGATACAAATCCATATCCATTTCAGTATTGTCATATATATTTCTTACATATCTGTTTATATGTACATTTATACACATGCATAAAAATTTTCCAACCCTAAAGTAACTGTATTTTTCTGCCTTAATCCTATACCTACCAAGAAGCCAGACAGAAACTTCTATACAAATAAACTATAACATTTTACATGAATGAACCTACATATTTGGGGACATAAATTCACATAAAAACCCATAGATATTTTACATATACTCACATCCATAGGCATACACCAGATTTCACACATAACCATAAATCTTACCTTAGAAATATCCATAGATAGAAGTATATATATTTATAAATTTTTATATATAATATTACTTTAATATTCATGTGTATATACATATATATTGATATATATGCTCCAGTGTTAACCGTCCCCATCAACCTAGGCTATAATAATCTAATCCTAAACTTGCCCATAACCATGAGTTTTATACAAAATTATATGTATGTGTATTACTTTTATTATTCATACATATTTTCACATATATATCCTATATATGTTTATATACATTCACATATACATGTATACACCCTAACAATTACCAAATTTCTTTCCATACATTTTCATATATATACAGTTACATTATCATACCCAATATCTAAACCAAAATGTAAACATCCATCTCAAAGAAAAATAACTATATACAAATCCACATCTATTCAAATATTTTCATGTTTATTTTTTATATGTATTTATATTTATATTCATATATATGGAGCAAGATGTTCAAACCCTAAACTAACCCTAAATATATTTGTACACATGTTTCTATAGCTACAAGTATGCTTCTCAGACACCTCTATAACATGTAAATCATAACACTTTACATAAATATGCCTCTATATTTGGGGAAATAAATTCATAAATTCAGATAAAAATATATGATATATGATATTATATATGTATACTCATTTCTATAGGCATATCCCAGATTTAACATGTAATATAACAATTCTTCTTATTTTTAAAAACATATATAAAAGATGTTTATAAATTCTCATATATATTAATTTTTATATTTATATACATATATATTGATATCTATGTCCCAATGGCAACCCTCCCCCTGAACCTAGGCCATAACTCAGAATCTAAACCTAATCCTACCCCTGAGAGTGAGCCATTCATAAGAAATTATAAAAATTACTTTCAATATCTCTACATATTTCACATATATTTCTGTTTTTATATATTCATATATATATACACCCTACCAGTAATTAAATTTCTCCCCATACAGTTTAATATATATTGAGTCACATAATCATAAACTATATCTACATTGTAAACATCCATCAAAAAGAAAAACTATATAAAAATCCACATCCATTTAAATATTTTATGTATATTTTTACATATATATTCATATTTGTATTCATATACATGGATAAAAATGTTCAAACCCTAAACTAACCCTATTTCTCTACAATAAAATGTAAACCTACCAATATACCTCACAGAAACTTCCATACATATAAACTATAACAATTTACATGAATGTTTCTATTTATTATAAAATATAAATTCATAAACATATTTACCTATAGACAATAACTGTTTTCATGAATATTTTTATATATTGTGAGATATATGTTTATAAATTCACATACAAATCTATATATACATTTCTATATGTTTATTTTTGCAGGCAAACTCTATTATTAATGCAAAACCTAAAATCCCTCTTACTATCACTTAACCATATGTAAAAGCACATCTAATTATATATTTTATATATAATTTTACTTAAATATTTATATTTACTGACATATATGTTCAATCTGTAACCCCAACTCCAATACTAATCTATCACTCAGAATTAAACCTAACACTACCCCTAAACAAAGGTTTTTATATTTAAACTATAAATATTAGAATAGCCATATATATTTTCACTTATGTATTTTAATATATTATTATATGCATTTGTATATATATTTTTATGACTCTAATTTTGATAATAAACTTATTGCTACAAAATTCCAAATCTTTCTTCTAAACTCAAGTGTAACTCAACTGAAAACACTAAACATACTCCTGCATATTTATAAATTTTTATACTTTTTATATTTATATACACATACATAAATATCTATCCATATTCATTTATATATTCATATTTATTTCTTTAGAAATTTTTACCATAACTCCAACTCCATTTCTAAAAGTAAACAACAAATCTTAATCCCTATGACTGCAGCCCAAATTCACAACTGTAACACAATGGTGCTTACTGCAAAAGTTTATACAAAGACTTAAAAGCTGCTCTAATTCTACCCAAATCCTAAATACAACCATACATCTTGACAAATATGTTTTTATATATATTATACATTTGCCTATATGCTTTTTGCTCAAACATATATATATCTAAACCCAGAGGGTAAACAATGTTAATTCTATAATTACCCTCAAGAATTATCATATTCTTATGTATGTTTATCAATTTATTTGTATATCTCTTAATTGATATTTTCATGCATAGTGACAAACACATTCATGATAAATACATAGTGCATATATATGATAAATTTTCATATATATTTAGTTACATATTCATATTCTATATCTAAACCAAATTGTAAACATTCATCTTAAAATAAAACTAACTATATACAAATACACAGACATTTAAATAATTTTATGTATGCTTTTACATATATATTTATATTCATACATATAGATAGAAATGTTCAAATCCTAGACTAACCCTAACTCTATTTCTACACTTATATTCATGTATATATTTTTACATACTCATACATTATTCAATCCTAACCTAAAACTTACTTTAACACTAACCCTAACACTGAACATATTCATATCTAGAATCAGACACACTTATATTTATAATCTTTTATACATTCACATAAAAATTCATGAATGTTTATGTATATTCTCATACAAATTCCTTTAAAATGCTAAACTTAATTCAATATTTAAACATAGTGCAAACTATATGAATGTCACATGTCAGGTGAGGATATAATGTGACTGTCAGTGTCCATAGTGATTGTATTATGTGAGTGTCCAAAGTCACAGAAAGGAAATTAAGTTAGCTTCAGAGACCAAGTTGGGATGTTTTGTGAATTCAGAGGCTAATTTGAGCATATTATGTGAGTGTTGGAGATCACATTGAGGGTATTATATGAGTGACAAAGGCCTAATTTAGTATAGGCTGTCAATATCAGGGACTATATTGAAGATATATGAGTATCAGAGGTCACAGTGAGGGTACTAAGTGAGTGCCAGAGGCCACAGTGAGGGTATGATGAGAGAGTCACAGGCTCCAATGAAGGTTCTATGTGAGACTCAGAGGTCACAGTGTGAATATTATGTCAATATCATAGGTCAACTGAGGATTTTATGTGAGTATTAGAGGCCATAGTAAGAAGATTTTGTGAATGTCAGAGGCCACTGTGAGGGTATTATGTCAGTGTCAGAGGTAAGTGTGAGGATATTATGTGAGTTTAAGAGGTCCCAGTGAGGGTATTAGGTGAGTGTCAAAAGTCAAAATGAGGATATTATGTGAATATGAGAGGTCACAATGAGGGTTCTATGTCACTGTCACAGTGTGGTTATGTGACTATCAGAGATAAAAAAAAATATATGGTATTATGTAAATTTGGTTGTCAGGGGAGGTTATTAAGTGTCTGTCAGATGATACAGTCAGGATATTATTTGAGTGTCAGAGGCCACCAGAGGGTATTATGTGAGTGTCAGAGGTCACAGTATGAGTATTATGTGAATGTCAGAGGACTGTAAAGGTAATATGTGAGTGTCAGAGGCCAAAGTGAAAGTATCCTGTGAATCTCAGAGGCCACCTGAGGGCATGCTGCCAGTGTCAGAGGACACATTGAAGGTATTATGACACTGCTAGAAGTCACAATGTGGATATTATGTGAGTGAGAGGGCCCCCAGTCAGGGCATTATATGAGTGTCCAAGCCCACAGTGAGGGTATTATATGAGTGTCAGAGGTCACAGTGAGGATTTTACATGAGCATCACAGGACAGTGAGGGCATGATGTGTCAGTGGACACATTGAGGCTATTAGATGAGTGTTTCAGGTCCATGTAAGCATTATTTGAGTGACAGAGGTCATAGAAACTATAATACGTGAGTGTCAGAGGCAACATTGAGGGTAATATGTGTCAGATGGCACATTGAGGATATTCTTTGTGTGTCAGAGGTCAGTGTAAAAATATCAGTTTCAGAGGCCAAGTGAGAGTATTAATAAGCGTTAGTGACCCCAGTGAGGGTGTTATTTCAGTGTAAGATGTCTCAGCGAGGGTATGATGTGCATTTAAGAGGCCCCAGTAAGGGTATTATGTGAGCAACAGAGGTTTAAATTAGTATAAGTCATCAATATCTGAAGCAATATTGAAGATAGCATGTGAGTATCTGAAGTCAGTGAAGGTACTAAGTGCAAGAGGCCACAGTGAAGGCATTATGTGATTTTTCAGAGGCCACAATGATATTATTTATGTAGCTGAGGTCAAAGTGAAGATACTGAATGCCAGAGGCCACAGTAAGGATATTTTGTCAAGATCAGTGACCACCTTGAGTATATTAGATGAACATCAGAGGTCATATTGAGGATATTATATAAATATCAGAGGTCACAGTGAGGGTATTATGTAAATGTCAGAGGACAGTGGGGGTAATATGTGAATGTCAGAGGTCAAAGTCAGACTATTATGTGATTGTGAGGACAGTATGTAAGTGTGAGAAGCCACATTGAAGATATTATATGAGTTTCAGAAGCTACAGATAGGTTATGATGTTACTTTCAGAGGTCATATTGTGAGCATATGAGAGTGTATAAGGTCACAGATAGAATATTATGTGAATGTCAGAGGCTACAGTCAGACTATTACATGAGTGTGCAAAGTCACAGTGTAGATATTATTTGAGTGTAAAAGTCACCTTGAGTGTACTATGTGAATGTCAGTGTCCAAGTAAGGGTATTTTTCAAGGGTCAGAGGCCAAAGTAGAGTATTATGTAAGTGTCAGGTGTCACAGTGAGGGCATTATGTTTCAGAGGTCACAGTGCATATATTATGTCAGTGTCAGAGGCCCAGTCAGGGTATGATGTAAACATCAGAGGCCACAGTGAGGATATTAGGTGAGTGTCAGTGGCCACAGTGAGAGTTTGTGTCAGTGAACACACATGAGGGTATTATGTGACTATTTCAGGTTATACTGAGGGTATTATGTGAGTGACAGAGGTCACAGTGAATGTCCTAGTTCTCAGGGAAGGTATTGTATGAGGGAGAGATTAGAAGGAGGTTACATGTGAGTGTCAAAAACAACGTTGAGGGTATTATGTGAGTGACAAATGTCAGTGTAAATTTCAGAGGCCACAGTGATGGTATCATGAACATCATTGGCCAAAGTGATATGTGAATGTTAAGGCCACATGAGGACATAATGAAAGTGTCAGAGGTCACAGGACATTATGTGAGTATCAGAGTCCACAGTGAGGGTATTATATGAGTGTTAGAAGTCATTGTTAGGATACTTTGAGAGTATAAGTGGCCAAGAAAGGATATTATGTGAGTGTCAGGAGGCCATAGTGAGGATATTATGTGAGTGTTACAGGTCACAGAGATGTGATTATGTGAGCTTCAGAGGCAACAGCGAAGATATTATGTGAGTGTAATAGGTCATAGTGAGACTATTAAATGATGGTAAGAGGCCATGTAAGGGTATTTTGTGAATGTTAGAGGCCACAGTGGGTTTTGTATATGAGTGGTAGTGGCCACATGGAGGATATTATGTGAGTGTCAGAGGTCACAGCACAGATATTACGTTAATGTCATGAGTAACAGGATACTTGGGAGTGTTAGAGGACACCACAAAGATATTATGTAAATTTATGAGGCCAAGTGAGAATACTTTGTGTGTCAGAGGTCACATGAGGATATTGTGAGAGTGTCAGAGGCTATAGTAGAGGCATTACATGAGATTCAGAGGTGAAAGTGAGGACGTTCTATGAATGTCAGGGGAAACAGTAAGGATATTATGTGTCAGTGGCCACAGTGATGATATCATGTTAGTGTCAGAAGCCAATTGTGGATATCATGTGAGTGTCATAAAAAAAAGTGAGGGTACTATGTGAATGTCAGAGGCCACAGTGAGGATATTATGTGAATAACAGAAGCCACAGGGAGCATATTTTGTGAGTGTGAGAAGCCATATTGAGGATAATATGAGAGTTTTATAGGCAACTGAAGATACTAGTTGAATTTAATTTGCCACATTTAGGATATTATGTGAAGGTCAGAGGTCACAATTAAGATAATGTGTATCACAGGTCAGAGTGAGTGTGTTATATGACTTTTAGGGTCAAAACAAGGACACTGACAGGTTCATGGGGCAAGTGAGGGTATTATATGAATGTCAGAGGTCAAGTGAGAATATTATGAGTTTCAGAGACCATAAGGTTGGGTACTATGTCAGTGTCAGAACTCAAAATGAGGGTATTATGTGAGTGTCAAAGATCACATGGGGAATACTAGGTGTCAGAAGACAATGAGAGTATTATGTGAGTGTCATAGGACACAGTGAGGGTATTTTATGAATGTCTGAGGACAAAGAGAGGGTATTAAGTGAGTGAGCTCAAAGTGAGGATATTGTATGAGTATCAGGTCACAGTGAGGGTATTAGGTAAGTTTATGAAGCCCCAGTGAGGGTATTGTGTGGGAGTCAGAGGCCAAGTGAGGATATTATGTGAATATCATAGGCCACAGTGAGGGTAGTTTGTGAATATCACAGGCCAAAGTGGGAGCACAAAGTAAGTGCTGAGGTTACAGTGAGTATACTATGTGAGTGTCAAGGGCCACAG
>CM053407.1:100106616-100126705 GCA_028644305.1 Xerus rutilus
TGTACAACCAGATAAATGAAAAGTTGTGCTCCATTTGTTTACAATGAGTCAAAATGCATTCTGCTATCATGTAAACCTAACTAGAATAAAAAATATATATATTAAAAATCCATAGATAAAAGTATATATTTATAAAATTTTCTATATAACTTCTATATTCATATTTAGGTTCATATGGAGATATATGTGTAATCTTCAAAAGAGCTTCTGAAAATAGGAGGCAAAATACAAGAGTAGACACAATCTTAAACAGGGTTGAGTGAATTGAGAGTCATGAAAATATGTTAGTGTTTTCGTTTGTAAATAAACAAGAATATGGAGAAATAAGAATATACCTGAGAATATACTTCTGAATATAGGTGGGAAAACTTAGTCAAATTCATAGAATCTTACAGAATCATGTGAAAACAGAGACCCTTAAGAAAATACATTATAGTCATGTGAGAAAACTAGTCAAAACTCCCATATAATATGTATAATATATGTATGTAATGTAACAAATTACACTAAAACAAAAGTAGAAGCAGAAATTAACATATAAATTTATATTTTGGTAATTTGAATTAAGGACACATAGAAAAGGTACAGATAAGGCAAAAATTTATGAAATTTTGTACTGACTTAGTTTAAGATGAGAGAATTTACCTGAATTTGGCAAAATATAAATATTCATAAGAACATACATGAAAAAATATACATGAATATAGAGAATCCTACAGAGAAATGAGTAAAGTGATAGTCATTGGAAAATATATTATGTATACAAGTGAATTTCAGACTGAATCTTATATTGGATATAGAGTATAATCTGGAAATAAATAGTCTGTGTAGATAGATAAGTTGAGAAAGTAAGAAAGAAAAGGCCAAATTGAGCCTGAAATATTAAAAAGCGATTGAAATGTTCATGCCTACAGTTGCCTTTTCCCCACATTTTCATTACAAACTGCCCCAGCTACCACCTGTTGCTAATGATTGGCTTCCCCTAAAGATGTTACTAAATAACTGTCATGTGCACCCTTTTCTTTGTCTATAAGCTATACACCAATGAACCCTGTCACAAGCAAAGTCTGGGCCTATCACAGAAACAGAAATGACTGATGAGGTGAAGTGTTGAGAAGAACAAAGAGAGCATAAGCCATATCAAGAGGGAATATAAATGTATTTCTTGGGATCCAGATACCACCTAAACTCTATTATATTTCCTGAGAGAAAGCTCTGTCACCACTTTTCAATAACTTGGCTTAAATGCTTCCCTTGGTCTGCTTCTCTAATATTTTTATCAAGCATATGAAGAAACACCACTCTTAACTTGTAATTGAAGGTAAACTTGTGATGCCTATAGAAAGGTAATATTGAAAATTGAAAATAGAATGCAAAACACACAATAAAATTCTTATAATATTCTTAGATTCAAGAAGAGATGGAAATATGCACAGTTGAAAGTAGATTATGGAACCGAATTCTGTCCTAAGTTTAGGTTTAGAGAATTAACAAAGAGTTGGAATAATATGCATAATCACAACTATGTACTTGTGAGAATGTGTGTAATGCATATGTGAATACATAAAATCCTACACAGGGATGAGTCACAGAGGGTCATAACAAATATATTATGTAAATATGAGAACATGTGTATGAACCTCTCATATGAAACCCAGTGATGAATATGTGTATTTCCCAGGGAAAATAAAAATTAAAGGCTAAATCCTCTTGGAAATTAATATGGGTGTATATGGGATGGAGAGAATTTTGAAACATGTGAATATTTTTTTTTGAAATATGTGAAATGTTCCATGCTGATTTGGAGAGACTTAAGGTTAGTGTTAGAGAAATAACATGAATACAGAGATATATGTATATTCTTTAGAAAGAGCTTCTTAAAATAGGAGTCAAAATACATGTGTAGACACAATACTAAACAAGGTTGAGTAAATTGACAGTCATAGGAAAACAGATTATGTAAAACAGTGGTAGTTAGGATGAAGCTCATGTAGGATAAAAAATGTTGTGTATGCCAATTGAACATGGAAAATTAAAAATAAAATGCCATACACACTTTAAAATCCATAATATGGTAACTGGATGAAAGAAAAGGGAGTTATTGATTCTGAAGCTGTCCAATATTGTATCCAATTTGTCCTAACTTAGGGTTAGGGCTAGAAAATTAACATGTATGTGGAGATCTAGAAAAGTTCTTAAGAATGTACGTCTGAAAATATGTGGAAAGAAATACTGAAAAATGCAAAACTTTACAAATGAATTATTCAAGTCACTCTCAGATGAAAATCTACTATATGAATATGAGAATATCAAGCTGAACCTCATTGAGGATTTACAGTCATATGTAAGCAAGTTTAACATTGAAAATTAAAACTAAATATTTATACACATTAAAAATTATTTCATTGTACCTGGATTTAAGGAAATTTGGATTTTGAGAGAAAAATGTAAGATTTAATATCATATTTTCTACTGCCTTAGGGTTACAGTTTGTTAATAAACAAGAATATGGAGAAATATGTATACTCCACAGAATGTACTTCTGAATATAGGTGAGAAAACTTAGTCAAATCCATATAATCTAACAGAAACTTGTGTAAACAGAAAGCCTTAAAAAGCACAGTATGGTAATATGAGAAAGGTAGTCAAAACTCCGATATATAATATGTACAATATATGTATCAAATGTAACAAAGTAAAATAAAAATACATGGAGAAATAAACATGGAAATTTACATTTAGGTAATTTGAACTAAGGAGATTTAGGACACATGTAAAGTAAATTTTATCAAATTTTCTACTGACTCAGTTTCAGAGAATTAACCTGAATTTGGAGAAATATGAATATTCATAAGAATATACTTGTTAAACTACATGAAAAACATACATGAATATAGAGAGTCCTACACAGAATTGAGTAAAGTAAGAGTCAATGGAAAATATATTATGTCCATAAGTGGAAGTCAGACTGAATCTCATATTGTATATAGAGTACAAGCCAGAATTAAATAGACAGTCAATATAGATAGACGATTTGAGTAAGAAAGAAAGAGTAGGCAAAATTGAGCCCAGAATATTAAAGAGCTATTGAAATGTTCATGGCAGCTGTGGACTTCTTCCCCCTTTTCATTACAAACTGCCCAAACTGCCACCTGTTGCTAACGATTATCTTCCAGGCAAGATGAGAATTAGGGCCCTCCCTGTTCAATATCTTTCACCTGGATTCTTTTCTCTATCTGTAAGCTATATGCCAATGGGCCCTCTCACCAACCATAATCTGGGCCTATCACAGAAGCAGAAATGACAGATAATGTGAAGAGTTGAGAACAAAGAGACCATAGGCCATATCTAGAGGGAATACAGATGTATTTCTTGGGATCCAGATATGAAATAAGGCCATCTTATTTTTCCTGAGAAAAAACTCTGTCCCCATTTTTCAATAACCTGGCTTCAATGCTTCCCTTGGTCCCCTACTCTAATATAATAAAGTATGTGAGGAAACACCACTTGTAACAGATGGTATTACTGTGATGCCTATAAAAGGGAATATTGAAATTTGAAAAGAAAAGGCAAAATACACATTCAAATCTATATAAATCTTCTTGGATTTAAGAAAAGATTGAATGAGTCACAGGTGAAAGTAAATTATAAAATGGAATGTTGTCCTGACAATGGTTATGGTTAGACAATTAACATCTGGTTTGCAACCAGAGAAATGGAAAAACTGAGCTCTGTTTATGTACTATGACTTGAAACACATTTAAATAAAATAATCAAATTAAAAAAAAAGAAGGAATAATATACATAATCATGACTATGTACTTGTGACAACGTGTGAAAGACATTATTGAATATATAATATCCTACACAGGGATGAGTCAGAGAGTCTTAACAATATATTATGTAAATATGAGAACATGAGTATAAATCTTATGTATGGATAACTGTGATGTATATGTACATCTCACATTGAAAACTAAAAATTAGGGGCTGGGATTGTGGCGCAGTGGTAGCGTGCTTGCCTAGCATGCGTGAAACACTGGGTTCGATCCTCAGCACCACATAAAAATAAAATAAAGATATTCTGTTCACCTACAACTAAGAAAATAAAAAAAACATTTAAAAAAAAAAAAAAAAAAAAAAAAGAAAACTAAAAATTAAAGGCTTAATCCTCTTGGAAATTTATATTGGTGTCCATGGAATGAAAAGAAGTTGGTTTACATACAGAAATTTTGAAATGTTACATACTGACTTGGACTGACTTAGGGTTAGGGTTAGAGAATTAACACGAATATGGAGATATATGCGTATTCTTTAGAAAGAGCTTCTGAAAATTGGAGGCAAAATACATGAGTAAACACAATCCTAAACAGGGTTGAGTAAATTGAGAGTCGTATGAAAATATATTAATGTTAAGGTTTATGAATAAATAAACTATAGAGAAATAAGAATATTTCTGAGAATGTACTTCTGATTATAAGTGGAAAATTATAAAAATTCAAAGAATATTACAGAAACTTGTGTTGAGAGAGAGATTTAAGAAAATACATTATGGTAATATAAGAAAGTCAAAACTCTTATATAATATGTATAATATATGTATATATATAACAAAGTAAAATGAATGTAGAAGAAGAAAAAACTTGGAAATTTATATTTCAGTACCTGGAATTAAGGAAATTTAGGAAGGGTACAAATATAGGTAAAAATTTTATCAAATTGTGTACTGACTCAGTTCAAGGGTGAGAGAATTAACCTGAATTTGGAGAAATATGAATATTCATAAGAATGTACTTTTGAAACTATGTGAAAAAACACATGAATATATAGAATCATACACTGAAATGATTAAAGCAAGAGTCATTGGAAACTATATTATGCCCATAATTAGAAGACATACTGAATCCCATATTGGATGTAGAGAAGAAACCAGAAATAGACAGCGTACATAGATAATTTGAGTAAGAAAGAAAGAAAAGGCCAAATTGAACACAGAATACTAAACAGCTATTGAAAAGTTTATGCCTACAGTGGCCTTTCTCCCACCTTTTCATTACAAAGGGCCCCAGCTGCCACCTGTTGCAAGAGATTGTCATCTGAGAAAGATGTTAATTAGGGCACTCCATGCTCAATAACTTTCACCTAGACCCTTTTCTCTATCTGTAAGTTATACACAAATGGACCATTTCACCAAGCATAATCTGGGCCTATAACAGAAGCAGAAATTACAGATAATGTGAAGAGTTGAGAAGAACAATGAGAGCATAGTCCATATCAAGAGAGAATACACATGTACTTCTTGGGATCCAGATACAACGTAAGGCCTTCTTATCTTTCCTGAGACAAAACTCTGTCACAACATTTCAATAACTTGGCTTCAATGCTTCCTTCAGTCTGCTTCCCTAATATTATAATTGAGCATATGGGGAAACACTACTTGTCACAGGTAAAAGAAGGTATTACTCTTATTCCTATAGAAAGGAAATATTGACAATTGAAAAGAAAAGGCAATATACACTGTAAAATGCATATAAACCTTCTTGGATTTAAGAATAGATGGAAGCTGGGTGCGGTGGCACAAGCAGGTAATCCCAGCACTTAGGGAGGCTGAGACAGGAGCATCATCAGTTCAAAGCCAGCCTCAGCAATGGCGAGTCACTAAGCAAATCAGTGAGACCTTTTCTCTACATAAAACACAAAATAGGGGTGGTAAGTGGCTCATTGGTAGAGTGCCTCTGAGTTTAATCTCCAGTTCTAAAAAAAAATAGATGGAATTATGCACAGGTGAAAATAAATTATTAAATTGAATGTTGTTCTAGTGATAGGGTTAGACAATTAACATAAAGGTGGAATAATGTACATAATCATGACTATGTACTTGTGAGAACATGTGTAATGCATAAGTGAATACATAAAATACTACAGAAGGATAAATCACAGAGTGTCATACCTAATACATTATGTAAATATGAGAACACAAGTATGAATCTCACATATAAAAACCTGTGATGAATATGCAAATTCCCCAGTGAATACTAAAAATTAAAGGCTAAAACTTCTTGGAAATTAATAGGAAATTAATATGGGTGTCAATGGAATGAAGAGAAGTTTGTGCAATGTTACATTGCACAGAAATATGTGCAATGTTACAGGCTGACGGACTGACTTAGGGTGAGGGTTAGATAATGAACATGAATATGGAGATATATGTGTATTCTTTTGAAAGAGCTTCTGAAAATAAGAGGGAAAATACATGTGTAGGCAAAATACTAAATAGGGATGAGTAAATTAAGAATCATATAAAATATATTATGTAAACAAGTGGTAGTTAGAATGAAGCTCATGTAGAATAAAAAGTGTTGTATATGCCAATTGAACATGAAAAATTGAAAATAGAATGCCAAGCACACTTGAAATTCAAAAATATGGTAACTGTATGACAGAAAAGTGAGAAATTGATTCTGAAGTTTGTCCAATAATGTATCCAATTTCTACTGACTTAGGGATAGTGTTAGACAATTAACATGTATGTGGAGATATAGGAAAATTCTTAAGAATGTACTTCTGAAATCATGTTGACAAAATACCCAAAAATGTAAAAATTTACAGATGAATTATTCAAGTCAGTGTCAGATCTAATATGTGAATACGAAAATATCAACCTGAACCTCATTGAGGATATACAGTGATATATAAACAAATTTAACATTGAATATTAAAAATAAAAAGTGTAAGGAGTATATGTACATTGTAAGGAGTATATGCCATGGCCATGCCTGGATGTGCCGGGGACTCACTGGGATGCTGGCCATAAGGAACTGCAGCCACTGACGCTTACTCATGCCTGCTTGCAATGATGGGGGCCAAAAAAGGTACCTAACCATAGACCTACAATTGATAGGAAGCCCAGCCCATGCTGGGCTGCAAGGGGTTCAGCCCATGTAATCAACAAAGGGGCAGTGAGGGGCACCTAACAACAGGCCTACTGGTTACAATTGATGGGGTGGTTAGCCCATGCACATGTCCAAAGAATGGCCCAGTTGCAATTATACTATCTCACTAGACATAACCAATGGACATTGGCTTTTACTGGCTGTAACCAATCACCAACACACACCACCAACTTGGAACTGCTTTTAAACTGCTTGCCCTGCCGCATTTTGGGGCTTGCTCCAAGGACATCAATGAGACCAGCCACCTTGCTGTCTATCCTTGGATCAGCTCCACCGTTCCCTGATGTTCAGCCATCTGCTGAAGAGAACCAGCAGACAAGGACAACACCTGCTCTTTGGCTAAGAGAAGTCACCTGGCATGGGAGGTACTTTTGGGCTTATGGTTGCTGTAGAATTGTGTGAGTTAATTCTAATGTTTAGTTGCCCTAGGATTGTGTGAATTGCAGGTGGTGCTTAATTGCCCTAGGATAGTGTAAATTACCTATAAAGTTTGATTAGTGTGTCTCAAATGCTAGTTGGGGTGCTCAAGCACACCCAATACTGATTGCATAAATTAATCATATTTGATGATTGTTGTGATTGAACATACACTTGCATTTAAGGACAATCTGCCTATGCATGCCCCTCCTGACAGTTTGCATAGTTTGCGGGATAATTTAATTTTCCACATTTCTAGGTAATTGGCTGAAACAGATGTTGTAAACTCAGGTAGCTTTCATTAACACTGCATACTGTCTGTTCACCTCCAAATCCGCTCTGGTATGGGATAGCACCATCAGTGGAAGGAAGCTCCCTGAGGAGGGGACCAGGTCTCAAGCATGGTGGCATGTTGCATTGGTCACCTCCAAAAGACATTTCTTTAGAGTCCCCTCCAGGTCTCCTGGCAGTAAGATCAGCTCTGGTAGGGGCCCGCGTCTGCTTCTTAAAAAATACTGTTTAAACAATAGGCCACACTCTCACCAGTTTTCACCTCCAAATCCGCTCTGGCAGGGGAACAGCGAACACAAAGGTAGCATGAATACCAAATTGCACATGTGGGAATTGTTAATAAAACAATTATATAGATGTGCAGAATTACTGATTGAATGATCTCTATCAAGTGTATATACTGATAGCACTATATCTTGGTATTTTAGAAAGCACGATTATCTTAACAGTTAAGGTAATATTACAGGTAGCTATCAAGTTACAAAAATGATGAGAATTAAGGAAAAGCTAAACAAGTTAAAATTCTGTCAAAATAGACCTTAAATGAATTAAAACCCCAAAGCCAATGGTGAGGCACAAAGAGGGCTACTCAGGAAAACCTCCCAAAGTTCCAGAAGGAGATGAATGCAGAAGTCACATTAACAAGCCCTGAAGTAGTGCAACCCATAATTCCATGAGCAAGTCCTAAAGAAATACCTGCAATATTGTGTAAAACAATTGCAGATGCAGATGGAGATAGAAAAAGGGGAAAAGGCCAGCGAAGAGAATTATTGAAAGAAGTAAAGATAATCTATCCGTACAATACATGATGGAAATCTGAGAACTTAAAGAATGCCTACCAGTCATCAAAAATAAAGTAATTAGGCCAGGGAGCTCTGAAAATCCAGAACAAACTCTTGAAATTATAGACTTAACCAAGACCAAGATACAGGCATATGTGTTACAAACTCCAAAACTCATACATACCAATTATCATTACCTCCTAGTCTCTTTCCTTTTCTCTATACCACTGTCAATTTCTCTCCTGGTGGTTTACATCCACACCTCATTAGGACATACCAGGGTTCCACAACAATGATACAAATCAACATTCAAAACACCCAGGTCGATAAGACCATGCTTTAATTCAGTAAATCTGGGATCTTCTATTCCAATGGGAGCACTTATGTTGCCTGACATAACCCAGATTCTATGCCCATGTACTGGATTTCTAATCCTTTTAAAACTACACTTCTCAACCTTTCCTACACAATTTTACCTGAAAAATGGGTCAATTCTTACAAACACTTTCCTGTTGTTTGCCCCTCTGGTAAATACATCTGTTGCACCATAGTATGTTTACCCCACTTTGGTACCTTACCATCAATATTTACCAAGTGTGCAATTACATCTTCTATTCCCATAACTCCTCTTTTGACAAACTCATCCCATTAGATATTTCTAAAGAACCCATTTATAACCATAATTCTTCTAGTTATTCTTTTTCCTGCTATTTTCCTGCCAACTATAATATTTCCTCCTTGGACTATTTCCCTCTTTCAGTCCATGCTTCTTTTTCTTTCTCTCTTGTGGCTTCATCAGGTTTCTTTCTTTTCTTTTTTAAATATTTATTTATTTTTTTAGTTGTAGGTGGACAGAATATCTTTATTTTATTTTTATGTGGTGCTGAGGATCGAACCCAGTGCCTCCCGTGTGCTAGGCAAGCACGCTACCACTGCGCCATAACCCCAGCCCTTCATCAAGTTTCTTAATGGCACTGTAGGCTACCACATTAAGGAAATAGACAACCATCCATTAACATTTTGGTCCAATCATGGACAAGTTTTCCAAAATATATATACTCATCAACTTTCACTTTTCCATATACATTCCAAATGCTACTTCCAGTCAACAATGAATGGCACCTTTTTGATATGGTAGCCCACAACCCAGTACTAAATGCCACCACCACCATACATTTGAATATGCTTAAACAAAAATCTAATGTTATGTACATTTCCCCCATTTCTTTAATTTACATTTTTTTCATAGATACAGATGCTATGTATCACAAAATTCTCCTGGGCCATATATTCTTTTACGCAGTGATTATAATACTACCCACTGCTTCATTACAGCTCATTATAAACCTGCCTTTGCTTTTCATAACACACTTTTCATAAACACACTCCTCTTATTTCTCCTGCTCCATTTTATGTCCCTAATGTGCATACACCACTTTCAGTACTTGTCCAACCAGACATATGCTCAATATCCGCCTTGACCTCCATGCCCTATGCATCCCTTTTTTTGTATCATACTGCACTCATGATACACCTATTTACCTGCCACAACTCTTTCACATTCCATTGATAGGGCCCAAAAACTATCCAAATTTGAATGGATTGCCATAACAGGACTTACTGCAGACAAACTCATCAATGCATGTGAGATAGGCAAATTACGTATAGTTGTTGACAAGATATCTAACTTACAAGAAAGACAGGTAAAAACCATCACAGGCCTATCTAATTCACTCTCTTCTTTATCTTCATTACTTACTAATATTAATATTCAAAATAAGATCCTCATAGTCTCCTACAAGGCAATATATAAATATAATAAGGCCACTAAAAAGGCATTAGAGGCTCTAGCTGACAAATACATAAGGTAAATAATTGTGCTTCTATAAGACATTTACTTGTCCAAACCTACTAGGACTTACAAAAAATGTTTAGGATAGGCATTGCTGCATATATTGCCACATCCAAATCTTTTTTGGACCTGCAAACCCTTCTGGATGTGATCAAGTTTTTCTTTTAAATCTTTTATAAATCTCTACACTAAAAAGGCCACAGGCTATAAGACATATAAATACCCCAGAAAAATTGGTAAATTTATAGTATTGCCATTAGAAGATACTATCTGGATTGATGGCAAGCTGTATAGTACTGAGTCTTTGACACAACTATTCCCATTACAATATATGGTCTTACATGATCCACAACAAGAGCTTTCCAGGTACAGACTACATTTATTCCATTTAGATTCTATGATCTAGGTAACTACCATTTTTTGTTACATGTTCCATTGTAATGGCATTGTAATTCTTGGGTTTATGAAAAGATGGAATTATGCACAGGTGAAAGTAAGTTATTAAATTGTTTACCTAAGGTTAGGATTAGAAAATTGGAATAATCATGACTATGTACTTGTGAGAACATGTGTATTGCAGGATTGTATATATATAATACTAAATAGGTATGAGTCACAGAAAGTCATAACTACTTAAATATGAGAACAGGATTATGAATCTCACATATGAATACTTGTAATGTATATGCAAGTCTCACAGTGAAAACTAAAATTAAAAGGCTAAATCATCTTGGGAATAAATATGGGGTCCATGGAATGAAGAGAAGTTGGTTTACATACAGAAATATATGAAAAGATCCATGCTGACTTGGACGGACATAGTGTTAGGTTTAGAGAATTATAATGAATATGCAGATATATGTGCACTTTTTAGACAGTGCTTCTGAAAATAGGAGGTTACATACATGAATAGGCCCAGTACTAAATGGATGAGTAAATTGAGAGTCATATAAAAATATATTATGTAAACCAGTGGTAGAATGGATGAATCTTATGTAAAATAAAAAATGTTGCCTAGGCAATTGAACATTGAATATTGGAAATAGGATGCCAAACACAGTTGAAAAACCATAATAAGGTACCTGGATGAAAGAAAATGGAAGAATTGATTCTGAAGTTCTTTCAATATTGTATCTAATTTTTACTAACTTAGGGTTAGGGTTTAGACAATTAGAATGTATATGAGATATAAGAAAGTTTTTAAGAATGTACTTCTGCAAATATGTGCAAAGAAATACCCAAAATTGTAATATTTTACAGATGAATTATTCAAGCTACTGTCAGATGAAAATCTATGTGAATAGGAGAATATCACACTGAACCTCATTGAGGATATACAGTGAAATATAAGCAAATTTAACATTGAAAATTAAAGCTAAATAGGGATATACATTTAAAAAATTATTTCAGGGTACCTGGATTTAAGGAAATTTAGGATTCAAGAGAGAAATATGTAAGAGTTAATAACTTATTTTCTACTGCCCTTGGGTTAGGGTTTGGGAATAAACATGAATATGGAGAAATATGAATATTCCTGATAATGTCCCTCTCAATGTAGTTGGGGAAATTTGATGGAATTCCTACAATCTTACATGGAATTGTGTCAACAGAGAGCCTTAAGAAAATATATTATGGTATTATGAGATACCTCGTCAAAAATACTATACAATATGCATAATATATGTTTCAAATGTAAAAATTTAAAATGAAAATAGATAAAAATAAACTTGGAAATTTATAATTGAGTACATTAAGGAAGTTTAGGAAATACAGAGATAAGTAAATTGTTATCAATTTTGTAAGGGTGAGAGAATTAACCTGAATTTGGAGAAATATGAATATTCAAAAGTATGTACTTCTGAAACTATATGAAAAAAAACACATGAAAATACAGAATCCTACACAGAAATGAGTAAAGTGAGAGTTATTGGACATATTATGTGTATATGTGGAAGACAGACTGAACATCAAATTGGATTTGAAGAAGCCAGAATTAAGTAGACAATCAGTGGAGATAAAAGATTGAGTAAGAAAAAGAGAGAAGGCCAAATTGAGCTTGGAATATTAAAGAACTATTGACTACATTGGCCTTCTTTCCACCATTTCATCACAAACTGCCCTAGCTACTACCTGATGCTAACGATTGTCTTCACCTAAACCTATTAATTAGAATCCTTCCTGCTGCATAACTTTCACCTGGATTCTTTCTTTATCTGTAAGCTACACACCAATGGACCATCTCACCAAGCATAATCTGGACCTATCATAGAAGCAGAAATGACAGATAAGCTAAAGAATTGTGAAGAAAAGAGAGCATAGGCCATATCAAGAGGAAAAACACATGTAATTCTTGGGATCCAGTTACCAACTAAGGCCGTCTTATCTTTCCTGAGAGAAAACTCTATTACCACTTTTCAGAAAACTGTCTTCAGTGTTTCCCACGGTCTGATTCTCTAATATTATATCGAGCATGTGAGGAGCAACCACTAGTCACAGGTAACCAACAGTATTACTGTGATGCCTATAGAAATGGAATATTGAAAATTGAAAGGCAAAATACATATATAAATCTTGGATTTAATAAAAGATGAAATTATGCACAGATGTAATGTAATGTATATGCAAGTCTTGCAATGAAAACTAAAAATTAAAGAATGGGAATGAATGTAGGTATCCATGGAATGAGGAGAATGAGGAGAAGTATGTATTGGTTTACATACAGATATATGTGAAATGTTTTATTCTGACTTGGACTGACTTAGTGTTAGTGTTAGAGAATTAACATAAATATAAAGATATATATGTATTCTTAGGATATTGTTTCTGAAAATAGAAGGGAAAATACATGAGGAGACACAATACTAAACAGGGATGAGTAAATTGGAAGTCATATGAAGACATATTATGTAAACCAGTGGTAGTAAGGATGAAGCTCATGTAGGATAAAAAATGTAGTGTATGCAAATACATCATTGAGAATTGGAAATAGAATGCTAAACACACTTGAAAACCCATAATATAATAACTGGATGAAAGAAAAGGGAGGAATTGATTCTGAAGTTGGTCCAATATTGTATCCAATTTGTCCTAACTTAGGGTTAGGGCTAGAAAATTAACATGTATGTGGAGATCTAAGAAAGTTTTTAGAATGTACTTATGAAAATATGTGGAAAGAAATAAATTGTATAATATTACAGACAAATTATTCATGTCACTGTCAGATGAAAATCTATGTGAATATAAAAATATCACACTAAACCTCATTGAGGTTATACAGTGATATGTAAGTAAATTTAACATTGAAAGTTAAAACTAAAAAGTGATACACATTTAAAAATTATTTCAGGGAACCTGGATTTAAGGAAATTTAGGTTTTGAGAGAGAAATATGTAAAATTAATATCTTATTTTCTACTGCTTTTTGGCCAGGGTTTGGAAATAAACACCAATATGGAGAAATATGAATATTCCTGAGAATGTCCTTCTGAATATATTTGGGAAGCTAATTGAATTTATGGAATCTTACAGAAAATTGAGTCAACAGAGAGCATTAAGAAAATACATTATGGGGGCTGGGGCTATAGCTCAGTGGTAGAGCGCTTGCCTAGCATGCATGAGGCACTGGGTTTGATCTTCAGCACCACATATAAATAATAAATGAATAAAGTAAATATCCATCAACAACTAAAAAAAATTAAAAAAAAAAAAAAGAAAATACATTATGGTAGTATAAGAAAGCAAGTCCAAACTCCTATATAGTATGTATTATATATATATATATATATATATATATAATGTAACAAAGTAAAAAATATAGTAAAAGAAGGGATAAACTTGGAAATTTATATTTTGATACCTTGAATTAAGAAAGTTGAGAAAAGTTACAGAGACATGTAAAAACTTTATCATTTTTGTACTGACTCAGTTTAAGTGTGAGAAAATTAACCTGAATTTGGAGAAATATGAATATTCATAAGAATGTACTTCTGAATCTATGTGAAAAAACATACATGAAGATATAGAATCCTATACAGAAATGAGTAAGTGTGAGTCATTGGAAACAATATTATGTTCATAAGCTGTAAACAGACTGAATCTCATATTGAATATAGAGAAGAATTTAGAATTAAATAGACAGTGTAGATAGATAATTTGAGTAAGAAAGAAAAAGCTCAGTTGAACCCAAAATATTAAAGTGCTATTGAAATGGTCATTGCTACCCTGGCCTTCTTCCCACCTTTTATTACAAACTGCTTCAGCTGCCACGTGCTGCTAATTATTGTCTTCCTGGCAAGATGGTAATTAGGGCCCTCCCTGATCAATAACTTTCACTGGATTCTTTTATCTATCTGTATGCTATACACCAATGGACCATTTCACCAATCATAATCTGGACCTAGCACAGAAGCAGAAATAACATATAAGATTAAGTATTTAGAAGAACAGACAGCATAAGCCATATCAAAAGGAAAAACACATGTAATTCTTGGGATCCAGATATCACCTAAGGCTTATCTTTCCTGAGAGAAAACTGTCACTACTTTTCAATAATGTGACTTAAATGCTTCCCTTGGTCTGCTTCTCTAGAACATGTGAGGAAACAACACTTGTCACAGGTAACTAATGGTATGATGCCTATAAAACTGGAATATTAAAAATTAAAAATAAAAGCAAAATACACTGTGAAAGTTATATAAATATTCTTTGATTTAAGAGAAGATGAAATTATGCACAGATGAGATTAAATTATGAAATTGAAATTTTGACCTAAGATTAGTGTTAGACAATTACCATAAATTTGGAGTAACATATATAATCACGACAATATGCTTGCGAGAGCATGTGTAATGTATAAATGAATATATAAAAACCTATACAGGGATGAGTCACAGAGTCATAATTAATATATTATGAGAACATGATTATGAATATCACATATGAAAACCTGTGATGTATATGCAAGTCTGCCAGTGAAAAGTAAAAATTAAAGTCTAAATTTTCTTGAGAATGAACATGTGTGTCCATGAAATGAAGAGAAGTTGGTATACCTAATGATATATGTGAAATATTTAATGCTGACTAGGATTGACTTAGTGTTAAAGTTAGATAATTAACATGAAAATGGAGATATATGTGTATTCTTAGGATATTACTTCTGAAAATAATAGAAAAGACATGAAGAGATTCAATATGAAACAGGGTTGAGTAAATTTAGAGTCATGTGAAAATATATTACGTAAAGCAATGGTAGTCAGGATGAAGCTCATGTAGAATAAAAAATGTTGTGTATGCAAATTGAACAATGAGAATTTGAAATAGAATGCAAAACACACTTGAAAATCCTTAATATGTTAAGTGGATGAGAGAAAAGGGAGGAACTGCTTCTGAAGTTGGTCTAATATTGTATCCAATTTGTACTGACTTAGGGTTAGGCTTAGAGAATTAACATGTATATAGAGATATAAGTAAGTTCTTAAGAATATACTTCTGAAAATATATAGAAAAAAATAACCAAAATTGTAAAATATTACAGACGAATTATAGAAGTAAGTTTCAGATAAAAATCTACTATGTGTATATGAGAATATCACAATGAGCTTCATTGAGGCTATACAGTGATATGTAAGCAAATTTAACATTGTAAATTAAAACTAAATAGGGTTACAAATTTAAAAATTATTTCAGGTTACCTGGATTTAGAGAAAATTAGAATTTGTGATAGAAATATATAAAATTTAATATCATATTTTCTAATGCATTGGGGTTAGGGTTTCAGAATAAACATGAATATGGAAAAATTTAAATATTCCTAAGAATGTCCCTTGAATATAGTTTGGAAAACTTAGTCAAATTCATGGAAATTTACAGAAACTTGTGTCAACAGAGAGTCTTAAGAATATACATTATGGTAATGTGATAAAGATATTCAAAAGTCCTATATAATATGTATAATATGTAACAAATGTAATAAAGTAAAATGAAAGAGGAAAGAGGAATAAATTTGGAAATTTCTCTTTTGGTACCTTGAATTAAGGAAGTTAATAAAGTTACAGAGTTAGGTAAAACTTTATCAAATTTTGTACAGACTCAGTTGAAGTGTGAGAGAATTAACCTGAATTTGGAGAAATATGAATGTTCATAAGAATGTACTTCTGAAACTCTGTGAATAAACATACATGAAGACATAAAATCCTACACAGAAATGAATGAAGTGTGAGTCATTCAAAAATATTTTATGTCCATTAGTGAAATACAGACTGAATCTCATATTAGATATAGAGATGAAGCTAGAATTAAATAGACAGTCAGTATAGATAGATAATTTGAGTAAGAAAGCAAGCAAAGGCCTTATTGAGCCTGAAATATTAAAGAGCTATTGAAATGTTCATGTCTCCAGTGACCATCTTCCCACCTTTTCATTAGAAACTACCCCAGCTACCACATGTTTCTAACGATTGTCTTCCTGGAAAGATGTTAATTAGGGCCCTCCCTACTCAATAACATTCACCTGGACACATTTCTCAATCTGTAAGGTATATGCCAATGGACCATTTAACCAAGTATAATCTGGACCTATCATAGATGCAGAAATGACTGATAAGGTCAAGTGTTGAGAAGAACGAGAGCATAGGCCATTACTGGAGAGAATACATATGTCCTTCTTGGGATCCAGATACCATCTAAGGATGTCTTATCTTTCCTGATAGAAAATCCTGTCACCACTTTTCAATAACCTGGCTTCAATGCTTCCCTTGGGCTGCTTCTCTAACATTACAATTGACCATGTGAGGAAACACCACTAGTCAGATGTAATAGATGGTGTTGCTGTGATGCCTATAGAAACAGAATATTGAAAATTGAAAAGGCAAAATATGGTAAAAGTCTTATAAATTTCCTTGGATTTAATAAAAGATGGATATATGCATGCGTGAGAGTAAAAAATGAAAATAAATGTTTTTCTGAAAGTAGGAGGAGAAAACACGTGAGTAGACACAATAGTAAACAGGGATGAGTAAATTTAGACTCATATGAAAATAAATTATATAAATTAGTGGAAGTAAAGATGAGTAAAAAACGTTAGGTATGACATTTGAATATTGAAAATTGGAAATAGAATGCCAAACACACTTGAAAACCCATAATAGGGTAACTGGATGAAAGAAAAAGTAGGAATTGTTTCTGAAGTTGGTCCAATATTGTATTCAATTTGTACTGACATAATGCAGGGTTAGAAAAGTAACATGTATATAGAGATATAAGAAAGTTCTTAAGAATGTACTTCTGAAAATAAGTGGAAATAAATACCCAAAATTTTATAATTTTACAGACAAAGTATTCAAGACTCTGTCAGATGAAAATTTACTATGTGAATATAAGAATATCACAGTGAGCCTCATTGAGGATGTAGAGTGATATGTTAGCAAATTTAGCATTGAAAATTAAAGCTAAAATGTGATACACATTTAAAAATTATTTCAGAGAATCTGGATTTAAGGAAATTTAGGATTTGAGAAAGAAATGTGTAAAATTTAATATCTTATTTTCTACTGCCTTAGGAATAAACAAAAATATAGAGAAATGTCCCTCTGAATATAGGAGGGAACACTTAGTCAAATTCATAGAATTTTACAGAAAATTGAGTCAAGAGAAAGCCTAAAGAAAATACCTTATGGTAATAAAAGAAAGCTAGTCAAAACTTCTATATATAATGTATAATACATGTATCAAATGTAACAAAGGAAAAAATGTAAAAGGAGAAATAAACTTGGAAAGTTATATTTGGGTACATTGAATTAAGAAAGTTTAGGTAAAGTACAGATATAGGTAAAAACCATATCAAATTTTATACTGACTGTTTAAGGGTGAGAGAATTAACCTAAATTTGGACTAATATGAATATTCATAAGAATGTACTTCTGGATCCTTGTGAAATCACATACATGAAGATATAGAATCCTACACAGAAATTAGTAAAGTGAGACTCGTTGGAAAGTATATTATGCCCATAATTTGTAGACAGATTGCATCTCATATTAGATATAGAGAAGAAGCTAGAATTAAATAGACAGTGTAGATCAATAATTTGAGTAAGAAGAAAGAAAACGCCCAATTGAGGAAGGAATAATAAAGATCTATTGAAAAGTTCATGACTACTCTGACCTTCTTCTCACGTTTTCGTTTTAAACTGCCATAGCTGCCACCAGTTGCTAATGGTTGTCTTCCCAGAAAGATGTTAATTAGATCCCTCTGCACTCAATAACTTTCACTGGGACCCTTTTATCTATTGCTCAGCTATACACCTATGGACTATAGTCGCCCGCCAGCAGGAGACAATAATCACGCCGTTGTTCTCAGAAAGCAATCTTTATTCTTGTTGAGCGCTCTTATTGCCTTTCTGGTTCTCTTTTGTTCTCTCTTTCTCTTCCCCCCAGCCTCCCTCTATATACTTTTTCATACAGCAGGAAGTATTACCGAGCAGAATTACAACCAATTAGGAGGAATAGCATTATCAAGCATGAGGGGAATGCATGAGCAGAATACAGGCATGTATTAGAGCAGGCATAGCCCACGAGCCAAGCATGCACAGTGACGTTACCACCAGCCAATGCTGTGCACTTCCTTAAGTTGTCCACCTGTTTACTGCAAGTTTCTGGCATACAGCCAGGTTGCCATCTTGAAAGGGCAGGGCAGCTCCCGGGCCCAGGGAGCCTGCCTCCAACAATGGACCATCTATCCAAACATAATCTTGACCTATTACAGAAGCAGGAATGACAGATAAGGTGAAGTGTTGAGAAGAACAACGAGAGCATAGGCCATAACAAGAGGGAATACCCATGTACTTCTTGGGATCCAGATACCACCTAAGGCCATCTTATCTTTCCTGAGAGAAAACCCTGTCACCCCTTTTCAGTAATGTGGCTTGAGTGTTTTCCTCATGCTGCTTCTCTAAGATTTAATCGAGTGAGTGAGGAAACACCACTCCTCAAATAACCAACAATATTCCTGTGATGCCTATAGAAATGGAATATTGAAAATTGAAAAAGCAAAATACAGTGTAAAATTTATATAAATCATCTTGGATTTAAAAAAAGGAATTTTGTGTGAAAGTAAATTATGAAAATGAATGTTGTCCTGACTAATGTTAGGGTTAGACATTAACATAAAGGTGGGATAACATATATATCATGACTATGCACTTGTGACAACATGGGTAATGCATAAATGTATACATTAAATTCTACAAAGGGATGAGTCACAGAGAGTCATACCTAACATAACATGTAAGTATGAGAACATGAGTATAAATCTCACATATGAAATCTGTGATGTAAATGCAAGTGTCCCTGTGAAAACTAAATATTAAAGACTAAATCTTTTTGGGAATTAATATGGGTGTCCTTGGAATGAAGACAAGTTTTTTTTACATATAGAAATATATGAAATGTTCCATGCTGATTTTTAGTGATGTAGATTTAAGGTTAGAAAATTAAGAGGAATATGGAGATATATGTGTATTCCTTAGAAAATGCTTCTGAAAATAGGAGTGGTAATACATGAATAGACAAAATACTAAACAGGGATGAGTAAATTGAGGGTCATTTGAAAATAAATCATGTAAATCTGTTGTAGTCAGGTCATATACAATAAAAAATGTTTATACCAATTGAATATTGAAAATTGAAAATGGAATGCCAAACACTTGAAAACCCATAATATGGAACTAGATAAAAGACAAAGGAGTAATTGATTCTGAAGTTTGCCCATTATTATATCCAATTTATACTGACTTAAGGT
>CM053407.1:100127205-100138206 GCA_028644305.1 Xerus rutilus
ACCCAGGTGTCACGAGTTACTCTTGATTGCCTTCCCGGAAGGATGCTAATTAAGCACCTGGATTCTCAATTACCTGCACCTGGCGCCTATGTTCTATCAGCTGGAGGCCAATGGATCATCTCATTAAGCAAAATCTAGGCCCTTTTACATATAAGACTTATATAAAATTTACAGTGTATTTTGCCTTTTCAAGTTTCAATATTCCATTTTCTTAGGCATTATAGTAATACCATGTGTTACCTGTGATGAGTGGTGTTTCTTCAAATGCTCAATTATAATTTTAGAGAAAGAAGCCAAGGGAAACATTGAAAACAAGTTATTGAAAAGTGGTGACAGTGTTTTCTCTGACAAAAGATAAGAAGGTCTTAAATGCTACCTGGATCCCAAGAAGTACATGTGTATTCCCTCTTGATATGGCCTATGCTATCTTTTCTAAACTCTTATCATTTGTCATTTCTCTTTCTGTGATAGGCTATATTATGCTTGGTGAGATGGTCCATTGGCATATAGCTTACAGATAGAGAAAAGGGTACAGTTGAAAATTATAGAGTAGGGAGGGCCCTAATTAACATCTTTTTGGGAAAACAATCATTAGCAACAAGTGGCAGCTTGGGCAGATTATAATAAAAAGCTGGGAAAAGGACACTGTAGGCATGTACATTTCAATAGCTCTTTAATATTCTGGGCTCAATTTGGCCTTTTCTTTTTTTCTGACTCAAATTATCTATCAACAATGACTGTCTATTTAATTCTGTCTTCTACTCTATATCCAATGTGAGATTTAGTGTGACTTCCAGTTATGGACATAATATATTTTCCAATGATTCTCACTTTACTCATTACTGTGTAGGATTCTATATCTTCATGTATTTTTTTTATATTTTCAGAAGTGCATTCTTATAAATATTCATATTTCTCCAAATTCAGGTTAATTCTCTCACCCTAAATTTGAGTCAGTACAAAATCTGATTAATTTTTACCTAATTCTGAGGCTTTCTTAAATTTCCTTAATTCAAAATATCTAAAAAATAGTTCCAACTTTATTTCTCCTTCTATTTTTATTTTACTTTTTTACATTTGAGATGTATATTCCACATATTATATAATAGTTTTGACTTTTTGACTAGCTCTCTCATATTACCATAATTTTTTTTCAGTGCTGGAGGTAGAACTCAAGGGCACTTGACCACTGAGCAACATCCCCAGCCCTATTTTTTGTTTTATGTAAAAACAGGGTCTCACTGTGTTGCTTAGCACCTCACCATTGCAATGGCTGGCTTAGAAAGCATGATTCTCCTGTCTCAGCCTCTCAATGTGCTGGGATTATGGACTTGCACCACTGTGCCTGACTGCCAACATATATTTTCTTAAAAATCTCTGTTGGCACAAGTTTCTGTAAGATCCTATGAATTCAAATAAGTTTTCCCTACTATATTCAGAGTGAAATTCTCAGGAATATTCTTATTTCTCCATATTTGTGTTTATTTCCAAACCCTAACCCTTATATATTTTATATGACTCTTGATTTACTCAACCTCATTTAGTATATTGTCTACTCATACATTTTGCCTCTTATTTTCAGAAGATCTTTCTAAAGAATACATATGTATCTCCATGTTCATGTTAATTCCTAACACTAACCCTGAGTCAGTCCAAGTCAGCATGTAACATTTCACATATTTCTGCAAGTAAACAAATTTCTCTATATTCAATGGATATCTGCATTATTTTCTAAGAGGATTTAGCCTTTAATGTTTAATTTTCACAGGGAAAATTACATCACAGATATTCATATGTGATACTCATGCTCATGTTCTCATATTTACATAATATATTATATATGACTCTCAGTGACTAATCCCTGTGTAGGATTTTATGTATTAACTTAGTCATTACACATGTTCTCACCAGTACATAGTCATGATTATGTTTATTATTCCACATTTATGTTAATTTTCTGACCCTAACCTTAGAACAACATTCAATTGCATAATTTACTTTCATCTGTGCATAACTCCATCTTTTCTTAAATTCAAGAAGACATATGACTTTTACACTATATTTTGCCTTCTCTGTCATTCTGTCTGTCATTTCTGCTTCTGTGATAGAACGAGATTATGCTTGGTGAGAGGGGCAATTGGTGTATAGCTTATAAATGGTGAAAAGTGTCCAAGTGAAAGTTATTGATCAGGGAGGGTCCTAAAACCATCTTTCTGGGAAGACAATCATTAACAAATTGTGACATCTGGGGCAGTTTGTAATAAAAAGTTGGGGAGAAGGCCACTGGAGGTGTAAATATTTAAATACCTCTTTAAAATTCCAGATTCAATTTGGCATTTTTTTCTTTTCTTACTTTTATCTTTCTAAAATGACTACTTATTTTTGACTTCTATTCTATATTCAATATGAATTCAGTATGACTTCTACTTATGGACATGACATATTTACCAGTGACTCTAAATTTACTGATATCTGTGTATGATTCTATACATATATGTATGTTTTTTCATATAGTTTTAGAAATACATTTTTATGAATATTTATATTTATCCAAATTCTGGTTAATTCTCTCACAATTAAACAGAGTCAGCAGAAAATTTGACAAAAGTTTTACCTATGTCTGTACCTTTCCTAAATTTCCTTAATTCAAGGTACCAACATGTAAATTTCCAAGTTTATTTCTCCTTCTATTTTCATTTTACTTTGTTATATTTAATAAATATACATATTATATAAAAGATTGACTAGCTTTTTCATATTAACATAATGTATTTTATTAAGACTCTCTCTTGACACAAGTTTCTATAATATTCTATGAATTTGACTAGTTTTTCCCACCTATATTCAGTGGGACATTCTCAGGAATATTCATATTTGTCCACATTCGTGTTTATTCCCAACATGTACCCCTATGGCTGTAGAAAATATGGTATTAAATTTTACATATTACTCTTTCAAATCCTAAATTTTCTTAAATCCAGGTACACCAAAATTATTTTTAAATTTGTATCACTCTTTAGTTTTAATTTTCAATGTTAAATTTGCTTACATAACACTATATATGCTCAACGAGGTTCAGTGTGATATTCTCATATTCACATAGTAGATTTTCATCTGACAGTGACTTGAATAATGTTTTTATACAATTTTAAATTTTGGTTATTTCTTTTCACATATTTTCAGAAGTCCATTCTTAAGAACTTCTTATATCTCCATAAAAATCTTAATTGTCTAAATCTAACCCTAAGTCAGTAGAAATTGGATACAATATTAGACAAACTTCATAATCAATTCCTCCTTTTTCTTCCATACAATTAACATATTATGGGTTTCAAGTGTGTTTGGCATTCTATATCCAATTTTCAGTGTTCGATTGGCATATACAACATTTTTTGTCCTACAGAAGCTTCATCCTAACTACCACTGGTTTACATAATTTATTTACATATGACTTTCAATTCACTCATCCCTGTTTAGGACTGTGTCTACACAGGTATTTTCCCTCCTATTTTCAGAAGCATATTCTAAAGAACACACATATGTTTCCATATTCATGTTAATTCTCTATCCCTAACCCTAAGTCAGTCCAAGTCAGCATGAAACATTTCACATATTTCTGTGTGTAAACAAACTTCTCTTCATTCCATGGACAAGCATATTCATTCCCAAGAAGATTTAGCCTTTAATATTTAGTTTTCATTGGGAGACTTGCATATACATTACAGATTGTTATAAGTGAGATTTATACCCACCCATGTTCTCATATTTACATAATGTATGAGACTCATCCCTGTGTAGGATTTTATTTCATCACTCAGGCATTTCACACATTCTGCCAAGTACATAGTCATGATTATGTATATTATTCCACCTTTATGTAAATTGTCTAACCCTAACAATAGGACAACATTCAGTTTCAAAATTTATTTTCACCTGTGCATAATTCCATATTTACATAAATCCAAGATGGTTTATATGACTCTTACAGGGCATTTTACTTTTTCTTTTCAATTTTCAATATTCCATTTCTATAGGCATCACAGAAATACTGTTGATTATTTCACAAGAGGTGTTTCCTCATTACTGGATAATAATATAAGAGAAGCCCGAGGGAAGCATTGAAGCCAGGTTATTGGAAAGTGGTGACAGTGTTTTCTCTCAGGAAAGATAACATGGCCTTAGGTGGTATCTGGGTCCCAAGAAGTACATGTGTATTCCCTCTTGATAAGGCCTATGTTGTCATTGTTCTTCTCAATACTTCACATTATCTGTCATTTCTGCTTCTGTGATAGGTCCAGATTATGCTTGGTGAGATGGACCACTGGTGTATATCTTACAGATAGAGAAAAGAGTCCAGGTGAAAGTTATTGAGCAGGGAGGACCCTAATAAACATCTTTCCAGGAAGACAATCAGGTGGCAGCTGGTGCAGTTTGTAATGAAAAGATGGGAAGAAGGCCAATGTAGACATGAACATTACAATAGCTCTTTAATATTTCAGGCTTCATTGGGCCTTTACTTTCTTTCTTACACAAATTATTTATCTACACAGAATATCTATTTAATTCTGACTTTCTCTATATCCAATATGAGATTCAATCTGTCTACAACTTATGGACATAATATAGTTTCCAATGACTCTCACTTTATTCATTTCTGTGTAAGATTCTATATATTCATGTAAGTTTTTCACATAGATTCAGAAGTACATTTTTAGGAATATTCATGTTTATCCAAATTGATATGGCCTATGTTCTCTTTGTTCTTCTCAACTCTTCACCTTATCTGTAATTTCTGTTTCTGTGATAGGCCTCTGTATGCATGGTGAGCTGGTCCATTGGTGTATAACTTACAGAGAGAAAAGGGTCCAGGAGAAGGTTATTCAGCAGAAAGGGCCCTAATGAACATCTTTCTGAGAAGACAATCAATACCAACATGTGGCAGCTGGAGTAGTTTGTAATGCAAAGGTGGGAAGAAGGCCACTGTAGGCATAAACATTTCAACATCTCTTTAATATTCTGGGCTCAATTTGGTCTTTTCTTATGTCTTTTCTTATGTCTTACTCAACTTATCTACACTGACTGTCTATTTGATTCTGGCTTCTACTCTATACCCAATATGAGATTCTGTCTGACATCCACATGTGGACATAATACATATTCCAATCACTCTCAATTTACTCATATCTGAGTAGGATTCTTTATATTCGTGTATGTTTTTTCACATAGTTTCAGAAGTATGTTCTTATGAGTATTTATATTTCTCCAAATTCAGGTAAATTCTTTCATACTTAAACTGAGTCAGTACAAAATTTGATAAAATTTTTATCCATTTCTGTACCTTTCCAAAATTTCCTTAATTCAAGGTACCCAAATATAAATATCCAAGTTTATTTCTCCTATTTTTATTTTACATTGTTATATTTGATACATATATTATACATATTATATAGGAGATTTGACTAGCTTTCTCATATTACTATAATGTATTTTTAGGCTCTCTGTTGACTCATCTTTCTATAAGATTCTATGAATTCAATTAAGTTTTCCCACCTATATTTAGAGGAACATTCTCAGGAATATTGATAATTCTCCCTATTTATGTTCATTCCCAAACCCTAACCCTAATGCAGTAGAAAATAAGGTTAAAGTTTTACATATTTCTCTCTCAAATCCTAAATTTTCTTATAATCAGGTTCCATGAAATAGTTTTTAAATGTCTATCCCTTTTTAGTTTTAATTTTCGATGTGCTTGCATATCACTGTATATACTCAATGAAGTTCAGTGTGATATTCTCATATTCACATTGTAGATTTTCATCTAACAGTGAGTTGAATAATTCCTTTATAAGATTTTACAATTTCAGGTGTTTCTTTCCACATATTTTCAGAAGTACATTCTTAAGAACATTCCTATATCTCCATATGCATATTAATTATCTGACCCTAACCCTAAATCAGAAGAAATTGAATAACATATTGGACCAACTTCAGAAGAAATTTCTGAATTTTCTTTCATCCAGTTACCATATTATGGATTTTCAAGTGTGTTTGGCATTCTATTTTTAATTTTCAATGTTCAATTCACATACACAACACCTTTTTTTTACATGAGCTTCATTCTCACTACTACGGATTTACATAACTTATTTTCACATGAATTGAAATATACTCATCCCTGTATTGTATTGGGGAGGACACTGAACATACAACATGGCGGACTTGATACTGTTGCTGCGGCTGCGGGGAAGGAAGCATCAAGCAGCCTGCATGGGCAAAGAAGCAACCTACCAGATGCTGACACATAAGCAGTAATGGCATCTCCTATCAATCAGTGGGCTTCTCCTGACTCATCCTGGAAGGACTCTGACCCCAGCAGTATCCCCTGATCAACCCCAGGGGAACACAGGACTCCAGATACCTCCTCTTCCTATCCCAAACCCTCCTCTTCCTACCTTAAGCCTTCTCCTTCCTGACCAGGATCTTTAAATTTTCTGTACCGAGGAACACATGTGCAATTCTCCCTTCCTGCTCTGTTGGACGAGGGAATTCACCCAGAAGCATACATCCCAATAAAGCCTTGCCCAGCGGTTTTATTTACCACCATTTGGTCTCCTGGCATTACATTGGGTGCTGAAAACCCAGGAGGGTTTTTCAGACCTCCCTCACAGAGGTTGAGGTCCACCCTCTTCTCTGAACCAAGAGTACCCTGAGCCTCTCTCCCCATTTCCCTTCATCTGGACCAACAGAAGTGAGGTAAGTTTCCGTTTCCGCTGACCTTCTGGCCTCCCTTCCATTCCAGAGGTCTATCCATTAAGTCATGTGGGTGCCATAGACCTCCCTGTTTTAATGCCCCAATGGCTGAGGAGACATCCTAGTCCTTGTGTGAGCCACTCAACTCTGTTTGGGCCCCCAGAGGGTTGGAGGGTCACCTCAACCCTCACCTGGCCCTCTGTCTCTCAGGTGAGTGCAATCAGTTTTGGGGATGCCTTTTTCTGTTCTCATCCACCCCAATGGGCACTGGAAGGTCATGGGAAACATCAAGTCCTCCCCAGACCCCAAATCTCCATTGGGTTGTCTATATTATGATTTTGTCAAATTAGGACTCACTCAAGCCCCATGCTGTACTTTAGCCTGGCGGCAGTATGGCCTAGACAATGGGTCAAAATGGCCTCCAGAAGGAACTTTTTATTTTGAAATCCTCACTGGTTTGTCACTCTCTGTCACCAGATGGGAAATTGACATAGAACATCCAGGTTTTCTGGGAAGTATGCTCCTGCCCTACCCTCTTCTCTACCTGTTCCACCTCTTAAGTTCTTCTCACTAGGGAAAATCCCAAGCCCTTTTCCCATTTGTTCTTCTGTATCTACTTCCTCATTCTCAGATCCACACAGGTGGCCGCCATTCAGTCTTCCTGCTCCCTACTGAGACCCCTCCTCCCCTCCCTTCTCCTCTTACTGCCACAGCTCCATATATAACTCAGCCAAAATTTGAGACAACTATTACACAAACTAAATATGTTTTTACTCTTGTTAATTTTATTTTTTATTTTCCTTAAACTCTATGACTATTGCCTATTAATGTTTTACAGAGTTACTACTTCAAGAACAAACAAACAGCCGGGCGCGGTGGCTCAAGCCTGTAATCCCAGCACTTAGGGAGGCTGAGACAGGAGAATCGCAAGTTCAAAGCCAGCCTCAGCAATGGCAAGCTGCTAAGCAACTCAGTGAGACCCTGTCTCTACATAAAACACAAAATAGGGCTGGGGATGTGGCTCAGTGGTTGAGTGCCCTTGAGTTCAATCCCCAGTACCAAAAAAAAAAAAAAAAGAACAAACAACCCAGGTTAATTTAAGATAAATAAGCCATCACCTACAGGGCAGATAAACCTTAAACTTAAAGCTCAGTAAACTTATTTTAAGGCTGATAAGATTGGCTTGCTGGATCAGGACTTAAAAATAAAAGTTAAATTAAAAGAGTCAAGAAAACCAGTATTTGGCTCTTGCCCTCTGAGTCAGCCTGAATCCAAGGAACAAGGGAACTTCCCTAAAGAGCTTTACAACTCTGGGCCACATAACCTCCCAATCAGGGAGATTAATGAGACTACTGGAGAACTGAAACGAGGGTTGTTGGAAAGGGGAGACATCCCTCATGCTTCCAAGGGAAGCCACATGGTCAGTGAGACCTTGACCCATCCTAGGGCAAATGACACTAGCAGAGCTAAGAAGTTGTTCTCATATTCCTCAAGAGTGACTTCCATGGGAAATCAGGTGACTCGTAACAATAGATAGGAACAAAAGTCAGTTTGACCCACTTCATCTTAAATACCTAGCAAAGCAGTTAAACCAAAACACAGCTGTTCCTGGGCATTCAAAAAATAGTTTGATGTGACATACTTTACATTAACCCCAAGAAGACTGGAGGCTACAAAGGAGAGATTCTTAGAAATGTGTGATAACTATCAAGAGAAACTGCCAGAGTTCCGCTCTAGAGTTCCTGTGGACCAGCAGGAACCATGGAGGGCCCAGATCCACCCTCAGGAAACTCCACAGGTGTCCAGCCAATGGGAGACCAGGGACTGCTAGCCGCTAGCCACTGGGGAACCCGAATTCAGGGCAAGAGTCGCTCCAGAGACACCAGCGGGAGAAGCCCTTCCCAAGGGCAGCCTGGGCCTGCCCCAGTTCCACTCCAGAGTTCCTGTTTGCCTGTGAGACAGAAGGCCCAACACCACCCTTAGGGAATGCTAGGGGTGCCCAGTTCAAGGCAGACCAGAGCCTGCTAGCCTATAGGCCCAGGGGAGCTCACACTCACTGTAAGGGCTGCACAGAGATTCTTCTGCTTGTGACCCTGCCTAAGTGAGACCTGGGCCCACCTCCAATTCTGCTCCAGAGTTCCTGTGCACCAGCAAGAGTGCAAGAGAGGGGCAAAACAGCCTTCAGGGTCTGCCTCAGGAGCCCAGCAACTCATTGCCCTCTAAAAGTACGTCTACTAACTCTGCCACCAACTTTAGTGGTAGCAGTGCCCATCTGGGGTCACTGGGAGAAGAGAAGTAGCTCCAAGCTGAAACACAGGTAATCTGGAGTGTCAATACAAGATTATAGGCTAGAAGCTGCAATACCTCAGATTGGCATTTCAAGAAAGGAAGACACAAAATCAACATGAAAAAACAAGGGAAGAAAGTGCACCAAATAAACCTGGATACCACCATAACAGAATCCATTGACAGCACAGTTGATGAAATGTCAGAGAAAGAATTCACAATGTACATAATTAAAATGATCAGTGAACTAAAGAATGACATAAGTGAGCAATTACAGGCAAAAATTGACCAATCCAACAAAGAAATAGGAGAGCAAATAAAGGCAACAATCGACCATTCTAACAAAGAGATGAGAGAGCAATTACAAGTAGCAAAAGATTACTTTAAGAAAGAGCTAGAGATTGTGAAAAAAAATCAATCAGAAATACTTGAAATGAAGGAAACAATAAACCAAATAAAAAACTCAATAGAAAGCATCACCAGTAGACTAGATCACCTGGAAGACAGAACCTCGGATAATGAAGACAAGATATAAAATCTTGAAAATAAACTTGACCACACAGCAAAATGGTAAAAAATCATGAACAGAACATACAAGAAATATGGGACAGCATCAAAAGACCAAATCTAAGATTTATTGGGATAGAAGAAGACACAGAATTTCAAACCAAAGGAATGCACAATCTCTTCAATTAAATAATATCATAAAACTTCCCAAATATGAAAAATGAAATGGAAAATCAAATACAAGAGGCTTACAGGACACCAAATGTACAAAATTTCAACATATCTACACCAAGGCACATTATAATGAAAATGCCCAACATACAGAATAAGGATAGAATTTTAAATGCTGCAAGAGAGAGGAACCAGATTACATAAATGGGGAGGCCAATTCGTATCTCAGCAGAGCCAGGAGATCATGGAATAACATATTCCAAGCCCTGAAAGACAATGGATGCCAACCAAGAATCCTATGTCCAGCAAAATGGAGCTTCAGATTTGATGACAAAATAAAAACCTTCCATGATAAACACAAGTTAAAAGAATTTACAGCAAGAAAGCCTGGCAAAATATTCCATGAGGAGGAAATGATAAACAACAATGAAAATTTACAAAGAGAGGAACTACACTGAAGGAAAGACCATTCAAAAGAGAAAACAACTCAAGGTAAAAACCAAAACCAAACCAAAATGACTGGAATTACAAATCATATCTCAAAAATAACCCCGAAATAAATGGCCTAAATGCACCAATTAAAAGACATAGACTGACAGACTGAATTAAAAAACAAGACCCAACAAGAGCCAAGTCTCTTCAAGAGACTCATCTCACAAGAAAAGACATCCACAGACTGAAAGTGAAAGGGTGGGAAAAAAACATATCATTCACATGGATCCCACAAACAAGCAGGAGTTTCCATCCTCATATCAAATAAAGTGGACTTCAAACCAAAGATGGTGAAAAGAGATACAGAAGGGCATTTCATACTTCTCAAGGGAATCATAAATCAACAAGACATAACAATCATAAATATATATGCCCCAAATAATGGGGCTTCTACGTGTATCAAACAAATCCTTATCAAATACAAGAATCAAATAGACCACAGCACAATAATACTTGGAGACTTTAACACAGCTCTCTCACCATTGGATAGATCTTCCAAACAAAAACTTAATAAAGAAACCATAGATCTCAATGAAACTATCAATAATTTAGACTTAACAGACATATATAGAGTGTTTCATCCATTAATGAGTGAATACACTTTTTTCTCAGCTGCACATGGATCCTTTTCCAAAATAGATCATATGTTATGTCACAAAGCCAGTCTTAGCAAATACAAAAAAATAGAGATTCTACCCTGCATCCTATCTGACCACAATGGAATAAAATTACAAATCAATGACAGATTAAAAAACAGAAACTACTCCATCACCTGGAAACTAAATAATATGCTAT
>CM053407.1:100138306-100150680 GCA_028644305.1 Xerus rutilus
AAAGACATCAAGGAAGAGATAAAAAAATTCTTAGAGGCAAATGAAAACTCTGATACAACATATCAAAATCTCTGGGATACCATGAAGGCAGTGCTAAGAGGAAAGTTCATAGCACTAAACTCATTCATTAGAAGAAGTAAAAGTCAACAAATAAATGAATTGACTATCTGTCTCAAAGCCTTAGAAAAGGAAGAACAAATTAACACCAAAAGAAGTAGAAGACAGGAAATAATCAAAATTAGGGCTGAAATCAATGAAATAGAAACAAAAGAAAAAATTCAAAAAATTGACAAAACAAAAAGCTGGTTCTTTGAAAAAATAAAGATTGACAAAACCTTAGCCAACCTAATGAAAAGGAGGAGGGATAAAACCCAAATTACTAAAATTCATGATGAAAAAGAAAATGTCATGACAGACACTACTGAAATACAGAGGATAATTAGAAACTACTTTGAAAATTTATACTCCAGTAAAATAGAATACCCTGAAGACACCAACAAATTTCTAGAGGCATATGACCTACCCAAACTGAACCAAGAGGACATAACTTAAACAGATAAACTTCAAGCAAGGCAATAGAAGATGCCATCAAGAACCTGCCAACCAAGAAAAGCCCAGGTCCAGATGGATTCTCAGCTGAGTTGTACAAGACCTTCAAAGAAGAATTAATACCAATTCTGCTCAAACTATTTCATGAAATAGAAAGGGATGGAACCCTTCCAAACTCATTCTATGAAGCAAGTATCACCCTGATTCCAAAACCAGGCAGAGACACATCAAAGAAAAAAAACTTCAGACCAATATCCCTGATGAACATAGATGCAAAAATTCTCAATAAAATTCTGTCAAATCACATAAAAAAACATATCAAAAAAATAATGCACCATGATGAAGTGGGGTTCATTCCAGGGATGCAAGTTTTGTTCAACATACGGAAATCAATTAACGTAATACATCACATCAATAGACTTAAAGATAAGAATCATATGATTTTATCTATCAATGCAGAGAAGGCATTTGACAAAATACAACACCCTTTTATGCTCAAAACACTAGAAAAATTTGGGATAGTAGGAACATACCTCAACTTTGTAAAAGCTATCTATGCTAAACCCAAGGCCAACATCATCCTAAATGGAGAAAAATTGAAAGCATTCCCTCTGAAAACAGGAACTAGACAGGGATGCCCTTTCTCACCACTGCTATTCAAGATAGTCCTTGAAACACTAGCCAGAGCAATTAGACAGACGGAAGAAATTAAAGGGATACGAATTGGAAAAGAAGAACTCAACTATCATTATTTGCGGACGACATGATCTATACTTAGAGGATCCAAAAAATTCTACCAGAAAACTTTTAGAATTAATAAATGATTTCAGCAAAGTAGCAGGATATAAAATCAACACCCACAAATCAATTGCATTCCTATACATCAGTGATAAACCTTCTGAAAGAGAAATTAGTCTGAGTACTACATCATAATGATATTTTTGCTTTCCATTTATCAGTCTCTTTGCCTTTGGCTTTGGACATCTGATTTGTTTGTTTGGGTAACATATCTATTTCATCATTTTATGTTTTATAAATGCAAAATATTCTGGCTTCACTTAAATACAAAAAGTAAAAATATGAGTTATCCAATTTCATAATTATCTGTGAAAAGGAAAATAAATTTGTGTAAAATCTCCATTTCCCTGTGATGGTATATAATGGGAAAATAATTACACACCTTCATTAGGGTAGTGATTTTAAGATATCTAAAATCATCTTGGCATATTTGTAACTGTTGCAGAAAATATTCATAAGAATTCAAATTTTTAAATATTGTTAAAACATAGGAAGATTTTATTCAAATTATAATAAAATACACATGAAAAGAAATGTAAGTAGGACAGGAATAGAGGACATGGAAATAAAACAAGTCACTAAATGTGGTGGGAAATGTGAGATTATTTTTTCTTTAATTTCTGTTATTTCCATTAATACCAGCATGTTACTTGATCAATGGTAGGAATTTCAAAGAAATTAGTCTTATAACTGAATTCCAAAAGTATTTTGTATTTCAGCACTTCCTCCTGTACACTGGTCAATAAAATTTCCAAGTCTACTTGCAGACACACATTCACATGAACATACACACACACAGAGCATAACCATGAAATATAATCAGAAGAAACTACTGAAAGCAGCAGCCATTATCTCCAAATAAACGTCAATGGAAAACAACAACAAGATGAAACTTTCAGATTACATACTCACTATGCTTTTCCTATAGCCTAGATGCACCTGAAGCTGGTGCACAAAAACCCACAAGACAGGTTTAATTAGAATGATGTTAATTCATTCAGTTCTGCTACTTTCCATCTGTCCATTAGATCAGAGCAATAAGGGTAATTGTGGAAATTCAGCACTGTCATAGAAGATATGTATGTGCCTGAATGTGTGTGTGTGTTTGTGTATGCATCTATCTATCTATCTATTTGTTATGGTGAGACCACAATAAATCATCAAGTCAATCTTTTTTTTTTTGATACTGAGGATTGAACCCAGGGATACTCAAACACTGAGCCACATCCCCAGCCCTATTTTGTGTTTTATGTAGAGATAGCCTCACTGAGTTGCTTAGTGCCTCACCATTGCTGAGGCTGGCTTTGAATTCACAATTCTCCTGTCTCAGCCTCTCAAAGGATTACAGGCATGCACCACCACACCTGGCTCAAGTTGATCTTAAAGCAGGAGATGAAAAATTTATTCACCAGTCACCAGTCTGGATCAACCAGCTGGTGGACTAAGTGGCAGGCTGCAAGTATACAGCATTTGACTCCCTCCCAGGGTTTGAGTCCACTGTTCCAATTCAAAACCACATTAATTATAAGTGGCTGTTGCTTGTTTGTAATTATAAGTGGCTGTTGCTTGTTGTTTATTCAAAACCATAAACAAGCATTATGAGATCTAAAATCATAAGCAGAAGGGGAGGTAGATCAAAATGACCCTACTTGAATACAAGTTAAAGAATGCTTACTAACATCTAAACAATCATTCTCTGACAGGATACATTGTCCAAGAAAAATGGGAACTAAAGAAAGAACATTTTACATTGTATAAGAATTGCCATTTTGTGTTGCCAAATATGCTAAGCTAAGCAACTATTGATGGGCACAGAGGTGAGGCGTTCCCATGGGAGAAGCATTTCTTCTATCATGCGGAGTCTCAGGGCAAAATGGAGTTTTTGTGGTCATTGCCCATATAGCCTGGCCCATAACATATCTATCTATATAAATATATATCCCAATATATATATTGACTTCATATTGATATTTGAAGTCAAATATTCACCTACATCAAGCAAGGTTCTGTGTTCTGTGTTTTGTGACTATTGTGTTTAAAACTTGAAATTAACTAACAGATTTTTAAATATTTTATTAAATATCATAAATAATTAAAATGAAGCAAAATAGCTATAACCTTTATAATAAAACTTTTTATTCATAAAAGTCTTGCTATCCTAATAAATTGTTTATATTATTATTTATAGGAATTTTTAATCTTTTTGGGTCACTCTTTGTTAGTGAGAAGAACATAAAGAAAAGTTTGAAGAACATAAATTTAAGTGTAATCTATTTCACAAAATGGGATTCCATTTTCCACCAAAAGCTTTGCTCATGAAAAACATTTATTGAGGAAAAATCTTCAGTAGTAAAAATTTATGTTATAATAATTTCCTTATTCTTGGTACTCTTTTTTTTTTTTTAGTACTGGAGATTGAACTCAGGGGCATTCGACCACTGAGTCACATGCCCAACCCTATTTTGTGTTTTATGTAGAGACAGGGTGTCACTGAGTTGCTTAGTGCCTCGCTATTGCTGAGGCTGGCTTTGAACTCGTGATTCTCCTATCTCAGCCTCCCTTAGTGCTGGGATTACAAGCTGGTGCCACTGTGCCTGGCTTCTCGGTACTTTTATTTTTTCAATATGTAAAATTCCTACATCCTACCTTTCTCATATCTAAAAATACAATGCTACTGTAATAAACTACTTCAGAATATATTTTACTTATTTTCCACATGACTACGGAGAGAAATGATATTATGCAAGTACCTGAAATCAATCTGTATCCATTCACTATTGCACACCTATTTAGAGCAATTCCAGCATAGCTGTAACAGCTTTAGGTGAAGGGCATTTCTTGAGGATGAAAAGCTCTCAGCTGCAATATAGAGGGTTTCATCTGGAACAATACAGATTGTAAAAATGGACATATTACTACACTTTTCTCATCTAAGAGAAACATTTCTTAACCTTTTAACATACCTAAAATTTAGTTCAAACAGAGTACTGTTCAAATTCAAGTAGCAATGATGAGATGGTGATGATTTATACCACAAGTGAAACATGCACACACACACAACACCAACAAAGGTTTCTCCATATTGTACTCTGGATTTTTTAATTAGCAATTCTTTTTTTCCATTTTTCTGTGAACAAGTTTTTAAAATCTCTCTTTAGCTCACAACAAACAGAAAAGAAAGACAAAATTAGAAATGAAAGTTATAGTCACAATACCAATGGTTTTGTCGTGATACCAGCTAATATGTAATAACAGGCTACTCACGTGTGTGGCAGTTCCCCTCTTTGAGGTATGACTTAGTTACAAGTTCTTAGGAGCACAGTTTCTAGATGCTTCCATAAATGGCCATTTTATTGAACATGTACAAATTTTAAACGAGTACCATTTTTAATGCAAGTTATAGCCTTAACTAAGATGAACAGGTATGAAATAAAAATTCAGCACATTAAAATTATTTGTAATCAATAATAATTAGTATGTTAAGTCCAATACACTTAAATGTTTGAAATATCATTTATGTTTATGATGACATTCATTTTTGAGGCAGTAATTTTCCATGCTGACTTGAGTATTTTGGGGCTGTTGAGTAATTGACTGGATCATTAGCAAAACTATCTGGGCAACATTAAACTACTACTAACATGAATATTTAGAATTGTTAGGTTTCCTTCTTCTCTAATAATCATTTCAAGATTTATGGAGAATGTTTATGTTTCATGAGGAGCTTGAAGTTTGTAGAGTAGATCTTAGTGGTAATCAACCTTATTACTAAATTCACCATCTTTAATCTTTCTTCCACTAAAGAAACTCCAACTGAAATTTTTGCAGAGTGAATGCCTAAGCACCCTAGAGAATGCATATTGTACTATCCTAGAAAAAAACAATAGGCAGCCCCTTTTTGAAAGGACCACTGAGGGGAATATGGGAAAGGTGATGAGTGGAAGAGAGAAGGAGACATTCAGAGAATGTCTAGGTGTTAGCAGAGTCCAGTTCCTGGGTCTAGAAATCATGAAAATGGAAGTAGACCTAGAGGAATTTTATCACACTAAAGCTTTCCTGGGGCTTGTGCTTGAGCAAGAAGGAACATGCAGCTCTGACTTGGTTGTGTCCTGTTGGCTCCTCCAACAAAGGACCCTGGTTATATTCCTATCTAGGCACTGCAGCATCAGGCTAGAGTCAAGAAATCTTCAATGGCTTGGAGCACATTTTCAAAAGGTGTTTTCTTTCATGTGTTCCTTGAGAAATGAGGGGCATCTTGGAGCCCTGGAACCATTATATTCTTCCTCTTGCTTTTTCATCCTGCATAAATGCCTTTTGCTTTGAAGAAAAGATAAGTTGCTGTAGCTTCTAAGAGAAAAGGTGAGAGGAAGAAGACACAAATCAACCAGTTAACAAGTAAAGTGCCCTGGGAGTTTGCTTCTGCCCTTTGTGGCAATTCCCCAAATTGCATTCTCTTGTCTGAGTTATCCTTGAAGATCTTGGAGACTTAATGGGAAGTCATATGGCTGAATGATGCACCTTGTTTTTGAGGTACGATAATATCAAGATAGTGAGAGGACAAGGAAGAACTACTTGTCCTGCAGGGACAGCTGTAGGATGATATCCAGAAGCTGGCTGGGAGATGGTAATTCCACAACTTCAATCACTTGTTCTGGAGAGACTGTCTGCAGTGTCCATCTAGGTCGCCATTTGGAACTGCCCCCTATTGTTTGTATTCTTGATGACTGCCATTCTGATTGGCACAAAATAAAATCTCAGTGTAGTTTTGAATTTCATTTCCCTAATTGCTAATAAAGTTGAACATTTTTATATATTTGTTGGAAATTTATATTTCATCTTTTGAGAAGTGTCTTTAATTCATTTGAACATTTATTAAATGACATATCCAGTTTTTTTATTTAGTTCTTTATATGTTCTAGATATAAATCCTCTGTTGGAAGAGTAGCTCCAAATGTCTTTCTCCCATTCTGTAGGCTGTCTCTTTCCATTCCTAATTGTTTTTGTTGCTGTACAGAATCTTTTTAATTTTATGCCATACCACTTATTAACTCTAGGGATTATTTCCTGAGCTTTACAGGTCCTGTTACCTGTGCCTATATGTTGGAGTATTGACCCTACATTTTCTTCTAGGATTTGCATGGTTTCTACTCTAGTTCCTAGATCCATTTTGAGTCTGTTTTTGTTCAGGGTGAGAGATAATGGTCTAGTTTGATTCTCCTACATAGGGATAACCATTTGTTCAAAAGGCTATCTTTTCTCCTATGTATGATTTTGGCAACTTTGTTAAGGATTCAATGACTGCAAATGCATGCATTTATTTCAGTGTCTTCTACTCTGTATCATTGACCTAAGTGTCTGTTTTTATGACACTATCACACAGTTTTTGCTACTGTCGCTCTGTAGTATTATCTAAAGTCAAATATTATGATCTCTCCAACATTGCTCTTTTGGGTTAGAATTGCTTTGACTATTCTGGGTCTTTTATTCCTTCAAATGAATTTTAGGACAATTTTTTTCTAGTTCTGTAAAAAATGTCATTGATATTTTGAAAAGGATTGCATTAAATCTATATATTGCTTTATGGTAGTATGGCCATTTTAACAATATTAATTCTGCCTATCCATAAACATGGGAGGTTTTTCCATTTCTGAGGTCTTCCTCAATTTCTTTCTTCACCGTTTTATAGTTTTTTATTGTAGAAGTCTCTCACCTCCTTGGTTAGAGGTTTTTTCTAAGCATTTTTGAGGCTATTATAAATGGAAAGATTTTCATGCCTTTTTTTCAGCAGAGTCACTATGGTAATATAGGAAAGCTACTGATTTTTGAATGTTTATTTTGTAACCTGCTACTTTGCCAAATGTGTGTATTAACTCTAGCTGTCTTTTGGTGGAGATTTTTGATCTTCAAAATATAGGATTATATTATCTGCAAACAGTAATAATTTGACTTCTTTTCCTATTTTTATCTCTTTTATTTTCTCATCTTACCTAAATACTCTGGCTAGAAGTTTTAGCACTATATTACAGAGGAGTGGTGAGCCAAGCTCTGTTTTTAAAATAAGCAAGAATTTGCCCCTAGAACATGTCTGCCACTTGCACTACATCACTGCTCTCACAAGCAACAATTATGAGTACTGGCCCTAATGGCCTGAAATGAATGAATTGTCTCCCATTGCAAAGGGAGACAATTCTGTAAGCTTTATTGTGAATTAAGTGAGAACCACCCTCTGTAATACCCTATGACATGTGTTTCACTTCAGTATATAAAAAATCCAAGTCCCACTTATTTCAGCCCTTTAGGGCCAATACAAATTATGACTGCATAGTAACGTTTTAAAAGAGCCTCAGGGAGCAACAGGGACATGATAGTGGCATGGAAGTTCAAGAGAAAGAAAAGCATTAGAAATTGTCTCTTGATTCACAGAGAAAGCATTTGGAAGTTGTCTCCCATTGTGACACAAGGTTTATATCCTATATTTTGTCTTATTAGAATAAATGCTCATTATGGCTGAATATGTGTAATTTCAAAGCAGATTATTGGAGCAGCAGAAAAATGCAAGAGAAAGGAAGAGTACAGAAGGAAGTTCACAATAATTCACTCAGAAGAGATTTGGTAATGTTTCTCCTTGCATAACCTAGTACACATTCTTTTTCATTTTGGTCCATTAAGGCTCTTCATCCAAGAATGAAGGATTTGAGGAAGACTTGGAAGAGCATAAGTGAAATGCTTGTGTCAGCATCAGAAGGCATTACCTCACTTCATTAACAAAGATGGCATTAAAAAAGTTCCCAAATTGCAAACCAAGTTCACATTCTTCATTTAACCTATTAAGTCCAATGTTCATTATGGTAGGATGTGAAGAATTTTAATCCAACTTATATGAGAAGCAGTGAAATGCTACCTCAGGGAGGTTATGCTTAGAGGATACTCAACAAAATTTTATTGGAATACTTTTATCAAACTTTTTTAGTAAACTCACATTCTTACAATTTCCCTGCTTCCTATGAATGGCCATTTAGATAAGCCCAGAGCTCTTGAAGTGAAAGTGTTTCTGCCAATGCAGAGAAGATTTTCTGATGAATACTACAACCACAAACAGAACAGAATGTTCTCCTTTAAAATAGAATGGGTTCATGCAATTTGAAGCTGCTTGCAAAACCAGCTTTGGTTCTGCACTTAAAAGCATTTCTAAGCCAGTGCATTCAAGTGAAGTTGAACCATTTCAAGCACAGAGCAAGCACAATATTTAAAGAGAGTAGAAAGAGTACCCTTGAAACTAAGATCCTCAAATTTTGGAGGAAAGATGGAATGCTGGGAGGATCAATTCACCAAAATTTTATTGAAAATGTTTTGCCAAACTTTTCCAGGAAACTCACATTTGCTGCATTTCCCTGATTCCTAGTAATGGCCATCTACATAGGCCCAGAAGACTTGAAGGGAAACTGTTACTGCTAGTGCAGGGAAGATTTTCTGCTTAATGCTACTTCAATCACAAACAGAACAGAATGTTCTCCTTTATAAATGAGTTCATGCAACTTGAAGCTTCTAACAAAACTGCTTCTGTTCTGCACTTGCAAGCAATTATCAGTCAGCATATTCAAAGCACAGTTCAGCCATTTCCAGCAGAGAGCAAGCACAATATTTAAAATGAGCTAACAAGAGCACCCATGAAACTAGGATCCACAAACTTTGAAAGAAAAGATAAACTTCTGGGAGAATCAATTAATCAATCAGTTCAAGTCATATTGAACTCTTTTAGTCAAATTTTTTCTTTTTTTAAATTTTTTTATTTTTTCTCAAAAATTGCATTCTAATACATGTTATCAAACATAACAGAAAAAAACAAATTTTCAGAAGCTGTACACACTGTTCACTGAAAACATTTGTTGAGGCAAATAGAAAAAATTGTTACAATCATAATTTTTCTAACTTTGCACACAATTATGAGCAGATTAAATTCTTCATATTAAACACCTTCAGAACTCACATTCATTGCATTTCCCGGCTTCTTATGAACGGGCATTTAAACAAGTCCAGTGTATCAAAAGGAAAGTGTTCCTGCCATTTCAAAGAAGACTTCCTGCTGAATACTACATTACCTCAAACATACCAGAGTGTTTTCCTTTAGAAAACAATGAACTGGGTGTGGTGGTGCATGCTTGTAATCCCAGCACTTTGGGAGGATTAGACAGGAAAATCGTGAGATCAAAGACAGCCTCAGCAATAACAGGTGCTAAGCAACGCAGTGAGACCCTGTCTTCCATAAAACACAAAATATGGCTGGGGATATGGTTGAGTACCCCTGAGTTCAATCCCCAGTGTCAAAAACAAACAAATAAACAAACAAAAAAACCGAGTTCATGCAAGTTGAATCTGCTAGCACAAACTGCTTCTGTTCTGTACTTGCAAGCACAACTCACTTGACATAGTTAAAGTGAAGTACAGATGTTTCCATAACAGAGCAGTAACAATATTTAACAAGGGTAGAAACAGCACCCTTGAAACTAGGATCACCAAACATTGAGAGTAAAGAAAGACTGCTGGGAAAATCAATTAACCAAAGTTATATTGAAACTCTTCTAACTGAAATTTTCAGAAATTATTGTTCTGCACTTGCAAGCTCTTCTCAGCCAGCACATTCAAAATGAAGTTCAGCCATTTCCAGTACAGTGCAAACACAATATTTAAAGTGGTCTTGCAAGTGAACCCTTGGGAGAAGAATCACCAAATTTTGGGAGGAAAGAGAAACTGCTGGGGAATCAATTCATCAAAGCCTCATTTAAATCATTTTGTCAAATTTTTCAGAAAACTCACATTCATTGCATTTCACTGCTTCCTACAAATAGCCATTTAGATGGGCCCAGAAGCTTCAAAGTGATAGTGTTTCTAGCACTGCAGAGAATACTATCTGTTGAATGCTCCTTCAACCACAATCAGAACAATTTTCTCATTTAGAAAAGAGTGAGTTCATGGAATTTGAAGCTGCTAGAACAATTTGCTCTTATTCTACATTTGCAAAAAATTCTCAGTGAGTACATTCTATGCAAACTTCAGCCATTTCCAGTACAGAGCAAGCACAATATTTAAAGTATTCTACCAAGAACACACTTGACCCTAGTATCATCAAACTTTTAGACTTAAGGTCTAGTGGGAGAATCAATTCACCAATGTATTATTGAAATCCTTTCATAAAACTTTTTCAGAGAACTCAAATTTTTATATTTCCCCAGTTCCTACAAGTGGACAATTACTTACCCCTAGAAGCCTCAAAGTGAAAGTGTTTTTGCCAGTGAAGAAAAGACTATCAGCTGAATGCTACTTCAAACACAAACAAACAAGAGTGTTCTACTATAGAAAAGAGTGAGTTCCTACAAGTTGTAAATGCTAAAAAAAAAACTGCATCTTTTCTGCACTTTCAACCACCTCTCAGCCATCACACACAAAGCACAGTTCAGCCATTTCCAGTGTAGCACAAGCACAATATTTAAAGTGGGCTTTAAAGATCACACTTGAAACTGAGATCACAATACTTTGGGTGGAAAGAGGGAATGTGGGGAGGATCAATTCAGCAAAGTTTCATTAAAATCCTTTTGTAAAACTTGTTCAGAAAACTCACATTCTTTGCATTTCCCCACTTCCTATGAATGACTATTTAGATAAGGCCCAAAAGCCTCATTGAAAGTGATTCTACCAGTGTGATTCTACCAGAAAGTCTTTTGACTTTCTGCTGAATGCTACTTCAAGCACAAAGAGATCAGAGTGCCTCCCTCTAGAAAAGAGAGACTTCCTACAAATTGAAGCTGCTAGCACAAACTGCTTTTGTTTTGCACTTGAAAGCACTTCTCAGCCAGCACATTCAAAGCACAGTACAACCATGTCTACCACATCACAAGCACAATATTTAAAGTGATCCAGAAAGAGCACAATTGATTCTAGGATCACCAAACTTTGAGAAAAAGTAGACTCCAGGGAAAATCAATTCACGTAAGTTTCTTTCAATTTGTTCATCAAAATTTTTCAGAATCTCATCATCTTTGTATTCCTTGCCTTCCTAAGAATGGCCATTAAGATAGACCCTGAAGCCACAAATTGAAAACGTTTCTGCCAGTGTAGAGAAGACTTTCTTTGGAATGGTACTTCAACCACAAACAGGAAGAGTGTTATCCTCTAAACAATAATGAGTTTGTGCAAATTTAAGATGCTACCACAAACTGCTTCATTTCTGCACTTGCAAGCACTTTTCATCCAGCACTTTCAAAGTGCATTTCAGCCATTACAAGCAGAATGCAAATATATAGATAGATAGATAGATAGATAGATAGATAGATAGATAGATAGATAGATGATAGATAAGTGGGCTAGCAAAAGCACCCTTGAAACTAGGACCAACAAAATTTGAGAGAAAAGAAGAACTGCAGGAAGGATCAATTCACCAAAGTTTCATTGAAATTATTTTGTGAAACTTCTTCAGGATATTCACATTATTGCATTTCTGCACATCCAACAAACAGCCACTGAGTGAGGCTCAGAAGTCTCAAAGTGAAAGTGTTTCTGCCAGTGTAGAGAATGATTTCAGCAGAATGCTACTTCACCCATAAAGAGACCAGTGTGTTCTCCTCTAGAAAAGAGTAATTTCCTGTAAGTTGAAAATGCTACCCCAACTGCTTCCATTTTGCACTTGCAAACACTTCTTACCCAGCACATTCAAAGTGCACTTCAACCATTTCTAACACAGTGTAAGCACAATATTTAAAGTGGGCTAGTAAGAGCACCCATGAAAGTAGGATCACCAAAGTTGGATGGAAAGAGAGACTAATGGAATAATCAATACACAAACATTTCATTGAAATCCTTTCATCAAACCTTTTATTTTTTTTATTTAAATGCATTTCAAGTCATAGTACATAAACAGAGCTCAGTTTTTCCATTTCTCTGGTTGCAAATCATAAAGAGTCACACTATTTGTGTCTTCATACATGCACCAGGGGTAGGAATGACCCATTCGATCAATCATCATTACTATTCCC
>CM053407.1:100151180-100196185 GCA_028644305.1 Xerus rutilus
ATCTGATTATCCAATTCGTTCTTCATACTTGGAAAGTTTTCTGATATTATTTCATTGAATAGGTTGTTCATTCCTTTGGTTTGCAATTCTATGCCTTCCTCTATCCCAAAAATTCTTAAGTTTGATCTTTTGATGTGATCCCACAGATCTTGGATGTTTTGTTCATGGTTTCTTACCATCTTCACTGTGTGATCAACTCTGTTCTCAAGGTTAAATATTTTATCTTCATTGTCCGAGGTTCGGTCTTCCAAATGGTCTAATCTGTTAGTGATGCTCTCCATTGAGTTTTTGATTAGGTTTATTGTTTCTTTCATTTCAAGGATTTCTGATTGGTTCCTTTTTAGAGTATCTATCTCCTTGTTAAGGTGGCCTTTTACTTCCTGTATTTGCCTATGCATCTCTTTAATGAAGTGATCTTTTACTTCCTGTATTTGCCTGTGTATCTCTTTATCGAAATGGTCCTTTGCTGACTGGGCTTGCTCTCTTTTATTATTCTTTAGGTCACAAAACATTTTAATTATGTACATCCTTAATTCATTTTCTGTCATTTCTTCAGCTGTACTGGCCATGGATTCTAGTATTGAAGAATCTTGGTTTGTTTGAATTATTTTCTTTCCTTGTTTTTTCATGTTGCTAGTGTGTCTTTCCTTCTCTGTTGATCCAAGTTGTTACAGTTTTTACACCTATATGTGTTTAGATTCCCTGCAGGATTTCAATACCACTTTTTTATGGGAGGGTTCAATATTGGTTGATCACAATACAAGGAGTATATATATTCAAACTGAAAAGCTCCTAACAGGTCCCAAATACATTTACAGGTTAGTCATGATATACAGCGATTATGAATTCTTTATGTAGAATCTACTATGTAGCCAATAAGTTTGCACAGGGGTCTATAGTTCCTATTGGTGGGCTAGGGACAGTGGAGGGTAGTGTTTAGGATAGAGTACTGGGGTAGTAGGAAGTTAGAATATGGTAATTAGATCTTAGAAAGCATGAAAAAGAAATCCCAGATGGGCTGGCTATTACTAGAGAGGGCAACAGTGAGTTGTGGAAGACTGGTAGGGAGGAATAGATGAAAGGTAGAGCAATAAATGATAGCAAGAAAAATACAATATATGTAAGTGGGAGAAACAGGACTATCTGTTACCCCTCCAGTATTTGGTTCAGAAATCCCAATCTATTATATCCCAGCTGAGCCACTGGGCCGCCTCCCGCAGTTACACCCAGGGTCGCTTTGGGCCTCAGGTGCTGGAGTAGAGTTCTGAGTTATCACTCCCAGCCAGCTGCTGGGACTGCCTCCCTCAAACACCCCTGGGGCCCCTTTGGGCCTCAGCTGTTGGAGTGGAGTTCTGAGTTATGGCTCCCGGCCGAGCCACTGGGACTACCTCCCGCAGACACGCCCGGGGCCCCTTTGGGCCTCAGTTGTTGGAGTGGAGTTCTGAGTTATGGCTCCCGGCCAAGCCGCTGGGACTGCCTCCCATAGACACACCCGGGGCCGCTTTGGACCTCAGCTCAGGAGTGGAGCCGCTGGGACCGCCTCCCGCAGCCACGCTGCCCCGGGCCGCTTTCGGCCACAGCCGCTGGAGTCGCACTGTGTCTAGGGCTGCTGGCTCTGCTTACCCGTGCTAGTGAAATTTCCTTCCATGCTGTCCAAGAGCTGGGTGGGAGAAGGTTGTACCACAGTTTCTGGTCTTTTGTTTGGGGAGACTGGTAGCTGCGTCCCTCTAAGCCGCCATCTTGCCTCTCTCCCCTTCATCAAACCTTTTAAGAAAACTCATATTCATTGCATTTTTTTGCTTCCTATGAATGGCCATTTACATGGGCCCAGAAGCCTCAAAGTGATAGTGTTACTAGCAGTGCAGAGACTTTCTATTCAATGCTACTTTAACTCCAATAAGAACAGAGTATTCTCCTTTTAAAAAGAATGAGTTCATGGAAGATGAAGCTGCTCGCACAAACTGCTTTTGTTCTGTGCTTGCAAGCACATTCAGCATATTCAAAGCACTTTCAAAGTGCATTTAGCCATTTCCAGCACAGTGCAAACACAATATTTTAAATGTTCTTTCAATTGAACCCTTGAGAGTAGGATTACCACACTTTGGGAGGAAAGGGAAATTTTGGGGAGGATCAATTCACCAAAGTTTCATTGAAATCCTTTCATCAAACATTTTCAGAAAACTCACATTTTTTTCATTTCCACACTTCCTATGAATGACCATTTAGGAAGGCCCAGGAGCCTCAAAGTGACAGTATTTCTGCCAGTGCAGAGAAGACTTTCTGCTCAATGCTATTTCACCCACAAACTAAGCAGAGTGATGTCCTTTTCAAAAACTGAGATCATGCAATTTAAGCTGCTAGCACATAGTACTTCTGTTCTGCACTTGGAAGCACTTCCCAGCCAGTGCATTCAAAGTGAAATGTAGCTGTTTCCAATACCATCCATGCACAATATTTAAAGTGGTCTAGGAATAGCACCCTTTTGAGTAGGATCACTGTATTTTGGGAGGAAAGAGGAGTGTTGGGAGAATTAATACAACAAAGATTTATTGAAATTCTTTTCTCAAACTTTTTCAGAAAACTCACAAATTTTGCATTTTACTACTACCTGTGTGTGGCCATTTACATAGGTCCAGAAGCCTCAAAGTGAAATGTTTCTCTCAGTGCAGAGGACTTTCCCTTGAATGCTACTTCAACTGCAAACTGACAAAAGTGTTCTTTTTTTAGTAAAGATTGAGTTCAAGGAAGTTGAAGCTGCTAGCACACACTTCTTCCATTCTGTATTTTAAAGGATTTCTCAGCCAGTACATTGAAAGCACAGTTCAGCCTTTTTCCAGCACAGAGAAAGCAAAATATTTAAAATGGACTAGCAAGAGCATCCTTGAACTTAGGGTGACCAAATGTTGGGAGGATAGGGGAACTACAATAAGGATCAATTTATCAAAGTTTTATTGAATTTCATTCATGAAATATTTTCAGAAAACCCCAATTTATTCCATTTCCCTTTCCATGCTTCCTATGCATGGCTGTTTACATAGGACCAGAAGCCACAATATGAAAGTCTTTCGGCCAGTGCAGAATAGATGTTCTGCTGAATGCTATTTTAATATGTTTTCATATGTGATTTGCCAAAATTTTATTGAGAACTTCTGCATCTATGTTCATCAGGGATATTGGTCTGAAATTTTCTTTCTTTGATGTGTCTAATTTTGGTGTTAGAGTGATACTAGCCTCATAAGATGAGTTTGGAAGGGTTCTCTCCTTTTCTATTTGATGGAATAATATGAGGAGTATTGGTATTAATTCTTCTTTGAAGGACTTGTAGAACTTGGCTGAGAATCCCTCTGGACCTGTGCTTTTCTTAGTTGGTAGGCTCTTGATGGCATCTTCTATTTACTTGCTTGAAATTGGCCTGTTTAAGTTGTGTATGTCCTCCTGGTTTAGTTTGGGTTGACCATAAACCTCTAGAAATTTATTGATGTCTTCAGGGTTTTCTATTTTACTGGAGTATAAATTTTTAAAATAGTTTCTAATTATCTTCTGTATTTCAATAATATGTGTCATTTTTTTCATCACCAATTTTAGTAATTTGAGTTTTCTCTCTTTTTTTGTTAGAGTGGATAAGGGTTTGTTGATTGTATTTATTTTTTCATAAAAACAGCTTATTGTTTTGTCAATTTTTTGAATTATTTCTTTTGTTTCAATTTCATTGATTTCAGCTCTGATTTTAATTATTTTCTGTCTTTTACTACTTTTGGTGTTGGTTTGTTCTTTTTCTAGGGCTTTGAGATGTAATGTCAGGTGCTTTTTGTTGACTTTTTATTCTTTTAATGAATAAACTTAAAGCAATGAACTTCCCTTTTAGCATTGCCTTTATAGTGTCCCAGAGATTTTTATATATGGTATCAGAGTTCTCATTTACCCCTAAGAATTTTTTTTATCTCCTCCCTGATGTCTTCTGTTATAAATGCATCATTCAATAGCATATTGTTTAGTCTCCAAGTATTGGAGTAGCTTCTATTTTTTAATTTGTCATTGATTTCCAATTTTATTTTATTATGGTCAGATAGAATGCAGGGTAGTATCTCTTCTTTTTTGTATTTGCTAAAACTTGCTTTGTGGAATAACATATTTTCTGTTTTGGAGAAGATCCATGTGCTACTGAGAAAAAAAGTGTATTTTCTCATTGATGAATAAAATATTCTTATATTTATCAATTAAGTCTAAATTATTGATTATTTTAATGAGTACTATAGTTTCTTTGTTTAGTTTTTGTTTGGAAGATCTATCAAGTGGTGAGAGGTGTTTCAAAGTCACCCAGTATTATTTTGTTGTTGTCTATTAGATTCTTGTATTTGAGAAGGGTTTGTTTGATATACATAGATGCCCCATTATTTGAAGCATAGATATTTATGACTGTTATGTCTTGTTGATGTATTAATTCCTTAAGCAGTATGAAATTACCTTCTTTATTCCTTTTCACTATCTTTGGTTTAAAGTTCACTTTATCTGATATAAGGATAGAAACCCCTGCTTGTTTACCCAGTCCATGTAAGCATTACATTTTTTTTACACCCTTTCAGCTTCAGTCTATGGATGTCTTTTCCGTGAGATAAGTCTCTTGAAGGCAGGATATTTTGGCACCTTTTAAAATCCAATTTGTCAGTCTATATCTTTTAATTGATGAGCTTAGGCCATTAAGATTCAGAGTTATTATTGAAATAAAATTTGTATTCCTGGACTTTTTCACTTATTTTTGGTTTTTAACTTGATTTGGTCTCTCCTTTGATTGGGCTTTCTTTTAGTGTATTCCTCCCCTTGCAGATTTTCATTGTTGTTTTTCTTTTCCTCCTCATGGAATGTTTTGCCAAGAATGCTCTGTAGTTTAGGTTTTCTTGTTGTAAATACTTTTAACTTCTGTATATCAACAAAGGTTTTTATTTCATCATCAAATTCCAAGCTTAATTTTGCTGGATATAAGATTTTTGGCTGGCATCTATTTTTTTTAAAGTTTGGTATATGTTGTCCCAGGATCTCCTGGCTTTGAGGGTCTGGGTTGAAAAATCTGCTGAGACCCAAATTAGTCACCCCCTATATGTAATCTGATTCTTCTCTCTTGCAGCCTTTAAGATTCTATCCTTATTCTCTATGCTGAGCCTTTTTATTATAATGTGCCTTGGTGTAGATCTGATGTAATTTTGTACATTTGGTGTCCTGTAAGTCTCCAGTATTTGATTTTCTAATTCATTTTTTATGTTTGGGAAATTTTCTGACATTATTTCAATATGGAGATTGTTTATTCCTTTGGTTTGAATCTCTATACTTTCTTCTATTCAGATAAATCATAGGTTTGTCTTTTAATATTATTTCATAATTGTTGAATGTTCTTTTCATGGTTTCTTACCATCTTTACTGTGTGGTCAACTTTATTTTCAAGATTGTATATTTTTTCTTCATTATTTGAGGTTCTCTCTTCCAAGTGATCCATTCTGTTGGTGATGCTTTCTATTCTAGTTTTTTATTTTGTTTATTGTTTCCTTCATTTCAATGATTTCTGATGGTTTTTTTTCAGAATCCCTCTTTATAGAAGTAACCTGTTGTTACCTGTATTTGCTCCTCTATCTCTTTGTTGGGGTGATCAAAGGTTGCCTGTACTTGCTCTCATCTCTTTGTTGAACTGACCAATTTTTCCTGTATTTACTCTCTTATGTCATTCTTTAATTTGCAGATCATTATAATTATGTACATTCTGAACTCCTCTGACATTTCATCAACTGTGCTGTCAATGGATTCTATTATTGTAGTATCTTGGTTTGTTTGGAGCACTTTCTTCCCTTGTTTTTTTCATGTTGTCTATGTGTCTTCCTTTCTTGCAATGCAGATCGAGAGTATTGCAATTTTTACCCTAAAATCTTGTAGTGTCCCTGCAGATTACCTGTACCTTACTTTGGTGTTGGACTTCCAGTTCCTGGCTGGTGTCCCAAATGGATGCTACTGCAACTAAAGTTGGTAGTGGCCATAGTGAAGGTAACTCAAGATAGCAATGGGGGTATTCCAAAGTTAATGCAACCACTTTAAGAGTTGGGGCTAAAAGAGTGGGCCTTACAATTGCTTTGGGCTGCCTATTCAGAGATGTATTGCTGTGGACTGCTGTGCTGCAGTGCACAGCTGCTCTCAGGCCCTATCTCTTGTCCCAAAGTGGAGGATACTATGTGGAGAGGGCTATGGCAATGCCTGCAGTGACCCAAGGTGGAGGTGAGCTGGGGGATCAACACATTGGTAAATGGGGAACCCCAGTGTGGTATTCTGCTCTGCTGAGGTGATCCTGGGCCTGGGATCTCACACAGGTCAGCTGGGGTGGTCCTGGTCCTGATCTAAGCCTGAGCACCTGTGCAGGTGGCAGAGGCAGTCTTAAGCCTGTGTAGGCATGTCAATGCAGGTGGTCTTGAGTCTGACGTAGTCCTGGGCTCCTGCACATCCTTGGATTTTAGTAGGATGTATTTTCCACCTTCTGATATGCAAATGCTCCACTAGTAAGTTCAAAGTGGATGTCACCTCCTACTTAGTTGGTCCAATCAACATAATTTTTTTGATATAATGGACCAGTATAATACCTTGTAGAAGAGAAAGATAATCAAGGTCTCTGCAAACTAAGCTGCCATGCTGGAGAGTTGACATACCCTTGAGGAAGGACAGTGAAGGTATATTGCTGGCCTTGCCAGCTGAAAGCTTATTGTTTCTGGTGGTCCTTGTGTACCAGGATGAAGAACAAAAGCATTTTCCAAAACAATAGCTGCATACCAGGTATCAGGGGATGTATTAATCTGCTTAAGCAAAGTAACCACATCTGGTACAACAGCTGCAAGTGGAGTAACTACCTGATTAAGCTTACAATAATCAATTGTCATTCCACAAGTCCCATCTATCTTCTGTACAGGTCAAATAGGATAGTTAAATAGGATTGTCATTGGAATCCCAATCTCTGCATCCTTCAAGTCCTTGATGGTGGAACTAATCTCTGAAATCCCTCCATGGATGCAGTATTGCTTTTGATTCACTATTTTCCCAGGTATAGGCAACTCCAGGCTTCTATTTAGCCTTTCCTACCATAATAGCCCTTACTCCACAGGTTAGAGAACCAATGTGAGTGCTTTGCCAAGTGCTAAGTATATATATCCCAATTATACATTCTGGGACTGGAGAAATAACCACAGGATGAGTTTGAGGGCCCATTGGACCCACTTTGAGTCATACCTTGGCCAAATCTCTATTTATCTCCTTACCTCTGTAAGCCCCTACTGGAGGGCCACATGAGGCTAGTATCACCCTGATACCAAAACCAGACAGAGACACATCAAAGAAGGAAAATTTCAGACCAATATCCTCAATGAACATACATGCAAAACTTCTCAAAAATTTGGCAAATTGCATACAAAAACATATTTAAAAAATAGTGCACCATGATCAAGTGAGTTTCATTCCAGGGATGCAAGGTTGGTTCAACAGACAAAAATCAATAAATATAATCTATCACATCAATAGATTTAAAGATAAGAATCACATGATTTTATCAATTAATACAAAGAAAGCATTTGACAAAATACAGCACCCTTTTATATTTAAAACACTAGAAAACTAGGGATAACAGGAACATACCTCAACTTTGTAAAAGCAATCTATGCTAAAACAAAGGCCAACATTATCCTAAATTGAGAAAAATTGGAAGCATTCCCTCTAAAAATGGGAATAAGACAGGGATGCCCTCTTTCACCACTCTTATTCAACATAGTCCTTGAAACTCTAGCCAGAGCAATTAGACAGATAAAAGAAATAGAAGGGATATGAATAGGAAAAGAAGGACTTAAAATATCACTATTTGCAGATGACATGATATTATACTTACAGGATTAAAAAATTTCTATGAGAAAACTTCTATAATTAATAAATGAATTCAGCAAAGTAGCAGAATATAAAATCAATACCCATAAATCAAATGCATTTCTCTACAGCAGTGATGAATCTTTTGAAAGAGAAATTAGGAAAACTACCCCATTCACAATAGCCTTAAAAAATAAAAATACTTGGAAATCAATTTAAAAAAAGAAGTGAAAGACCTCTACAATGAAAACTACAGGACACTAAAGAAAGAAATTGAAGAAGATCTCAGAAGATAGAAAGATCTCCCATGCTCTTTGGGAGATGGATAGGCACAATCAATATTGTCAAAATGGCCATACTACCCAAAGTGCTATACAAATTCAATGCAATCCCAGTTAAAATCCCAATGTCATTTCTTATATAAATAGAAAATGCAATCATTAAATTTATTTGGAAAAATAAGAGATCCAGAATAGCCAAAGCAATTCTCAGTAAGAAGAGTGAAGTAGGAGGCATCACAATACGAGGCCTTAAACTATACTACAAAGCTATAGTAACAAAAATGGCATGGTATTGGCATCGAAATAGATGTGTAGACCAATGGTACAGAATAGAAGACACAGAGACTAACCCACATAAATACAGTTATCTCATACTAGACAAAGGTACCAAAAACATACTTTGGAGAAAAAATAGCCTCTTCAACAAATGGTGCTGGGAAAACTGGAAATCCATATGCAGCAAAATGAAACTAAACCCCTTTCACCATGCACAAATATCAACTCAAAGTGGATCAAGGACCTAGGAATTAGACCAGAGACCCTGCACCTAACAGAGGAAGAAGTTGTATTAGGCCCCAACTTCCTTAACAAGACTCCTAAAGTGCAAGAAATAAAATCAAGAATCAATAAATGAGATGGATTCAAACTAAAATCTTCTTCTCAACAAAAGGAATACTCAATGAGGTGAACAGAGAGCCTACATTCTTGGAGCAAATTTTTGCCACACACACACATCAGATAGAGCACTAATCTTCAGGATATATAAAGAACTCAAAAAACTTAACACCAAAAAAAAAACCCAGTGAATAAATGGGCTAAGGGGCTGAATAGAAACTTCTCAGAAGAAGATATACAATCAATCAACAAATATATGAAAAACTGTTCAACATCTCTAGCAATTAGAGAAATGCAAATCAAAACTACTCTAAGATTTTATGTCATACCAGTAAGAATGGAAGTTATCAAGAATACAAGCAACAATAAATGCTGGCAAGGATGTGGTGAAAAGGGCACACTCAAACATTGCTGGTGAGACAGCAAATTGGTGCAACCTATTTGGAAAGCAGTATACAGATTCCTTAAAAAAACTTGAAATGGAATCACCATTTGACCCAGCTATACTACTCCTCAGCCTATACCCTAGGCTTAAAAACAGCATATTACAGTAATGCAGCCACTTCCATGTTTATAGCAGCACAATTCACAATCACTAAACTGTGGAAGCAAAGATAAAGGAACTGTGGTATATATACACAATGGAATATTATTCAGCAATAAAAGAGAATAAAATTATGGCATTTTCAGGTAAATGGGTGGAACCGGAGAATATCATGCTAAGTGAAATAAGCCAATCCCAAAAAAACAAAGTCTGAATGTTCTCTCTTATTAGTATATGCTGATACATAATGGGAATGGGGATAGGGAGCATGGGAAAAATAAAGAAACTTTGGATAGGAGGAAGGTGGGGGAGGGGAAGGGGCATGGGAGTAACAGAAATGGTGAAATGAGAAGGACATCACTACCCTAGATATGTGTATTAAGACAAATGGTGTGGCTCTGTCTTGTTTGCAACCAGAGAAATGGAAAATTGTGCTCCATATATGTACTATGACTTAAAGTGCATTCTTCTTGAAAGCGCAGAAGGACCACGACTGCAGCAAACTATGCAAGTCATTTTGAGCTTTATTCAGGAGCAGGATTTATTTGTGGAGGTGGTGGACCCATATTCCTGATGGAAAATGAGCCACTGAACAAAGAAAGGGACTGAGTCTTTATAGGCTATTTTGGGGAGGTGATCTGGCAAAGAGAAAGCTGCCAGTTCTTCCAGTTCTCCTGGGCCCTTAGGAATTTTAGGCTCGTTTTTTTATCAGTCAATGAGATAGTCAGGGAGTTGAGTCCTTGGGTCAAGGGTCCTATGTTCTGGCTGAAGATTATCATCTCAATGTGGTGATACACTCCTTCTTTTCTGCTCCTCCCTTTCTGCGATTAGCATCAGGAAGGCATCTGTTGGGAGAGGTGGGGGAAAAACTTTCCTTTTCTCAGACTACATTAATTTTGGCCCCCATACCCATTACTTCTGTTTTAAAATTTTTTAAAAAGAATTTAGTGGGTTTCCATCTATTTGGCTTCTAGAAACACCATGATTAATCAGCCAATGCCAGAAATCTACATGAGTCAGGACTTTGTGTCCATTTCTTTCTCTTTGCTGTCCATTATGGTAACTATGACCATCCTGTCTTTGGTGATTGAGGGCTGCCTGTTCACCTCTTTCTCCCCAAGATCCAATCATTCCCATTGCATTTATGTCTTCCAGTTTATTGACCATGGCTTCCACAATAAGGTCTAGCATGCAAAGAAGAGCAACAACAGAGCTCTTAAAGGGTGCTGATGCTCCCCTCATACATTTGTTTCTCCTAGTTTTGGTGAAGCATACATCATCTGGAACTCCCAAGTATGGAGGAGAAAGATATACATGAGAGATCCACTCCAGCATTCCAACCTATCTGAGCCTCTGAACTCCCTCATCAATAGTAAACCAAGGGATGTCAAGCATTTCCAACTCATTTATAGTAGGTCATCTTTGGACCCATACTTCAGCTAACCAGCCAAACAATTAGTCATTTTTAAGCATCATGAGCTATTACATTAAATCTAGAATATCTGCTTAATGGGCCAATATCAAAAATTTCAGCCTGATCTAAATTTATGTTCCTTCACTATCCCACACTCTTAAAATTTATGTTCCTTCATTATTCCACACTCTTAAAATCCATTCCCACACATGTTGCCCAGACCTCTGCTTGCATGCATTTGAAAAGACAGGAAGTTCCTTTGGACTGTAGTGCACTCCCTCATGAGTCACATTTTGTACCTCACTTCTAGGGGCCTGCTTAGATTTGGATCTAGTTATAGGCCTGGAGGCAAAGATGAGTGGTGAGGGTGGGTCCTGAGGAGTATCAACATTTTCATGCTGAGCAACTGAGTCATAGAATGGTCTTACTGTTTTCATAGGCAAAGCAGAATTAGTTACCACAAGAGAGGGTGGAGAAGCCTCCACCCTTTAAGCCCCCAATGGCTTAGAGGGTGAGTGTAGGAATGCCTAAGTCATGGCTAAGAGTGGGGACTCAACAACTTCTGGCAAAATAAACTCACAAGTTTATGGGAGTTCAATGACCCCAGCCCCTTTAGGCTCCTCTCATACATTTCCATCCCAGTTTGGAGGATCCCATTCTTTTCTCAGCAGTGCCCTCTCTTTAACCACAACTTTCAAAGCTGAGAGTTAAACTTTCATCTTAATTGATCCAATTGCAGGATTAGGGTTTGTGTTTGGTCTTCAGCAACCTCAGCCCTATGACTACAACAGAGGAATCTTCTTCAGATCACACTTATCAGCTTTCAGATTGGTTATGCATGACTGCAGCTGAGAAACTGAATTTTTGAGCTCTTCATTCTCTTTTGTTGCTTTGTCCAGTGAAACCAGAAAAAAACAACCAACATCATTATATTTCTTAGTTTTCCAGAAATGTTCAAAATTTTCATGTATATAGTCACTAAATGCCTTGCTTTTTACAAGTGGCAAATTGAGAGCATCAAATGAATTGACTTTATGAATCTCTTTAAAGAATTTATATCATGGATAATTAATGCTCTTCATAGTACTGGTAGAAGACTTTAATAACTTTAGATCTAACTAATTTAGACAGCCAACTCTAGAACTCACAGAACCACCTAAGATTGGTTACAATTGTAAGGTTCCTTACAATTCTGTTTCTCCAGAGTCACTTCTGGTACCAATTTCTGTATTAGTTAGGGTTCTCTGCAAGAACAAAATCAATAGGAAGTATAATTATAAAAATGGGATTTTTTTTGGCTTATATGACCTGAAGCTGGATAGTCCACAATGGCCATCTGCAGGATGGAGAGCTGGGAGAACCAGTAACTGCACAGCCCAGGAGACTGAATCCCCAGAATAAGAGAGATCAACAGTGCTACCCTAATCTGAGACCAGAGGCTTCTGGAGAATAACTGGCAGAATCCACTTTGAAAAAGTGAAGAAGCAAGAGTTTGATATCCTCATATGATTACAGCAGCAATCAGAAGCCCATTCAACAAGAATGGAATTTACATCTACGCCTGCTTTCTTGTTCTGCCAACTTTTATTCCATCCAAGCCATCATCCTATTTAGGCAGGGTCATTTCAGTTAGCTATTCCACATGCCAATCATTTCTAGATACACTTTCATTGACACCCCCATAAGCCTCTTAATCACTGGCATCCTTAATCCAGTCAAGATGACCATTCAAATTAACCATTACATTGTCTCAGCATGCACATTCAGAGCAGTTCATACCCTATATCAACAGTCTCATAGGAAAAAATCAATGTGCTATTGAAGTGTGAATGCACTCTTGAAACATCCTCTCAGGTGAACTTTGGAAGTGCTTCTGCCACTGGTTTAGCCAGTACACTTTTATGTGCTGCTTTTCTCAAGCAAGATTTTGGAATAAGAACACAATTGTTGTTAGAGTGCACTTGTAACTAGGTGACTCAAGTTAGAGAAAGAAGCTGGGAATGCAAAGAAAGTTAATTCCTCGAAGTTTTATTTAAATCAAACTAATGAACTTTTCCAGAAAATTCCCTTGAAATCACAGATCTACTTCCAACATGCTGCCATTTACCAATGGCAGAGATGCTTTGCTATGGTTTAGATGTGGCTTCCCCAAAAAACTCACATGTAAGACATGCAAGAATGGTTGGAGAAAATAAGATTGAGTTGTAGCCTTAACATAATCAGTGAATTAATTCCTGATAGGATTAACTGAGTGATAGCTGGAGGCAGGGGTTGTGGCTGGAGGAAGTGGTTCATTGGGGGCATGGTTATGGGGTATATATTTTGTATCTAGAGAGTGCAGTCTCACATTTTCTCTATCTTTATCTCTCTAGCTATCTATTTAGCTCTATCTATCTATCTCTGCTTCTGATCATTATGTGAGCTGCTACCCTTTGCCACAGTTTTCTGCATCATCTGGAAACACAAGAAATGGAGCCAGACCTCTATATACTGACACTTCTGGAACTGTGAGCCCTCAAATATACTTTTCCTCCTTTATCAATGTTCTACTAGGTCTTTAATTAACAGTGAAAAAAGATGAGTAAAACATGCTTCAAAGCAAAACCTTGCCTCTAAACTCTTTGAAGTGGTAAGGCTTCATGCCTTTTTAACCAGGAACACACTCCAATATGCGCCTTGATAACTTAGTGAGTTCCTGCAGGTTAAAGCATCTTGAAAAAAGTATTTCAGTTCTGCTCTTTGTAGCTCTTTTCAGCAAACACATTATGAGCACAATTTGAACCCTGTATTTAGATTCTTCTTGGAAGTAATGTAATATGATGCTGAAACATCCTCTCGGGGTCAACTTTGGAAGTGCTTCTGCCACTTATTTAGAAGCTGCACTTCTATGTGCTGCTTTTCCTCAAACCAGCATTTGAATAGTAACATGAAGATTCTGAGGGAGCACTTGTACTTAGGTGCCACAAATTAGAGGGAGAAACCAGGACTGTTAAGAAGGTCATTGCCCCAATGTTTCATTGAAATTGATCTGGCAAACATTTTCAGAAAACTCCCTTGAAATGCCAGATCCCCCTTGCAATAAATTGCCATTTACCAATGGCTGAGATGTGCTTCAAATGTAAAAATTTGCAGGCAGGCTCTCAGAGGTGGCACCGCTTCATGCTATTTTAACTAGAGACAAAGCCCAATGTGCAGACTGAGAAATAAGTGAGTTTCTGCAAGTCAAAACATCTTGCACAATGTGCATCTGTTCTGCCCTTTCTAGCTGTTCCCAGCAAGAACTTTCAGATCCTGTATCCACATTCTCCCAGGAAGAATTGTGATGTGCTGCTGAAGTGTGAGGTAACTCCTGAAATTTCTTCTCAGGGTGAACTTTGCAAATGCTTTAACCATTTGTTTATCAGCTAGGTTTATATGGGATGCTTTTCCTCAGGAATGCTTTTTGAATAGGAACATGAAGGTTCTTAAGGAACATGAAAGTTCTTACATATACCTAGGTTCCATAGTTAGAGAAAGAACCTGGTACTGCTGAGAAAGTCAATACCCCAAAGGTTCATTGAAATCAAAATTGCTAACATTTTCAGAAAACTCCCCTAAAGTGCCAGATCTTGCTTGCAACAAACTTCTATTTACCAATGGTACAGATACTTCAAAAGTGAAAACTGCATGCAAGGTCTGAGAAGATGTAATTCTTTATGCTAGCTCAACTAGGAATAAAGTCTCATCTGCTCACTGAGAACTGAGTCTTTGCAAGTTGAAGCAGCTTGCCCAGACTTCTTCAGATCTACTCTTCCTACCTATTCTCTGTAAACACATTCAGAGTATAGTTTAGACCCTTTATCCATAGTCTCCTAAGAAGAATTGCAATGTGCTGCTGAAGTGTGAGTGCACTCTTGAATGATCATCTCTTGGTGAGCACGGGAAGTGCTTTGGCCACTTGGTTAGCATGTGCACCTCTTTTTTCTGCTTTTTCTGAGGCAAGTATTTGGGATAGGAACATGAGATTCTTATGGAGCATTTACCTGTATGTCTCTGGTCAGAAAAAGAAACTGGGCCTTCTGAGAAGGCCTACATTCCAAAATCTTATTGAAATCCCACTGGCAAACTTTTTCAGAGAACTCTCTTGAAGTGCTATATCCTCCTTATGACAACCTGCCATTGAACATGGCACAGAGGCTTCAAAAGTGAATCCATGCCTGCAAGCTCTGAGAAGCAGGCATACTTAATGCTATTTAAACCTGGGACAAACGTCAGTGCACTCACAGAGAACTAAGTGGGATCCTGCACACTGAAGCTGCTTTCACAAAGTACTTCAGTAATGTTCCTCTACTTGTTCTCAGAAATCATATTTACACACAATTCAAACCCTGTATTCAAAGTCTCCTACAAAGAATTGTAACTTGCTGTTGAAGTATTAGTACACTCCTAAAATGTCCTTTCTGTTGATCTTTGAAAGTGCTACTCCAAATTTTTAGTATTTGCACTTCTGTGAATTACAAAAGGCATGCAGTGTCCACACACAAATTCCAAATTAGTTCACAAAGGATCTTTACACCTCCTGTTAAAAATTACTGGTTTTTATCATCATCATGATATTTATTGGCATGTTCCTGATGCTTTGACATTTATTTTGTATTAATTCTCCTTCCACTACTTATGTCTTTTTGTTTCTCTCATAGAAGTGCTCACCTCCAAGATGACTTTACAGCCTGTTATTTCTGAGCCAGACTTTTAATATGGACCTCCCAACTGACCTAAGATATTTTTAAAAGTGATACCCAAATGGCTTGCCCCATGTTGTGCCTTCTCAGACAGAAACAGCCAGATTGATCATCATTCATTTTCTCTTATATCAATAAGAGTTCCCTTAATCAGAGGGGAGAATGAGACCAGGACAAATAACAGACAGCATAGATAATGAGTGATTGGGTCAGGAAGATGGGAGTAAGTCAAAAAGAAAGAGAAGCTAATACTTAAAGAACTTTTCCTCCCTCAAAACCTGTTGCCAAGGTTACCTGCCTCCAGGGAATGTTTCCTCCTATAAAGATTTATTAATGAGTACCCCTGGGTGGCTCTTTTTTGGCCTTTCTGGCAGAATAACATATGTGACTAAAATGTGTATACATCTGAAACTAAATATGTTTTTAGGAGCTTTGTATAAATGTTCTGTAAAAGTGTACAGAATAAACATTCATGTAGGTTTACAGGCAAGGTAACTAACAAGTCCTCTCTTTTATACATTACATGTGGCATAAAAGAGCCACATTGTCATTTGAAGGATGAGCCTATATCTGTCTGCTTTGAATCAGACTATATAACCATTAAAACTGTTTCCTAAATGTATAAGAGATTTAAAAATATTCTTTGATTTTTGCTGGCATTGCTAGACTACACACACGTGTTTATAATTGTCATGCACTATGGATCCTGAATATTACTATAAAAGTTAAATTATTATAAAGACATCTGTGTAATTGTGATGCTAATAATTATTGTCTTCTTTTTTATATTAGATGTATTCATGTTCTTCTACTATACAAGTTTTTTAAATGTCAGGCTTCAGAGAGCATTTTACCATGGTGGTATTCTCCAAACCAAAGTTGTATATAGTGGTAATCTCTTTCAGACTTATAGAAAAACAGCAAGATTAATTGGAGATATAGTTATGTAATCAAATATGCTGTTACTGTTATCAATAAGATATTTTTAAAATTTTATGTCACTTTTTACACTGAGATGAGAATTTAAATGTATTTTTAAGAGATAATAAGTTTAAGGATTGACAATGTGAAACTTGGCACATTTTCCACAAAAAGAAAGTTTGGAACTTAAGAGAACATTCGTCTGAACAATGTTTCAGAAGTAATATTGTGTTGTGTTATTTGTCAATAGCCCAACCTTACCTGAGATTAGGTTATACCTCTCACCTTACTCCAAAATAGACTTGACTTAAGCTCATTTAAAGTTATGTTCAAAGGACAGATTTTTGTTGTAAATATTACTGTGATTTCAAAATTAACAGGAGATATCATACACAACTAGGCAAAGGTTTAAAACTGTAAAAATCATGTTTCTTGGTTCATAGCTATAATCTTCTTAATTTTATTTTATATTTTCCATGTATACTTTATAACTTGTGTCTGTTGATGTTTTTCAGAGATACTTCTTCTAATAGAATGGCCTGAGTCAATTAGAAATAATAAAACATTACCTACATAATATAAGGCTTATTTCCAGTACTAATACTGATGACCATTAAATGGAAGCTATAACTGTAAAATCATAGACACAGAAGTTAAAATCCATTACTCTAACTTCAAGACTGGTGAAACTGGGGATGTTTATAACCAGAAACTTGAGACTAAGTTCAAGGAAGTAAAAAGTCCAAGGAAAAAGTTGCCAATAATTTGGCCTTTGCCCTTTAGGGTCAGCCAGCGTCCATAATCCAGGGAACAATGTGTACTCTCTAAGAGGACCCTAGAAAACAGGAAGTTAACCGGTGCACATTCTGCAAAAAGGAGGATCTTTAAAGAGGGAAATGCACTTTAGGCTTCCAAAGGAAGCCAATTTTGATCAGCAAGACTCTGACCCATCCTGGCAGATGGCATGACTTGTGGAAGAAGACAAAAGAAGACAAAAGTCTTTTCACCTGTTCCCAAGAGTGATCCTGGAAAATCTCAGCTGATTCTTAATAATACATAGGAACAAAGTAAATTTTGACCAACTTTATCTTAAACACCTGCAAGAAAGTATAACCAAAACATCTTCATATGTCGAACCCAGTGCCTCTACACTGAGCCACAATCTCAGCCCTGCAATATGCTTTTTATAGGAGACAGAAAACTGTACTTAGAATGAAGCTATAGAAGTATCTCAAAGAAGAATTAAGGAATTGTGTCCCATGGGAGTACAGCCTTCATATTGATCCTAAGGGTACCTTAAGGCCTAAACTAAATGCAGCTAAATATGTGCATTTTTAAAAATGGCTTATAAGAACAGGAGTGACATGAAAATGGCAGGCAGCTTTCAGAAGCAGATTCAAACTTAATTCACAAGGGAGTTTTATTGAGCTGACTTTTCAAAAAGGATTCACATTCTTCCTAAGAGCTTTCTAGTTACCGTGATCAAAAGGGATCATGGTAACTACATTCCATTCCATCCCATGGAATGTAGTTACCATGAAGCTGGAAGACAGCTACAATAAATAGAATGCAAATGTTATGTGAGGAAAGCTCCACTGCATAGGATCAAGTTGAATTTTTAATTCTCACATTTAGAATTATCCCTTTGTTACATATAATATTCCTATAGATTTCTGGGGATCTTTAGCCCAGGACTCAGATTAGAAACACAGGTTAAATTTGTTAACTACTTTTACTAGGTTTCAGGAAATTACTTGGAGGGATTTTTTAGGGGTAGTTTCTTCTGAAATGCTCCATGAGGCATTAAGCAATCACCTTTCATCACACCAAAATGTTCATAATGATCTAAGGGTATTTAAGGCCTGAAGTCTACACAGCTAAATACGCACATTTTGAAAACAGCTTATAGGAAAAGGAATTAAATGAATGTGGCAAATGGGGCATGGTGCCATATGCCTGTCATTTCAGCAGCTCAGGAGCCTGAGCCAGGAGGATCACAAGTTCAAAGCCAGCCTCAGCAACATAGCCAGTCCCTGAAAAACTCAGTGAGATCCTGTATCTAAATGAAATATTAAAAAGGAGCTGGGGATATGGCTTCATGTTTAAGCACCCTTGAGTTCAATCCCCAGTACACCAGTACCAAAACAAAGAAAGAAAGAAAGAAAGGAAGGAAGGAAGGAAGGAAGGAAGGAAAGAAGGAAGGAAGGAAGGAAGGAAGGAAGGAAGGAAGAGAGTGAGTGGCAGGGGGCTTTCAGAAACAGATTCATACTCAATTCAGAAAAGAGTATCACTGAATGGACTCTTGCAGCAACACAGGCTTTACTTTCTTCTCAGGGGCTTACTAGCTTCAGTGCCCAACAGGGTTGAATATCTGCATTTAGAAAACAGCCATAATGAGCAGGCATTAACCAGTACATGTAGAAAGTTTCACAATGAAAGATCAAACTGAATTCTCAGTTCTAGCAATGCAAATTATCTCTTTAATAAATACAATATTCCCATTCATCTCTGTTGCCTTTTATGCCCAGGACTCAGATTTAAATTCTAAGGACAATTTGTAAAGAGCTTTTTATAAGATATGGGAAACTGTAAACTGGAGTTAGTTTGCAGAGATGATTTCTTTCCTAGTCTTCAAGATGAAATTAAGAAATTGTCTTTCAACACACCACAACATTCACATTTCTCCTAAGGGTACCTTAAGGTCTGAACTCAATACAGCTGAGAATGTGCATTTTGAAAATGGTTTACAGAAACAGGAGTGAGACAAAAGTAGCAGGCAGTTTCCAGAAACAAATTCAAACTAAATTCAAAAGGTTCTTACTAGATTGACTATTTTTGCAATACAGGCTCACTTTCTTTAAAGGAGATTCCTAGTTACAGTGCTCAAAAGGCGAAAATATCATCCTTTGGAAAACAGTAGAATAAACAGAAGGGGAATGTCACATGTAAAAATCTTCGCAATGCAGGATTAAACTGAATTCTCAGTTCTTGCTTTGAGATTTATCTCTTTATTAAGTATAATGTTCCCATTTATCTCTGGGGCTCTTTAAGCCAAGATTAAAATTTGAAGATTATGTGCAATTTATAAACTGCTTTTAATAGGAGAATGGACAATGTATTTGGAGGGAATTTCTTCTAGAAGTAATTTCTTCCATAATATTCAAGGGGATTTTAAAAGATGTTGTTTTTTTGGAGGGGGGCATCACAACAGACTAATTTGTCACAGAAGGGAGTAAGGGGCTGGAAGAAGAGCTCTGCCCTGGTTTTACTGCTAGAAGATAAATAGAGTGAACTGAAATATTGCTTTTATTTCCCACAGAAATAGGGTGTATCCAGGATGTAAGGGTGCCAGTTTCAGGCAATCTGAAGCCATCCCTGCCAGAACAGTGAGGAAGAAATTCCTGGGAGGAGGAGAAATGTTTCTTTCAGTTGGTGACTTTGGCTCTGTCTCAGGCTGTGGCTGCTATGTGAAGTGTCCATGTATAGAAAACTGCACCCAGACTTCTGTTCTAGAAAGACATATTTCTGAGTGTTCTTATGATCCAATCTTAGTGCATTTCAATAATTCTCCCTGGACATATTTAGAGAATGTATTGGTCACCTCTGAGGAACCAGGGGCTGAAAAACCAAACACCAAAACAAAACAAAAAAACAACAAAAATAAACTTATCCTTGTTGAACCTCTAGAGAAGCAGCACAGAGAAAAGTTAAGATTTTTCCACAGAAATTGATATTAGGGTGACAGTGTCAAGAAGTCTGGAACAATTCCTCTAGAACAGGGTAGAAGAAATACCTGTTGTGATAATAACTCTTTCTGGAAGTAGTGGTCTTATCTCAACTCCAGACTCAGAGTGGGTCATGAAGTGCACATTCATGATCACACCCACTCTAGTGTCCCATAAAGCCTCATTTCTGAGGCCACTGCTGGCCTAACCTTGGAGAATAAAAATTACACTCCCCTGGTTTTGCTAAAGATTAGTTTGATTATTCTCGTTTGTGGAGCTAGAAGCTGAATAAAGAGACTTGCTCCACCTGAACTCTTAAGAGAAGAATCTGGGGAAACCCAGAATTCAAGGGTTCCATCTGCAGGTATACTAAGGCCACATGTGGTAGAAAGTGGTATAAAGAAAATCCTGGAAAAAGATGATATGTTTCCCAAAGCATAGGGGCATAGCTAGGCCCAAGGTTGGAAGCAGAATACACGCTTAGTTCCTTGTTCTTAGACTGAGATTTCAGTCACATTTACTAGGATTCTGTTGGCCCAAATATGAACATTGGAATAATGCTTTCCTCACCAGACTTAGAAGAGTCTGGCCACATAAGAGAAGTCAGGGAACATAAGAAGGGCCTTGCCTATGATAACCTTGGGAAAAAATAAGAGAAAATATTCACTAAAGAACTAGGAGAGAATTCCACTCCAGAGTTCCTGTCAACCTGGTGGGAGCACAAGAGAGGGCCCAAAACCATCCTCAGGGACTGCCACAAGAGCCCAGCCAAGGGCAGACCTGAGACTGCTAGCTACCAACCACAGGGGAGCCCACAGCCATGGTAAGAGTCACCCACAGAGACCCCTGCATGACACTCTGCCTAAGTGAGGCCTGGGACCACCCCCAGTTCCACTCCAGAGTTCTACAGACCTGGCAGGAGCACAAGAGAGGGCCCAAAACCTCCCTCAGGGACCACCACAGGAGCCTAGCCAAGGGCAGACCTGAGACTTCTAGCTGCCAGCCACAGGGGAGCCCACACCCACAGTAAAGTTTGCCCAGAGAGACCCTTGTGGGAGACTTTGCCTAAGTGAGGCCTGAGACCACCCCCAGTTCCTGCCTACCCAGCAGAATTGCAAGAGAGGGCCCAAAACCACCTTCAGGGACCATCTAGGGAGCCCAGCCAAGGCCACTCCTACTGCCCTCTTGAGGTACTTCCACTACTGCCGCCACCAACTTGGAAGTAGTGTCCATCTGGGGACACCTGCTAGGGACCAGAAGTAACTCCAAGGTGAGATACAGGCAATCTATAGTGTCAATACAAGAATATAGTATTGAAACCGCAATACCTCAGATCAGCATTGCAAGAAAGGAAGATACATAATCAACATGAAAAAATGAGGGAAAAAGTGTCCCAAATAAACCTGGATACCACTGTAACAGAATCCATTGACAGCACATTGATGAAATGTCAGGGAAAGAATTCAGAATGTACATAATTAAAATGATCTATGAATTAAAGAATTACATAAGTGAGAAAATACACACAAAAATTGATCGATCTAACAAAGAAATAGCAGAGCAAATAAAGGCAACCATTGATCACTCTAACAAAGAAGAGCAAATACAAGTAGCAAAAGATTACTTTAAGAAAGAGCTAGATATTGTGAAAAAAAATCAGAAATTCTTGAAAAGAAGGAAATAATAAACCAAATTAAAAACTCAATAGAAAGCATCACCAGCAGACTAGATCACCTGGAGACAGATAATGAAGACAAAATATACAATCTTGAAAATAAACTTGATCATACAGTAAAGATGGTAAGAAATCATGAACAGAACATACAAGAATTATGGGACAGCATCAAAAGACCAACTCTAAGATTTATTGGGATAGAAGAAGGCACAGAAATTCAAACCAAAGGAATGCATAATCTCTTCAATGAAATAATATCAGAAAATTTCCCAAACATGAAGAATGAATTGGAAAATCAAATACAAGAGGCTTACAGGACACCAAATGTACAAAATTACACCAAGGCACATTACAATGAAAATGCCCACCACACAGAATAATGATAGAATTTTAAAGGCTGCAAGAGAGAGGAATCAGAGCACATATAAGGGGAGACCAATTCATATCTCAGTAGATTTTTCAACCCAGACCCTGAAAGCCAGGAGATCGTGGAACAACCTATACCAAGCTCTGAAAGAAAATGGATACAAACCAAGAATCTTATATCCAGCAAAACTGAGCTTCATATTTGATGGTGAAATAAAAACCTTCCATAATAGACAAAAATTAAAAGAATTTGCAGCAAGAAAGCCTGCACTACACAACATTCTTGGCAAAATATTCCATGAGGAGGAATGACACCCAACAATGAAAATATACAAAAAGAGGAACTACACTTAAAAAAGGGGAGCAATCAAGGGATTTCTTTGAGTTCTGGACCATTCATGAACATTTGAATTACATTACACTAGCTAGACTTAGGAGGAGAGAGAGTGGTCACATGTGGCAAGCCACATCCCACATGAAGGGCCTTGCCTTGTGGCAACCCTAGAAACAACTTGCTAAAGCTGAGGTAAAGATTTCAAAAGAAAGGGCAAAGGATAATGCAAACTTGGAAACTCAAGGATATTGCTTGCAGAAATAGAAAAACTTTCCAAGAATGAGGAGAACAGGTTATCCTCAGAAATGGAAGTGGCTTGGCCTCATGTTGGTGTAAGGATGTGAAGCATGTAGATCTGTATTCCTGAAACCAGAATTTTTCCTCAGAAACTGCATTTCTGAGGGGTCTTTAGTCCCAAACTTGGTTCCATGGAATAATTCTCTCCTGACCATATTTAGGAAGAGATCAATTGATCACAATTTGAAATCCAATTGCCTGAAAAGGAGACTCACTCTGCAAGAATATTTATGAGAAGCATAGTAAACAAAGGTGAAGTTTTCCCACAGAAATGGGACACACTGTTACTGCAAGGTTGCCAATTTTAGACAATCTGAAGACACTTCTGGCAGAAAAGTAAGGAAGAAGACAGCTGTTTCTCCCATGTGATGGCCTTGGCTTGGCCCCAGATTGTAGGTGGAATATGAAGTGATAATACATGGAAACCACAGCCAGTCTTATGTGTAAGAAAGCCATATTTGTGAGAATTCTCTGGCACATCTTTGGGGCTTGTAAATTACCTTCCAGTTTTAGGAGGAGATCTAGTATTTATATTTGGGTATCCAAGGAATGGATGAAGAATCTTTTCTCACCCCAACTACTAGGAGAAGCTGGAAAAGCTGAAGTAACATTTTTACAGAGTAGTGTTAAACAGGATACAAATAAGCCACCTGCAGGCAACCTGAGGCCATTTCTGGGAGAAAGAGGAATAAAGAAATTTCTGGAAAGAGGATAAATATTTCTCCAAGTTAATGTGCATGGTTGTAACAAAGGTTTTTGGAGGGACATGAAGTTTGCATTCAAGGAACACTGTCCTCAGACAGAGACCAAACCAAGCACATTCCTGAGAGTTCTTATGGCCCAAACTTGAACATTGGAATTCCTTTGGCAAGACTTAGGGAGAGATTTGTCACATGTGGAAACCAGGGTCCACATGAAGAGCCTTGATTTGTGGTAAATTCAGGAGCAATGTAAGGGGTCTGTGTTTGGGATTGGGATCTCTGATGACATCATGGCTGTGGCATGCTTGGTGTCTAGCAAGTCCTATACAAAAGTATAGTATGCCTACCTTCTGGGAAGTTTTCTATACAAAGTAGGGGATGTCCAGTGACTGGGGATATATCTATGCAAAAGCATAGGATGCTTAGGTGTTATAGCATTGCACTCCATGAGGAGGCTTTGTGTTAGAGCCTTATCAGCCTCAACTTTGATCTCAGGTACATAGCTACTGGGAATGAAAAAACTCACTTTATAGATAACTAAAATGTTTCACCAAGCTCTGCTGACCCTGACCTACCCATCTAACAGTAACTTCAAACAATGAACTTTTTTGAGAGCTACACAAAGCTCCTAACATTGCATATTTTAATAGTAACTGAGAAATAAGCTGTATAATGTTGCTAATCTGTGGCTTACCTAATGATACAATAAACAATAATATACTAATGATACCAGTGACCTAAGATAACCTATTGAAATAATAATAAAGCTGGAAACTCAGGTGAATAGCTTTTTCTTCTTTGCCTCTGCACCTTTTCTGTAAAGGTGCAGAAACTTTTGTTTCCTTTACAGATCAGCTTTCTAAAGCTGAGGTAAAGTTTTTATTAAAGTAGGCAAAGTTGCACTTTACAGGAAAAGCTGAGGATCTTCCTGGTAAGAAGGAGGAAGAAAATCCTAAAAGGAAGTGTATAGTTTCTCCTGGTCAGTTAGTGTGACTTAGTACCAAGTTGAAGTTGGAATTTAAAGGATGGGTGGATTCTTATACTCAGGATGAGGCCCCAGAAAGTCACATTATGGAGTGTTTTTCTAGCCCAATATTGGTACATTGGAATAATCCTCCCTGGGCCAGACTTTGGAGATGCATTTGTCATAGATGGGGCTGGAATCAGAAACTTGCCCTTTAATAATCTCTAGTAGAAAGATGGTAAGCTGAAGTAAAAGTTTTCCCACAGAAATAGAGTGCATCCAGATTTAAGGGTGCTGGTTTTAGGCATTCTGAGACCATTCCTGGCAGAATAAGGAAGAGGAAATTCCCAGAAGAAGAGAACTGATTCTCCAAGGCAAGTGGTTTGTAGGCTCGGAAGTGTGTATGAATGGAGACTGGGACCCCATTCTGAGGTCCCATAAAGTCACATTCCTCAGGGTTCTCCCAGCCAAATATTGGCACTTTTGACTAATAATACTCTTCTGGACAAACCTAGGGTGAATTTGATTGGTCACAGCTGGGGAATCAGATGTTAAATGAAGAGAATTACCCTAAACAAATTCCTAGGAGAAGCAGAGTAAGTGGAGTTATGTTTTTTCCGTAGGAATTGGTCACAATCAGGATGTAATGATGCCAGCATCAGGAAGTATTAGACTAATGTGGACAGAACAAGAAGGAAGAGATTCCTGGGAGGAGCAGAATGGTTTCTCTGAAATGGTGGACTTGGCGTGGCCCTGGGTTGTTAGATGAATGTGATATGTCCTTGTGTAGTAACCTACATCCAGTCTACTGTCCCAAGGGTGACATTTATTAGGCTCCTTCCAGCCCTAACTTGGGACATTAAATTATCCTCTCATAGCCAGTCTGAGGGAGATTTATAGTTGCCAGCTAACAACACAGGGGCTGGAATGAAGAGTCCTGTGCCTCTTGAACCACTAGTTCCAAGACACAGCACAACAAAAGGGATAAAGTCTATACTCCACCCTAATCCCTGGATGCAGTCTCCAAAGTGATAGTGAGTCAGCCTTGGCCCCATTCTCAGCAGAAGACCTGAGTTGAGGTAAATACCAAAGTATGCTATTGGCCAGCACCTTTATTAGCTCTGCTTATCTCTGCCTTGGCCAAGGCCACCAGAAAGAGCAGAAAGTGCCTAAAGATGCATTTAGATGCTGGATAGTCTCTATGAAGTAGCTCTCCTGCAGATCCTCACCTGTGGGGGCTCCACCTCCCAGGTATTGTCACAAGATATCACAGGCACTATAATCAGCTAGGGGACTTTAAAAATTCCAACTGCTCTACCTTCCCTTCCCATTAGCCCTGTGCTTGAAAATAGCATTGGGTTCCTGGTTTTTTTATAAGGTCCTTGTTCCTGAACAGTTATTGCTTTAAGGGGTTCATGCCACGTGGGTCCTCTCAAGGAGTTGGGGTCCAGAGAGACAAGGAAAAGGGTCTCTGGGAAGGAAGACGATATGGGGTCTCTCTGGATGGGAGTGATCCATGGAGTCACTCACTCAGACCCTGGGGTGTAGGTAAAAATCTGCTCTGCCCCAGTGAGATGCAGAAACACTGGAGCAAGATGAGGAAGCACTGTTTATTCCAGAAAGTGTAGAAACTTAAATACACTCCTGGACCAATCAGGTCCAAAAGTTACAAAGTGGTGCTCTCTGTCAAGAGCACAGTCTATTAGCATAGAATGGGGAAAGATGGAAGGGAGGGGTTGAAGTTATGAAGAGTGCTCCTACACACAGTGAACAAGATTCACCTGCTCAGTTCCTCCCATGAAAACTTCCCCTGAGCTCTGCGGCACTGTGCACGCATGTGATATTTTGTGACCTGAATAAACCATGAGGTGCTTAGGACCTTCTGACTGCTCATTCTACAAGCCATTTCAAACTGAAAATTTTGGCCATTAGAAGAACATATTCTAACTGGAAGTAGCGAAAAAATGTAAAATTAGTGGTACCACAAGTACAATTCAGAATGCCCTATCTGTGCATTGAGTGAGAACCTGCCTCTGAAGCACCCAGCCACTTGTATTTTACTACTGCTCTAGTGAGTCTTTGGTTTTTTATTTATGTTTATTTTATTTTATTTAGTACCAGGAATTGAACCCAAGATGCTTAAACACTGAGCCACACTCCCAGCCTTTTTTATTTTTTATTTTGAGACAGGGTCTCACTAAGTTGCTTAGGGTCTTGCTAAGTTGCTGAGGCTGTCCCTGAACTTCTGATCCTCCTGCCCTAGACTCCTGAGCTGCTGGGATTACAGGCATGCACCACCATGCCCAGAGAGAAAGTCATTTTCAAACTGCAAATATTCATTCATAATGAGAACTCATCCTAGTGGGCCCAAATGAAGAATATGAACCTAATTATAATAATGGGAATGATGACCAATGCACTATGTAAATTAAGTGAAAACCTTCCTTTAGAATCTCCCTTCCACCTACATACTCCTGCTACTCTCACAAACCACTTCCAAACTGCATATAATCAGGTATAGTAAGCACTGATCTAATGTGTCCAAATAAAGAATGTGAACTCGTTTTTGTAAGGGATAATCTCTAATGCCCTCTCTGACATAAGTGAGAACCAGCCTTTGGCTCCTCCCTGCAAGTTGAATTTCACTGCTGCTTCTAGAAGACATTTTCTCTTTTTTCTTCTTATATTTAAATAGTTGTATTTATTTATATTTATTTGAATTAAAAGGAAGGCTTTCAAAATCAGATCCTGTGAGACTAAGAAGTAATTTGCAAATAAAAAAAAAACAGTATTTAGGTTTTCTCCACTATTCATATTTTAAAGTTGTAAATAAGTTATTGGTGACCTGCCAATATTTACAGCTTATTTCTTTGCTTTGTCCCTGACACTCCCAAAATCATTAGTATATGTGATGACGGGTAAGTGCTCAGAGGAGCACAACCTAAAACAGATTACAGCTTCATTAGTGGCCTCCCCATTCTATCATACGCAGCATGTAGGAGTCCAGAAAATCCAGCAGAATGATTCTCTCCCATGAGGAGTTTATCACAGATCCCTCCAACATGCTTGCTTATAGGCCACACAGGCCTCACTGACCTATCAAATAAAAGTACAAAGGGGGAAATATAGGAGCTCTCTCCATGCCTTCAATGCCTCCCCTCCCCTTTCCTTTGCCCTATGATAATTGGTTACTTTGAATGGTTCCCCTCCTCTTTACCCCATGCTGATTGGCTGCCTTCAGTGCCTCTCCTTTTCTCATCCCATGCTGATTGGCTGCACTCCTGACATGGATCAATACCCTATTGGCTGTAACCTAACCTCAGGACCATGATTGGTCGGAGGACCCTATATAAACTGTTGCTCTAACTGAAATAAATGCGTCTGCTTCTTGCTCCGGCAGAGCAGTTTTACCTACCCCCCGTGTCTGGGTGAGTGACTCCACAACCGTCCACCCCATTGTCCCTCATCCTCCAGGACCCCAGACCTTGTCCCGTGGGACCCCATTCCTCGGTCCCCTTGTCCCATGGGACCCCAACTCATGTAGCGAACCCACACAAGGCATGACATAAACGACATATATGCACTAGCTGAACAAGTTTTTTGTCTTAGATGCAACTCTAACTTGAGTTTAGAACTTTACCTATGGGAGTAATTCTATGTCATGCACATAGAATCAGTAAATGTCTGTTTCACAAAGCTTTATACATAGTAATCACTCCATAAGTGCAGAGAGCAGAAAAGGGATCACAAAATGCTGATATCAGTTGCCCAGGTTCATGGACTTAAACTTAATTCTCCATTCCTCAGGTGGGCCTATTATTCATTCGCTCACTTATTTCACTTATTCAAGTAATATTTATTAGCATCTACTTTGCAATATTTATTGTGTTCCTCCTGGGTTCCAAGTGAGGGCACAAAAATAAGGATAAAGCTAAGACTGCACCTTATGCCCTGAAGGCAGAGTCTCCAAAATGATCAAGAGTCAACATTGGCCCCATCCTCCACAAAAGACATGGGTTCCTGCACATGCCAAAGTATGGCACATGCAAACACCTTCAGTATCTCTGCAGTTCTTTTCCTAACCAAGACCACACTACAAGGAGGAGAGAGTGTCCAAGGATAAATATGAGTGCTGAATGGTCACTGTGAACTGCAGCATCTCTCCAGCAGACCCCACCTCACATGTAGGGTCAGGTTGAATTCACAGGAGCTGGTTATTATAAAACCTGAAAATTCCTACAGTTCTGCCTTATCTTTCCCTCACCCCTGTACTTCAGTAGCCAGGAAGGCTTCTGTGTTTTTGTTACAAGACCCTGGATCACCCCACAGGCACTTGGACACACCATCTCAGACTTTTGGTGAATACTTCTACATGTATGCTGTGCATGCTTGAGTGAGCCTGAGGCTTCAGCATGCCTTTGCAGGTCCTGGTGATTTCCTGACTGCCCCTAGGCTGTGCTTTCATGGAATCTCCCTTTACAAGATGACATTTTTGGCAAGCCAGCCCTATATCTTGGGCCAAAGGAGAATTTATTCCCTCATCTCTCTCTCCACTTCTCTTTTAAAATCTATTTATTTGAATTGTGCATGCTTAAAAGTGAATCTAATCCAGTACAATTCTCCACCAATCAGAAATTTTATTCTTTTAAATTTATTTTATTGGTTCTTTTAGTTATGCCTGACAGTAGAATCTATTATAATTGAACAAGCATGGAATATATCTTACTTTGATTAGGATCCCATTCTTATGGATGTACATGATGGTGGGATTCACTTAGGTATTTTCATATGTGTGCATATAAAAATCCTATTAGATTCATTCTACAGTCTGTCCTCATTTATCCCCCTTCCCTCCCCTTCATTCTCCTTTGTCTTATTTACTGAACTTCTTTTATCCTTCTCCTGCTTCATTGTGCTTTTGTTTCCACATATCAGCAAAAACATTCAACATTTGTTTTCTGGTATTGGCTTATTTCATTTAGCACGTTGGTCTCCAGATTCATCCATTTACTGGCAAATGTTACAAAGTCATTTTTATGGTTCGGTAATATTCTATTGGGCATATACATCACATTTCTTTATCCATTAATCTGTTCAAGGGCACCTAGGTAGACTTCCTAGCTTAGCTATTGTGAACTATGCTGCTATAGGCATTGATGTGACTGCATCACTATAGTATGCTGATTTTAAATCCTTTGGATAAATGCCCTGGAGTGAAATGACTTGGTCTCATTCCTAGTTTTGTGAGGAATTCCCATATTGCTTTCCAGAGTGGTTGTACCAATTTTCAGTCCCACCAACAATATATGAGCATACTCATTTCCTCACATCCTTGCCAACATTTATTGTTACTTATATTTTTGATAATTGCCATTCTGCCTGGAATGAAATGAAATCTCCATGTAGTTTTAATTTTCATTTTTCTAATTGCTTGAGAGGTTGAATGATTTTTCACGTTTGTTGACAATACTTCTTCTGTTCAGTTTCTTTGTCCATTTATTCTAATTCCAATACTCCAGGCCCATTCTCAGTAATTCCAACAGCATTCTCAAAGTTTTTTCCATTGGAAAATGTGGTTTTAAAGGATTAGCAGTGAAATGAAAGTGGAAAGGCATTTCCAGAGGCAGGTTTTCCATTTATTCACAGAAAGGGTGTTGAGAATTGACTCCCAGGAGAGTGGGTCATATAACTGCATTAGGGCCAATGCTTACTATAATCCAGTATGTGCAATTTGAAAGCAGCGTATAGTAGCAGCAGTGAAATGCAAGTGGCACTAATGTTACCAGAAGGCCCATTTGAGACAGTGTGCATTATATCTGAATACATGCAATTTGAAAATGGCTTATAGGAGCATCAGTGAACTATAAGTAGCAGGGATGAGTCAATGGAAGTTTCAAACTTAATTCACAAAGAATGTCTCCTGTTTCAATACCAGGTTCACATCCTTCATATTGGCCCATTATGGCCAAATATGTGCAATATGGAAATAGCATCTAGAAGGAGGATAGAAATGGTACTGGCAGGGAGGTTCCAAATGTAGGATAAAAGATAACTCACAAAAGGTGTTTAGGGAATTGTCTCTTGATGCAGGACAAGGTTTGCATTCTTCATATCAATCAATTAGGTCAGTACTTATTGTGGCTGAATATGTGCCATTTGAAATCAGCTTAGAAGAGCAGCAGCAATATATGAATGGATAAAGAAATTGTGGTATATACACACAATGTAATATTACTCTACGTTAAAGAAGAATGAAATTATGGCATTTGCCAGTAAATGGATGGGACTGGAGAATATCATGCTAAACTATATAAGCCAATCCCAAATATCCAAAGGCCAAATGTTTTCTCTGGTATTCAGATGATAATTCACAATAGGGGGGTAAGGGAGAATAGAAGTACTTTGGATTAAACTTAGGGGATTGAAGGAAGGGGAAGGAGTATTGGAGTAGGAAGGCTAGTAGAATGAATCAGACATTATTATCCTATGTGCATATATGATTACAAAACTGCTTTAACTGTATATCATGTAAAAAAGAAGAATAAGTTATACTCCAGTTATGTATAATGTTTCAAAATGCATTTTACTGTCCTATATAACTAATTAGAACAAATAAAAAATACAAAAATCTAAAAAAATTTAAATTTTAAAAATTTCAGTGTCAATGTGGTTCCAGAGGCAGGCTCAAACTTAATTCCAAAAGTTTGCTGAGAGTCTTGCAATCTCCTGTTGCAAGACTGGTTTCACATTATAAAAATAATGGCCCATTCTGGTCATCACTAATTTAGCCAAATATACACAAAATGAAAATGACTTAGAACAGCAGTGGCAAAATAGAAATTGCAGGGAGGTTTCACAGGAAGTTTATCATTTTATTCTCAGACAGGAATTTGGAAAATATGAGCTGTAGAACACCAGGTTTCCATTATTCATCAGTCCATTAGGGCCAGTGATCATTATAGATGAATATCCACAATTTGAAAACAGCTTGAAGAAGCAGCAGGGTAAGTGTAGTGGCAAGGAAGTTCCAGAGGAATTTCCAAATATAATTCATGAAGGTAATTATTAATTCTGTATGGTTGCAGTATCAGGTTCACATTTTTTCTTATACTGATAAGAAGGCATAAAATAAGCAATTTGAAAACAGCTCATAAGAGCAACCTTGAAATACAAGTGTTTTTTGGTGGAGTATATGCAATTTGAAAATGACTTATAGGAGCAGCAGCAAAATTCAAGTAGCAGTTTGGTTCCAGAGCAAGTTTTCACTTAATTTGGAGCAAGAGCAATGTCCTCCAATAGAACATTAGATTCACATTCTTCATGTAGGCCCATTATGACAATGCTCATTTAATGGAAAAATATGTACAATTTGAAAATGGCTTGTAAAAGCAGCAGGGAAGTAAAAGTAACAGGGATGATTCAGGGGAAGTTTCTATCATAATTCACAAAAGGGGCTTACGTAATTATCTCTAGTTACATCAGCAGGTTCACATGTTTCATATCAGTACATTAGGCCCAGGGCTCATTCTGATCAATTAGAAAATATTTAAAGGAACCCAAAGTCAAAGGGCATATTCCACAGGCAGATTCTAACTTAATTCACAGACAGGTATTAGGACTTGTTCTGGTAAAGAAACCATACATAATTTTCATTATGTTTCATTTTTGCCAGTATTCATTATCCCCAAAATGTGTAATTTGAGAAAATAGCTTAGAGAAACAGCAGCAAAAGTGTTCCTGAGGCAAGTTCTCAATTTATTCCAAGAAAAGACATTGGCAAATTTATCCAAGGAGAGCAACAAGTTTACATTCTTCATATCAGCACAGTAGGGCCAGTGCTTTTTATAGCCAAATATGTACAATTTGAAAATGATTTACAAAAGCAGGAATGAAATGCCAGGGACAGTTAGGTTTCAGATAAAATTTTAAAATTAATTCACAAAGGAGACTCAGAGAGTTCTTTTCCCTTGTAGCACAAGGTTCACATTCTTCATATCAGATGATTAGGACCAGTGCTCAATGTGGAGAACTATGTTTAATTTGAAATTGACTCCTAGGAACAGCATAAAATGCAAGTAATAGGAAAGGTTTCAAAGGAAGTTTTTAAAATTCAATTCAAAAAAGGAGTCTTAGAGAATTCATCTCTTTTGCAAAACCAGGTTCACATACTTCTCATTGGTCTATTAGGGCCAATTTAATGAGCTTTTTTATCACTATGACCAAAAACCTGAAAAGAAAAATTTTAGAGGAGGAAAAATTTATTTGGTATTCATGATTTCAGAGGTCTCAGAGCACAGATGCTGACGCCATTGCTCTGGACCATAGGTGAGGCAGAACATCATGATGAAAGAGTATGGAGAAGGAAGGCAGCTCAGAACATGGCCATCAGGAAGCAGAGAAATAGAGAGAAAAAACTCCATTCACTAAGAACAAAATATAAATTCCAAAGTCATGCCACCAGTGATCTTTCTCCTGATATACTGTACTGCCTATAGTTGCTTTCTAGTTAATCCATATAAATGGATTAATGCACTGATTAGGTTAAGACTCTCATAGCCTAATCATTTTACTTCTAAACTTTCTTGCATTGTTTCACACATCAGCCACTGTGGGACACTTTATATCTAAACCATAGCAAAGCCAGTGTTCATTATAGACTAATTAGCACAATTTGAAAATAGCTTTTTTGTACCACAGATTAAGTACAGGGGCACTTAAACACTGAGCCACATCCCCAGCCCTTTTTATTTTGAAACAGGATCTTGGTAAGTTGCTCAGGCCCTCAATAAGTTGCTGAGGCTGGCTTTGAACTTGTGATCCTCCTGCCTTGACCTCCTGAGCTGTTGGGATCACAGGCCTACTCTACCATGCCCAGCTTAAAACAGCTTAAAATAGCAGAGCAGCTAATGGACTCAGAGGCACTGTGGAATGTAGTGATCTGGATCAGGGTTATTGATTGTATTGTGGTTGTGCACTTGAAAATGCTGGGACCTTCCTATGCAAAAAGTATGGGTCAATTTTGCCCAGTTGCTATGGTGACACCATGTCCATGAATGCTCTGTGCAAAGCATGGAAGCTGTATTGTTCTTTACCTTGATCTCAGGCACCAGCTCCCAAGCATAGGAGATTCTGAGCATAGCAAGTTAACCACAATGTTTCACCAGTGCTGTGACCTCCATGCCTGACTGCTTAAGAGAAACTATAGACCAGGGGCTTCCTGAGTGCCACAGGAAGCTCCTAGCACTGAAACATTAGAATAGCTATGAAACTATTTCTAGTCCTATAACTTTTTAGTGCACAAAGAACAATGCCTCTATATTCTTTAGCTTCCTGATTGTGAGACCCTATATAATAAACATGCAGAGCCAGCTTTGAGTCACTCTCTCTCTATCAGAGATCAGTATCTCACCTGATCTATATATGTGTGTGTCTATCTTATTTCCTCATCACCCCTCTCTGGTTTCTAGGGTTCATGAAGATGCCATGCAGATTACAGCAAGTTACCATCAGCAAAATGTTTCATTATAAAGTTTTCAACTCAATTGCTCTTTCATATACGCTGAAACATGCAAGTGTCTGCAAATATCCTTTTAAAATGAGCAATTACACTTTGGAGACAATAGCTAACAAATAGGTAGAAGTTGGTAATACAAGAAATACTACTTCTAATATTTTAATTTTACTTGAAAATGTTTTCATTCCAACTTTAATTTCTTAGAAAATAAAATACATCCAGTTTTTTAAGAGATTTCTGTTCTAATTAGTGATGGATGTTGTAAATGATATATTTATGTCTATGCAATTTTCACCTTAAATTATATTTCATGAAATAAATTGCCTTTTATTCTATTAAGTAAAGGAGGAAAAAGAGAAAAGAATTTCAGAGCTTCTGGGGATTATCAGAGAGTGAACCTAATCTCATATTTATGTCCATAGGACCAAAGCAAGAAATTTATAGATTTCTATTGTCTTATATAATCTCTTTAATGCTGTGGGAAACTGGGAGTGCTGTTATCTTAGAAGAAAAACCAGAATCAAAGATACAACAATTATCAAATTTTGAAATTCTAGTTCCCATGCACAATTCATAAATAGCACTCATTTGTGTATCTGATTATAAAACAGCAGGTTATTTAGAATTGTTGGGTTCCTTAGATCCAGACTTGGACACTGGGATTCCAGAATACATGATTTATTGAGAAATTGTTCTGAGGAAACCACAGGAAAATAAGTTACAAGGGGTAAGATAAGGAAAAGATCAGCTGAAATGTGGCCTCCAAGTCTAGTCTCAGTTGAAACCATTGGGAGCTTAGGAGCATGGACGGCAACACAGAAGTGACCCATCTGGCAACAAGGTAGTTGAGCTGTTACTTTCCTAGGTCTGTCAGACCTTGGGCCTCAGTCCTCTATCCAAGGAATAACATGTTATGTATATCAGGTAAGGTGGTACCTATTAACCCAGGCTGGCCTTCAGAGAAGTCTACAGCTGGGAACAGTTTGTAGTCAAGCCCTCCAGAAGCCCTACAGCAATAAGTACAGTGATTTGAAGAGGAGGTTTGGGCAGGTCTCTAATGGCACCCTATTCAAGCAAGTAAAATACCTTCTTCAATGATTTCCATATAAGCAGTGATTGTTGGGACTAACCTCTCACTAAATTCAAGCAGGGGGACTAAGTATATTTCGTTGTTCCATTTTTCCTCTTTGCAGAAACTTGTCATAGATATTAAATATAGTTTTTGGTACAAGGATTGAATCCAGGTGAACTTAACCACTGAACCACATCCCCAGCCTTGAAATGTTTAGTTTGAGAGAGGGTCCTGCTAAGTTGTCCAGGGCTAAGTTGTCCAGGCTGGCTCTGAGCTCACAATCCTCCTGTCACAGTCTCCTAGGTAGCCAGGATTACAGGCATGCACCACTACACCTTGCAAAAGCAAATTAACTTTTGAAATACACACATTCATGTCTACTTTTAGACATAATAGTCTGACAGTGCAAAATGTCTGTGTAAGGCTATATTTTCTCATACCAAGAAATTCTTTATAAAAAAATTTTCAATCTAATTTTAAACTTTTAAAAACTAAATGAGCCACTTGCCAGTTATAAATAATATCTTTCCTAAGGGCTTGGAAGCTGTCTCTGTAACATAACCACTGGGAAGGATGGTGCCCTACGCATGATTAGTTTCAGGGGGAGTTTGGCTCCTGGCTCTAAGCTCTGTCTCCCTTCTTATTACAGGCAGCAAAACTTAATTTTCACTTTGGATAAAGACACCAATACATGTGACTGAGCTCAGTGAGCTGGGGACAGGCCAGTGCCATCTGAGCCACATTAAAGCTGGAAGTAAATAGCAAAAATATAAAAATTTTGTAAATATTATTGCTATTGATTTTTAAATGAATGATTTATAATTTATGCTCTGTATATATTATAATTTGAAAAGTCTGCATTTCACCAGCAGTTTCATTAACCAATAGTAATACTGTTTTTCTAGAATTGTATTGCCAATGATCACAATTCCTAAGTAAAAGCAACTCTTTCCCCTAAGAATATATGATTGAAGAAAAAGAAAGTAACAAATGTCCTTTAGAATGCAGGTAAATAGCTGCTTAGAAAGACATTTCTATCATCATATAATATGTATAATATTAAAACATAATGAAGTATATGCATATGGTAGCAGTATATTTCTTAACTTCAATAATCACTGCAGAGATTTCTGATCCAAGAAAACTGGAGAATGTCCACCTCACTATGCCACATTCCTCTGTCTCTCAGCAACTGACACTTCACTGTCAGTGAAGGAAATATTCAGGTATTTCTCCCTTATGTATATGATGTTATACCCAGAATTGACATTTTAGGCCTGAATGGGCACTCCAATTTAGGGAATGAGCACACAGTGGTCATTATTATAGTAAAAGGGGAGTAGCAGGTGTGAGCCTTCATAACAGGTGGCATGGTGACTGCAGAGGACTGCATTTGAATGGAGAAATTGAATAAATTTTTAGAGGAAGAGACTTCAGAAAGCAGTCCTAGAACCCAAGTTGAAACACCAAGGGCTCAGGAGGACACAGAGATCTGTAGTTGAGGACAAGTAGAGCTTCAGCTATAAATGGAATGGGTTATCATGGAGTAAAGTTACTGTCATAGAGTTTTTCAAGACATCAGCTGAAGCCAGATGTGGTGGTGTATGCCTGTAATCCCAGGACTTTGGGAGGCTGAGACAGGAGAATCACAAGTTCAAAGCCAGCCTCAGCAATCAAGAGGCACTAAGCAACTCAGTGAGAGTGAGATTCTGTGTCTAAATAAAACACAAAATAGGGCTGGGAATGTGGCTCAGTGGTCAAGTATCCCTGAGTTCCATCCCAAGTACCAAAAAAAAAGACTTTGGCTGATTTCACTGGAAAATTCACTGGACCCACTAGTGGAAAGGGCACTTAAGTTTTTTTTCTCAACAATACCAGAAAAAACTTCCCTGATTACATATCTAATTTTTCCCTCACATGTTGGAATTTACTTAGTTGTGCAGAATCTCCATGCTGCTGTTTTTACAAATATTGAAAACAATACCTCAGTTGGTCAGAGACCACTGGAAGTGTTAGAGGAAAGCAGGGAGCTGAAACTCCCAACCTTGGTTCTTGTGTTCTGATAAAAGAAAAAATTAAAATCAGGCATTAAAATCCATGTAAGATAACTTTTTATAAGTGAAATTAAAGTAAAAGTAAAGTGAGACTTAAGCAGGGCACACTCTCAAGAGACAGAGAATGGGCCATCCTTGAGCATAAAAAAACAAAGGAGACAACATTGTCTCCAAATTTATTACTGTTTGAGGTTTACCAGAAGACCACCATCTGTACTCTTTGCCAATAGAGTGTTCAACTTTTTGTTCACATTGGGTGATGGAGTTTTTTACTTTAATTAGTCCTCTCCAGAACTGTCATAGTGATCATTCTATTTAAGGGGATTCATATACAAGTCAATCTCATGTTAATGTGGGTACTGTGGTCAATAGCTTGTCAGAAGTTACCTTAGTGCACCTGTGCTACTAAAAGAATCTTCCTTCTCACAAATGGAGACACCTGTAGCCATAATTTCTAGCTTCACATCAACATCAAAGGATGCTGTCAAGGGTTAATTCCATGAATCTTTTTCTTTTAATGAATTTTTCCATTAGCTTCTTTGATTGCTTATTTTCTACAAATTAACCACCACCTTTTGCTTTCTTTTCTACTTTGAAAGTAGTTTAAAGAAGATCCTAAAGTAATTTAAAGAACACTTGTGATTTTGCCATTTATTTCACTGCTCAGTGCTAGCTACTACCTAAATTCACCCCTCAAGATTATAAACCATACAGGGAATAAAGGGTGACAAAGTCCAGTCAATAGCTACTTCATGCTAGATATCAGGTAGGCTTGGGCCTACAAGATATCTACAATCCTTGCTTTCTCTATATAAAATGCTCCAGGGGGCCATAGTAATTCTCTGGCTTAATAGAAAGAGATTATAAAGCCATCTGGGAGGCAGATTTCCTATGAACAAAACAAGAAGACATAAGTATTGGGAAAAAAAGGTTGACACAATAGACACAACAACATCTAAATACACCAATGATATGATAATTACTATAGATACCAACAGTTTCCACAAGGACATATCAGAATACCATGAGCTAAAATGTTTATCCCATGACAAAACAGGTAGGCATCTATTTGAAAATGTAAATCTTTAAGGATACATAGCATCTACTTGAAAATGTGAATCTTTAAGGAATTTTGTTACATTGTCAAAGTGGTCAAGAATATAAACACAACATTCAGTCTGGATAATGGCACAAATGTCATCCTGAGCTGCAGTGAGAACATCCAAATCATCCAGTTTTGTACTATACCTTTTCTCAGGAGAGCCACCTCTGTGTTAAGGAGAGAAATAACTATTTCAGTGTCATTGAGAGCTTTGGGGTATAATTGGTCAGAGTTTCCATGTGCTGGATTATACCCTGTACACTAATATGAGGAATAAATATCAGAGTTAGATAATCAAATTAGTGAAAAAAGATTAAGTTTACCTATGTGTAAAATTTACACGACCAGGAGAAGATGAATTAAGCCACTCAGCAAGGCTTTATTGGAAGGCGAGCCCTCGGACCATTTCCCCGTCCATCAGAGCAGGTCGGGAGAAATGGCGTGGGAGATTCTGTGCATAGAGAATTTCAAGAAAACCCGGTCAGGAAGGGGAGGGGTTGGGTACAGGAAGAGGAGGCCATAGTCCTTCCTGATGGGTCAGGAAAACTCGCTGATTGACAGGAGGCATGTCCATTAGTGACGTCACATCTGGCTTGCAGCTCTGCTGACCAGCTTCCTTATTTGGGCATCTTGGACCAAACCTTACACTATGTAGGAGTTTAGGAAAATTTGTGGGTCTCAAATTCACTCAGAACAAACTTATAAATCTGACAGTGACTTTTGTTACAGTTATTAGACACTCCTGTATAAGAACACTTTTTTATAACATCCAAGATTTACTTACTTTTAGGAGGACTAACATAAGTTTACATTTTAAGTTACATTAAAAAATATTTTTTAAATGTCCATGTGTGGCTGTGCTTTGATTATACTCTCCTGCCAGGTGTTTGTAAAAAGTTTGTAAAAATTAAATTTTTCTATCTGCTAATAAGAGTCAGCTGAGATTTGTCAGGAATTGCTCTTGGGAATTTATGAGAAATCTCTTGGCTCCTCTAGCTTTCTCCTACAAGTTGTACCATTTGCCATGATGGTTCAGGGTCTTGCTGACCACATGTGGCTTCCCTTGGAAGCATTAGGAACATATTCCTTCCCAATGACCCTCCTTTTTGTAGAATGTTCACTGGTTGACTTCCTACTTTCTAGGATCTCCACAATCACCCTGATTGAGAGATTGGGTAACTCACTAGAGTTGCAGAACATTTAGAGATGTCCTGTCATTCTCTGAGTTCCATATGACCTTAAAGCACTAGGGCAAAATATTGGTTGAGTCTTCCTCAGCCCTTTTACTCCCTTGACTTTGGTGTCCAAGTTTTGTTTTAGCATCCAGCAGGTCAGTTTTACCATTAATGAAATGGGAGTAATTGATTAGTATTAGTACTGGAAGTCAGCATTATATCCTGTCTTTCCTATAGGTGATAATTGTCTTTAATTAACTCAGCTTGCTGTGTTATAATTAGTCCTTATGTAAAATACAAACAGGTAACAGTTCTAATTTTTACAATGAGAGCACAAAATGAAGTTAATAAGAGCACCAACATATTTAGTTTCTATAATAAATTTGAACAAAGAAACAATTTCTACAATAGCGCTGATGTATATTTGATATCTATTTAGCCTCTATAAAGACCAACCAATTTATTAACTCAACTATATATAAAATCCTTCACATTTTATTATTTTTAAACTCTCTTACAACCTTAAATACTTTTAATAATTTACCTTTTCTTTTGATCTATTTTCCCATTAGCTCGTTTGCTTCTATTTATTTTCTACAATTTAACTACCAACTTTTGCTTTCTCATCTACTTTGGAAGTAGTTTTAAAAATACCCTAAAGTAATTAAAAGAACACTTATGACCTTGCCATGGATTTCACTTCTCATTGCTAGCTACTGCCCAACAGAAGAACTGAAAGATTTAATCTGAATCACCTCAGAGTATCAAGAAGCAGGTCAAAAGTGTTCCTGCCCTTGCCAACTGCTCTTTGACCTAGCAACATGGCCTGTAACTAGGTAGTTAATTCTTCAGTCTGTACCCAGGTATTATTACTAAAGCTTGGTCCTTGTCAACAATGCCAATTTAATAAGAAGGATAAAGATTTGAGAAAAAGGAAAAAGAAGATTTATTGCTTTTCTAGCAAAGGAGAAATATAGAAGTCTCCTGTCCAAAGTCTGTAATCCTGCCCCTCCAGGACAACAGAGTGTTAAAAAGTGGTCCATTTTAGGTGGTCCCCATGAGGGGCTGTGATTCATTTGTTGATTTGAGAGAGAGCCATTCTTCTGCAGCCAACCTTGAAAGTGGAATTACTTGGTCCCTATGGTGGATGCATGCTCAAAGAGAGATAACTGAACCTGGGATGGGAAAAAAGATAATCCACTTCCATGCCCCAAGGCTTGAGAGGAAAAGAGGAAGAAGAAGAAAAGAAACAACATGTCCAGTTTAAAATAAGCCATAGTGAAGTGAGGGCTATATTTAAAAGGTGAAATGGACCACTATTACAGTATCGGATGCTCCTCTCTATCAGGTTATCTTGAGAAAATTAGACATCTTACTAAAGCACAGGCTTCTGAGGTTCTGTCTGAACTATCATTCTCTGAACTGCTGAGTCTATTACATCCAATGCCAAATAATTCAAAAGGAGATAAAATGTTAATACCTTCAGAGCACTGCCCCATCCTCCAACATGTTGCCAATGTTATCTGCATCCAGGGAATTATTCCTCCCACTAAGGAGTTGTTTGTTAATGAGTACCTCCTTTCCTGCCCTTTGGGGCATATATGGAAAATAAAGAGAAGTACCCCTTGTGTAACTCCATTCATGCCTTTTGGGCAGGATGGGATGAGGAGACATAAAAAAAGGAAACCTAAAATCTATAAAAGGGGCAAAACATCCCCACTTCCTTGGGCACCAGCTCTGTGTCCCCTCCTCTCTGGATGAGTCTCTCCCCACTTTTTCTCTGTTATATCCTTTAAATAAAACTTTTTGCTTTTGCCTCTGCATATCTCAGGTGTTCAGTCTTCAACAGCAGGGAAATGAGACTTAATCCTTATTTTTAAAACAGTTTCAAATGGGAGTTTTTCACCAGGATTTTCACCAAGGTAAACTCCTCTGCATCTACAACATTATGAGGTGCATATTTCTGCCTCTTTTTTTCTTGAGGGCAAATATTGGCACCCATTGGCTAATTAAATGCAGTTGGTGCAAGCCACCATTCGACAAGATTCAAGTGACAAGATTCACAGCCTACATGGCTTCTAATCACCTGTCCTATGGGTCAGACATGTTGGGTTCTACCAAGGCCATTTCTCACTATCCTATCCAGGATCAAAGCATGTCTGGAATTAATAGGCAGTGGTTTACTCTTGGATGCATGTAGATGGACAAAGGGTTAAAACCATTGCAAGATGCTGGCTGGGGTCACTCCATGGTGAATCTCAAATTTTATCCCCTTACCTCTTCCCTTGACTGCCCTTATGGGATATCCTGTGGCAACTGGTTGATCAAAAGACACTAAGCAAAAGCCCCAGTGACATATACCTCCAGATGAGCCAAGCTACACTTTCCTGCATTCACTTTTCCTGAGATTCCCCTCCCCTCACCCATCAGATTCTAGCTGTTCAGACTCTAGGGTTGATAGAGGAACATGAAATGGTTCACAAGGAAATGCCTGTGTTCCCTTTGTTTATGCATTAAACCTTCACAAGCCTATAGGGATTCCTGCTGTTGTTTTTGTGCTCCTCTGTGCTCCAATGCCTTCTTTGCAAAAAGGGAGATTTATACCTACAGCCTTTTCAATTCACCTTTGGCTTAAATTCCTCAGGGGAAAAAGACATTAAGTATTTAACAACCATTAGATGTTCTCCTCACTCTCTGGAGATCTCTTTTTGGCCCACAGTGAGTATAAACTCTTTATTCCAGTCTTTGCACCTACTGTTCTTCTGCTGACAAACATGGTCTCAACACAAACTCTCTGATAGAGAAGTATGGCCATCAGAGGGAAATATAAATTTTAATGCTATTCTACAGCTTAACCTGTCCTGTAAAAAGGAAGAAAATAGTCCAATGTGCAGGCCTAAAAAAACTTATCTTAAAAATACTTTATTTTAAAAAACCCAAATTGTGACAAAAATGTAACATATTCAATTATGATCCTCCTTTCTAAGTGAGGCCCAATTTTCATGCCACAAAAGTTCATTAACCAATGGGAGGCTAAACACAGAGCAAGATTCATTACAAAAAGAGGTCAAAATACAAAAAAAATAGACATAATGCCATGCATTCTATCAGATCATAATGGAATAAATCTAGAAATCAATGATGAAATAAAAATGAGAGACCACTCTCTAACTCCTGGTAACTAAATAATACACTATAGAATGACCAGTTGATAACAAAAGAAACCAGGGGTGAAATTAAAAATACCTAGATTTAAATGAGAGTACTGGCACAATATATCAAAAATCTCTGGGACACTGAGGCAGTTCTGAGAGGAAAGTTCATTGAGCAAAATTAACACTCATTCCTATACCCAATGATGAATCAGCTAAAAGAGAAATTAGGAAAACTATCCCATTCACAATATCTCATCCCCATAAAATACTTGGAATCAATCTAAATTAAGAGGTGAAAGACCTCTACAAGGAAATCTGCAGAACACTAAAGAAAAAAGTTGAAGAAAACCTTATGAGATGGAAAGATTTTTCATGTAGGCAGAATTAAGATTGTCAAAATTGCCATACTGGGGCTGGAGTTGTAGCTCTGTGGTAGAGCACTTGCCTAGCATATTTGAGGCACTGTGTTTGATTCTTGGCACCACATATAAATAAATAAATAATAAAGTTATATCAACAACTAAATTTTTTAAATGGCCATACTACCAAAAGCACTATACAGATTTAATGTGATTCTATTAAAATTCCAATGATGTTCTTCATATAAATAGAAAAAACAGTCATGAAATTCTTTTTGGAAAAATAAGAGGCCCCAAATAGCCAAAGCAATCTTAGCAACAAAAGTGAAGCAAGAGGCATCACAATATCCCACCTTAAATTATATTATAGAGTTATAGTAACAAAAAAGCATAGTATTGGCACCAAAATATACATGGATAAAAAATGGAACAGAATAGTATACAAAGAAAAATCCACATAAATACAATTATCTCATACTAGACAAAGGCACTATAAACATTCATTAAAGAAAAAAATAGACTCTTCAACAAATGGTGGTGGGAAAACTGAAAATCTATATGTAGCAGAATAAAATTTAATCCCTATCTGCAAAAAACTCAACAAGTGGACCCAGGACCTATGCATTATACCAGAAACACTACACCTACTAGAAGAAAATGTAGGCCCAACAAACCATCATGTCAGCTTAGGATTCGAATTACTCAAATTCCTCAGCAAGACTCCTAAAGCAAAAAAAGTAAAATCAAGAATAAATAAATGAGATGGAATTAAACTTAAAAGCTTCTTCACAACAAAGGAAACAATCAAGAACATGAAGAGAGAGCCTAGAGAATGGGAAAAAATCTTTACTACCTGCACCTCAGATGAGCATTAACCTACAGGATATTAAAAAAAAAAACAAAAAACTTAACAACAAAATTAAAACAAATAACCCAATCAGTAAATGGAAAAAGGAACTGAACAGGCACTTCACAGAAGGAGAAATATAAATGATCAACAAATATATTTTTAAATGTTCAATATCTCTAGCAATTAGAGAAATGAAAATTTAAAATACACTGAGATTTTTATATCACTCCAGTCAGAATAGCCATCCATAATCAAGAATACAAGTAAAAATAAATGTTGGCAAGGATGTGGCAAAAATGGTACAGTAATACATTGCTGGTGGAGCTGCAAATTGGTACACCCTGTATGGAAATTCCTCAGAAAAGTTGAAATGGAACTGCGATTTGGCCTGGTTAAACCATTCCTCTGTATACCCAGAGTTCTTAAAATCAGCATACTACAGTGATGTAGCCAAATCAATATTTAGAGCAGCTCAATTCACAATAGCTAAGCTATGGAACCAACCTAGGTGCCCTTCCATAGATGAATGGATAACAAAAATGTGACACACACACACACACACACAATTGAGCCATAAAACAGATTGACTTTATGACATTTGCCAGTAAATGGATGGACCTGGAGATTATCATGCTAAGTAAGATAAATATTCTCTCTGATATGCAATGCTAACACACAACAAAGGAGGGTGGGAGGGGAAAAAAGAAAAGTTCAGTGGATTGGACAAAAGGAAGGGATAAGAATAAGAAAACAGTGGAATGAATCTGACAACTTTCCTATGTATATATATGAATACACTACAATGAATCTCCACACCATGTATAACATGACTGGCATCCCAATTAGAATAAAATATACTCCACATTTATATAATATGTCAAAATAAAGAACAAATAAGAATTTTTTAAGAAAATAAAGAAAAACCATGAGATACCACCCACAAGTTGGTCATGCTAGTGGCAATCCCAAAGCCAGAAGTTGTTTATTGCAGAATGAAAATGACTTGGCTTCTTACTACAGGCCAGCTGGGTAGTGAGTGGCATGCCAAATACATATCAGGGTGATGTCATACTACAAATCCAGTTTGTATTATTCTTCCCCTGTTTGGGGGCTGTAGGATAGGTTAGGTCAATAGCTAATGTTCAAGCTGCTGGTTTCCCCAAAAATAGCCATCATGTTGCTGCCTGCTAAGAGTCCCAAATGCTGTGCTGTGGTATGGCTTCTGTATTTTTTTTATATATTAATTTATTATTATTATTATTATTATTATTATTATTATTATTATTAT